>CM041786.1:75652254-75740552 GCA_023375725.1 Nephotettix cincticeps | reverse complement strand
TAATATTATTATACAGGTTCAGCAATTTGCGCAAAATCTATGGAAGCGCTGGAGTCTGGATAATATACATACGCTGCAAGAATGTACTAAATGGAAGAAAACGCAACAAACATCAAAGTCGGAGATTTAGTTTTACTCAAGGCAGACCACAATCCATTATATTGGCCAAGAGGAAGGGTGACAGAAACTTATCCTGGCTCAGATAATGTTGTGCGAATTGTGAAAGTCAAGACTAAAGATGGAAGCTATACACGACCAGTAACACAATTGTGTCTATTACCGCTAACCCGAAGAGTACAGATTGAAGACCTAAGGTTCTTCAAGGGGGCCGGTCATCATCATCATCATTCGAAGGGGCGGATTTCCCAAGGCGCTTCAGCCGTTGCAGCTTTTTGCGCACCCCTAAAATTCTCTTTCCTAGAGAATCAGGAATCTTCTAGATGAAGAGACCTGTAAAACTGCAGCATCCTGTCAACGAGCTCGTCAGGAGGCAGAAAACTACCCCTTACCAAGTTGCCCAGAGTGGAGGACCTTACCTCTGCCAGCTCCGCGCAATCAAAGAGTAGATGATCTGCAGTTTCCTCCTGCAGATAACATTTCCTACACAGGGGGTCGCCGTTGAAGACCCCCATACGCAGTTGGTGCTTCCTCAGATTACCGTGGCCAGTGACGATACCTGTGACAAGTTTGGCATCCTTCCTGCCAAGTTTCAGGAACCTCTTTGCAACTTGACGAGAGGGAGAACGAAGATTAAGCTTACTAACTCTATGCAGGGAAAGTTCAGCCCATCTTTTCTTATGACAATCCCTGGCCCAGGAATTGATAGTCTGAAAAACCGCAGCGCGGGAAACACCACAGAAGGGTTGAGGACCACAAAGGGGGGATGATGCAGCCCTATTGGCCAGCCCGTCTGCCACTTCGTTACCATCCACCCCTGAGTGCCCTGGAACCCAACAAAGGGTGACTTCATTGTGTCTACCTACACAGGACACAAGCCTAAAACAGTCCCACACAACCCTAGAGTTGAACTCTACCGAGTCCAAAGCTTTAAGGGCCGCCTGACTGTCAGAGAAAATATTGATAGAAAGGCCCTCATGACCCAGCATCAAGATGTCTCTGGCACATTCCATAATGGCAGTGATCTCGGCCTGGAAAACAGTGGGGAAGGTCCCCATGGAAATACCTGACCGTACGTTGTCCTGCACCCCGTAGATGCCTGCTCCTGCGCCCCAACTGCTCTTGGACCCATCAGTGTACCACTCCTGATCACAGGGTGGTAGTGGGCAGGCTCCATCCTTCCATTCGTCCCGTTGCGGAAAAAGAACTCGGAAAGACCTGCCAAAAGAAAAGGTTCTCGAAAGATAATCAGAGGGCATACCTAAAATGTCGCTCCGATCTATCCCCGAAATTCTGGTATGACCACGTAATTCACCTGGCCTATTCCAGAGGCCCTCTCCACAGAGGCGGTATGCACCCATTCTGGCAGTCATCCTGATGTGAATGTCTATGGGCAAAAGATCAAGCAAACAGTCAAGAGTGGCCCCAGGAGCACTGCTGATCGCCCCTGTGATCATGAGACATGCCAGCCGCTGAACGGCTGCCAGCCTTTTCACAGCAACACCTGAGTCCATCTTGGTCCACCAAACCAGAGACGCATACGTCATAGTTGGTCTAACTACTGAAACATAGAGCCAATACATTAGCTCCGGTTTCAGTCCCCATGCTGCGCCGACCATACGCCTGCATGCAAACAGAGACCACTTACCCCGGTCAATAACCCGTTGTAAGTGAGATTCCCAGCAAAGCGTCCGATCCAGAATGATCCCAAGATACTTCACCTGGTTTTGCAGGTTGATCAAACTCCCCTGCAGTTTGAGCGGGCCAACCCCGGTCAGCTTTTTCCTCTTGGTAAATGGTACAGCAACCACTTTAGAGGGATTCACAGATAGACCGACCTCATTGCACCAACCATCCACAAGCCTTAGTGCAGAATTCATGAGGTCAGTAACTGTATTGTTAAACTTACCTATCACAAGGATGGCAATATCGTCAGCGTATCCTTGAGCAAAGACACCACTGTCATTAAGCCTTCTAATAAGGCTGTCTACCACCAGGTTCCATAAAAGGGGTGAGAGAACGCCTCCCTGTGGACAGCCCCTTGTTGACCTGGCTACTACCTCTACTCCCTGTAGAGAAAGTTTCACATACCTATTGCGTAGCAGTGCCTCAATCCATCGGCAGATGACATCGCTGAATCCTCTAGATCTAGCGGCGTTCAACATGGCATCCAAGGCCGTGTTGTCAAAGGCTCCCTGAATGTCCAGGAACGCTCCAAGTGCCACCTCTTTATGGTCAATAGCTCCTTCAATTCTGCACACCAACTGGTGCAGGGCGGACTCGCAAGACCTACCCTGAATGTAGGCATGCTGGTTTGGGTGTAAAAAGGCAGACTTCAGCGAAGAGTCCCAGATATACCTTACCACCAACTTCTCCAGAGTCTTCAACAAGAAAGAAGACAATGAAATCGGCCGAAAGGATTTCGGGTCCGTGTAACTATTCTTACCCGGTTTTGGGATAAACGCTATCCTGGAAGTCCTCCATGCAGCAGGAACATGTCCCAGGGCCAAGCTCGCTCTAAAAATACTACAAAGGGCCGGGAGAATGATCTCTATGCCCTGTTGTAGAAAAACCGGCCGGACTCCATCCGGACCCGGTGACTTGAAAGGACTTAGAGAGCCTATAGCCCACCTTATCCTGCTGTAGGTGATGATCCTGCTGGCGGCACCCCACCTGGTTGCACAGGCCCTCCGCGACGCAGACTCACCTAATTCACCAGTTTCTCCACCAGTGATGCATCCAGGAAAGTGTACCTCAGCCATACGTTCCAACACCTCCTGTGGTCTGTGAAATAACTCACCATTAGGTCCCTCCACGGAGCCCAGAGTCAGGGTTCTGTCCTTGGCCAAGACCCTGCGTAGCCTGGAAGTTTCCTCAGTGCCCTCCAGCCCCGAGCAGAAAGTATGCCATGACTTCCTCTTTGCCCTTCTGACAGCGAGGTTATACCTGGTGAGCATGCTGTGGTAACAGTCCCAGCTGTTGTTGGACTTCGCCCTTCTGAATAGAGCTCTTACCCGTTTCCTCATGCTGGCCAGTTCAGAATTCCACCAGCTGCATTTGGCGGACCTAGCCTTTGCTAATGGACAGCTCTCCTCGAAGGAGGAGACAATCGAGTTCCCTAGAAGGCTTGCAGCCCTATCCAGTTCATCCGTATCCTTGGCTCGTAGAGCTTGCACATCGAGTTTTTCACCAAGTTTTCTTTTGAAGACAACCCAGTCCGTCTTCCTAGGATTCCTAAATTCAGACAAAACAGGCACAAAGTCCCCTATAGCATAGAGGATATGACAGTGGTCAGAAAGAGAGGGTTCGGGAGAGACATGCCAACCTATGACCCTGTCCTGAAGCCCCTCAGAACAAAGTGTTAAATCTATCACAGAGTTACCAACTCGACTAGAAAAGGTTGGCACAGAGCCAACATTGGCTATAAACAAACTGCTAGATGCTATAAAGTCCAGAAGCTGCCTACCTCTGCGGTTTGTTTCCCTACTACCCCAGATGGAGTTGTGGGAGTTGGAGTCACACCCCACAAGCAGGTCCACCCCCTCCAACGCAGCACGGTCCACCAGCGCCACCATTTCAGCCGGAGGGACTGCGTCCGCATCTCCAGGCATGTAAACGGACGCAAGGAGGAGCGGTTTGCCAGAAGACCCACATATCGTCCGAACTGCAACGACGTCCCTGGAACAGAACTCGAGAACTGGCGAATGGCCAGGCCACTTCTGACCCACACACAAGCCCTCGAGTTGGAAGCAGAACAAGAGATTAGTTGCCCCCCAAGGGCACCTAGTCCTGAAATTTTCCCATTCCGAACCCATGGTTCTTGAATGAGAGCAACATCCACAACTCCTCTAGCTGTGGCCTTGTGTAGGACTGCAGTCGCAGCCTTACTGTGTTGCAAATTTACCTGGAGGAGGTTTAGTGTCATCCCCAGATGGTGCGAACCCCACACCCGAGAGCACCCTTAAGGTAGTTCTCGAGATCCCCAGGTAGGTATGCCAGCCCCTCTCCTTCAACAAAAGAGCGCTGCGTTCATCAATGTTTA
This sequence comes from Nephotettix cincticeps, assembly GCA_023375725.1. Classification (NCBI taxonomy): domain Eukaryota; kingdom Metazoa; phylum Arthropoda; class Insecta; order Hemiptera; family Cicadellidae; genus Nephotettix; species Nephotettix cincticeps. The sequence goes on along the minus strand of CM041786.1, from coordinate 75,736,393 downwards.
TAACTAATGATTGATGAGTTTTGTCCTTCCTGCAGCTGACCACCCGCCAGCCCCCAGTCAGGATTCCAGGATTCTGAACCCTCACAATCTCCAAAATCTTTTTGGGTTCGAGGTCGCAGGCGCGCCCTTCCGCCCGCAGAAGAACCTTGGCGGACCGCAGGAGATCCTTGTAATCCCCTACAACCACCTTGGCGCCCTCCTTGAACCTAAGCCCGTCAAACGACCTCTTGACTCAGGACACCGTCGCATCACTGCCACAGGCGATGACAAGAGCTCCCAGCTCCTGATAAGTATTGTGGATCTGAACCGGTTCTGTCTGTTCGATAACCTTATCGAACATAATTCCCTGCAACAGACCACAATCTTCGGCAGACAGTTTCACCTCCGGAAACGATGTCGGGACAATGGCGATCTTCGTCATCATTAGGCGATCCTTGTAGGAACCACCTGCAGACGTTGACACCATCGGAGCTGGCGTGTTCTGACCCTCCGCCGGGGGTTTGAGATCCCATCGGGGTTTCTTTCTCACAGGAGCAACTGCCGCCTTGGTTGCCCTGCGCATAGGTGACACACCTTTATTGTCTTTCAGCTCCCCTTTGGGGCTGGGGGTTTCAAGCCGCTTCCTCTTCATCAGCTTGCGGTACTCCTCTCTCGGAAGCCAAGTCCCATCCTTGGTCTTTCTCTCCCTCACCAGCTCCAGCCTTCGAGCGTACAGCCCCTTCCGCTGTTCCTTGGTGAGCGAGGCCCAGACCACATCGTCTGAGATGTCCAGGACAGACTCCTGCCCTGGCTTTCCTTCTGATGTCATCGTACCAGACACATCAGCCTTCGATGTATCTGAATCAACATCATTAGCGATGGAAGGTGCCTGGACAGCCCTGTGCGCCATCTCCAACACCTCCAAGGGTTCCAAAATATGCCGTTGTTTGCCCTCCCCAGAATCCACGGGCAAGCCCTCCGAAGAGGGGTGGGATTGAGTGCCAGTGCACCGACCCACCTGGGGTATATCCGTTTGTTTTACATCAGCCATTTTTCAAGGATTGAGAATTTTTTTTGTGTTAGCAGTTTGACGACCATTCCGCAAATGTTGCTCCGCTCGCCAATATCTGTAGACTGGGCCCTTTCGGAGTTGCACCCCTCATCGTCCCCAGCTCAGTCCTGAAACAGCTGCACACATACCTGTCCCAGTCGGCAGTGCAGTGGCCGTTGAGTAATTACCAATCACTCCGCCCTTCCGCTAACTGAGTGTTAGGCCGTTCCAGTGAACCTCACCTCCGCCCCAACACTCTACATGAGACGCTGCTCCCCGTCTCACGGGCAATTTGTCGACCGCCAGGTCTAGATCCGCTGCCTTCTGCTAAAAACAGGGGCACCCCAAGTAGGCTGTGTGCAAGCACACAGCACGACCGGCAACCAGGCCAATCGGGCAGCAAAAATGCTGCTTCACAGCGGTCTTGCAGAAGCAGTATGCCCCACAAAACTCGTGTGGCACTGACTTCTGCCTGGGGGCCTTACGGTACCCCCTCGCCCCCAAGGGGGCCGGTGTTGTTCAGTGTTTTTTGTTTATACGAACATATGTTTTTATTAAAATCTATTGTTATTATCAAAATGTAAACAATTATGGATGAAATGTTTTGCTTTAATACATCAAACTATATCACAGTCATGTCTTTTATTTCAAGTGTTTTTTTTAATGTAAAATCATGTACAACCACGTAAGTCAACCAAGTAAGTCTAACACCGCATGGTCCTCCGCACATCTTACAATAGTTAAAAAAAACAAACAGATATACGTGAAATCATAAATCACAGTAGAAAATTATTTTTGCAACAAATACCTTTGCAAAATAAGTTATTATAGGAGCTGTGCTTTTATATCAAATATTAGATTAACGCTTGAAGGTTTTAGTAACCAAAATAATATTTTAAGGTAAAAAACCGCATTCCAATGCTTGGTGCAACTATCAGTGAGGATATGCTTTCTATTTCAAAATGCAATATTGTTTTGAATTAACACCGTTTCCGCAATATGTAACATGTGAGTTAAATATTATCTTTCATTTGAGAATCAATTTTTTTGCTTGCCCGGGAGACCCGTACGGTTCATATAGAACGAATGTACTGGCACTTATACCTAACGTATACATGGAAGTTTAAGGCATTGAAGCCCAGAAACGGGAACTGCTACATATTCATTTGGTCGGCCACGACGAAGGGACTAGGCCAGCTGAGGAAAATCCCTGCTCGATGTGCCTTTGCAATGAGTCCACCAGGATATGTAGTCCTTGTGGCCACCCTGCATTATGCAGAATGTGTGCTGTTTGACTTGTGTCAACGGACATTTGGTTAAATGTCACTACAGTGGACAGATCATTACAGAACACGGGAATCCGCCTCCCGCTGTGTAGGGTATACCAGTTAATTAGGTAACTTTAGGTCGCCTAATTAACACCTACGATGTAGGTAGGTTGTGCATAGCTTCTTTCTCTTATATTAAACATTTTTTAAATAACATTAAACCATTTAAGTGTTATCTTTTCACCTTTCACATTAACATTTTTTCCAGCTATGGGTATTTCCGAGATGAATTATTTGAAATGTCTCTTTTACTATGAGAATCAGCTAGAGAATACCCAATTTAGTTTATTACGCAGCATAAAATCAAGGCTGTAAGATTACAAAAAAGTTGTGTTAACTAGTAATATTCAGAATGATTTCTTTAAACGATAACTTATAGCTTGTTATTGTGATGAGTTATATTTTTACAAGCAAGAAAAAACTGAATTGTTTGAATAAAAAAATCGTTAATATAATCAACCAAACTCTATCTTCTTTGAAGTGTACAATTATTTTTGTTCACTATTTCATATAAAATAAAAAAATTGAAAATAAAAGAAGAGAAAATAAAAAAATGTACAAATGTAGTGCCCCAGATAATTACTTTACCTTTAATTTGACACTTCAAGCGTCTTTTTACGATATTCTAGTGACCTGTAATGCTTGTTAAAAATTAACATTGTTCTTATGGGACAAAAATCCAAGATGGCGGAGGTACTGCAGACTCCTAAGAATATCTGAAACCCCACTAACATCATAGCATTGTCTTTGACTTTGCAGACGAAACGGCTATAGGTTCACTGAGTTATCTTTACACTCGTATTCCATAAGAAAAAGTAGTCCCATTTTAGCGAATTTCCCATAGGGAAGAAGCTATTACCTTAGGTCTCATGGTAAGACTTAAGCCCGGGACCATGTTATTTTTTTGTCTTTAGGTGCCCAGAGTGCAAAAACAATAGTCGTCAAAATTTATATATATATATATCTCGTAAAAATGGTCCGATCGAGACCAAATTTGGTAGGACGTGTATTCCTACAAATGCTCAGACGAGTTCGTAAACCAGACATATCGGTCAATGGCAACGGATAGTTTGGGGGGGTTTTGTATCCTAAAATAGTTTTTTTTTTTCACATCTAATTTTTAAAAATTTCTAATTTTATATTTCACCATTGGAAGAAGCTTAAAAAACTACACTGTTAAGTTTCTTAAAGTTTTTCTCTATCTCCAACGGTTACCGAGATATTAAAAAATCTAAACACAGTATGTTGTATTGTGGGGCTCCAATGTTAATCTTATGGTGGATAGGGAAAAATTCATATTTCCCATATTAATCAATATTTTTGGATAAAACTTGATATTTAGCTTCATGTGGTTGAGATCTATCCATTTATGCTTAAAAATCATAGTTTATGTGTTTATCATGGCAGCAAACCTGCATACTCTTTTCCCATATTAATCATATAAGGAATAGGCAAACTCCTTTATTTATGGACAGATGTTGATGAAAGTTGGTATAAATGTTGAGATAAAATTCATGGTATAAATGACTTCTTTCAGTGTTCCTCACAGCAGCTAACCTGCACACTCTTTCCTATGTTAATCTTATGGAGAATAGGCAAATAATTCTCATATTTATGGACATATTTTTATAAAACTTGTCATATATTAAATTATTTATTTGTAAATTCACCGAGTACGCAGGTCTGCTGTGACGGGGGTATTTTCTTTATCTTCTATAATTTAAATTTGTGCCATATTGAAACTAATTTTAATAATATTATTTGTAAGTAAATTGGAGGAAAAATGCAATAAAATTTGAAAAAAATAGTTTAAACAAATCATTCTTAGTTTATAGTTTTATTTTTGTCATCAGCTAACAGCTTTCGCTTCCTTGCGCAGCATAAAAGTAGTGCCATATTTTCACTGAAAATATCTATTCCAAAAAGCCTTGAGAGGATAATGCAACATTCAACAGAGTAAATATTACAATTGACAGCTGTTATATCAAATGTTTCATTGGTATGGCTAGTCAAGATAAAATGTTTTGTATTTACCTAGGCTTTTTATTACCATGGCTACAGTAATAACCAATCTAGCTTGCACTAGTAGAGTAAAACATGAAGCTATTATTGTTACATAAAACATTTCTTTCAATACGGTATTAAAAGCTTGGAGGAAACCATTATTTACAAATAGTAAATTTGTGATTCACAATACAACCGGGTGTATTTTGGCAACAGCAACTGGCAATAGAGGCAGTCAGGTAGCCGGACAGTGTTACAAAAACTATGACCTTGAGGGCGGAAGGGGGTGGTTTGTTTATATTTGAACTAGGTTGTGCTAATTTATTTCTTAGTCAAATATTTTCACTTCTCTGCCTATTACCATCTGATTAAAACAAGTTATTTTTTTTCATCATATGACGTTCTTACTTAAATATGAACTTTTAGCACTCTCATTAAAGGGTTAAAATAACTGCATTTATAATTTTCTAATGTTGTATCTTAAATTAATTTTATAAATGTCAACTTAATAAGAAACTGCTCATAAGCATTATTAAACCATTCATAGTTTAGCTTAGTAAATTTAAAAAGGTATGCTTTGCTATTTTTTTGAAAATTGTAAATGCAATAAATTATTGTTAAATTAATTTTATTTATGATATGATACAACATTTTAATTTTTATAATTACTTTTTCTACAGTATTTATATTACAATTTTTATTATGTACTTCATCAATTTATTATATTTATAATTTGAGCATAATAAAAAATTCTCCATAGGTAACATGTCAAATTATACTTTTTTTAAATATGTACTATTATTGAAAGAGATTGATTTGTTTGATTATAACAATTGTTAGAATAGTTTTTGTACTTTTAATTGAGAGGATTGAATAGCAAATCATGTATATAGGCTCTACTTAATTTAAGCCATGCAATTACTACATTTTTTAATTAGGCTGCTTACAGACTCAAGTTTTGAAGATCATCTCAATGGATGAAAATAAACCCTTAAGCTAATTTTCAATTTGAAAATATTCGATATTTGGAATAGTAAATAATTATTCGAATCGGTTCAATTCGAACCCAAAAATAACGATTTACACATCCCTAATACTTTTACTTGAAAATAGCTGCCAGTACACAACTGTATTTTGATGGCTTACACTTGGTTTAATAGTTTTGACTGTTAATAACTGATAATTAAATAGATCAACAGCACACTCAGACACTATCATCACTACCAGCATACAGATCCCACCACAATTTTTTTTAACTTACAGCTCTTGTTAATTTATCATTGAAATATTGATGTTTATAGCCTGAACATGGGTAAAATAAACAACAGCCCTGCCCAATCACGTTCCGCCCCCACCAGTTCAGCTCTAGTCAACAATGGTGACCAGAAGGCACGTGTACTATGTGACTATGACGCTAAAGACAGCTCCGAACTCAGCCTCATGACTGATGAGGTAACAAACAATTAAATTAAAATTGATTAAGCATATTTTCTAAAGAATGAAATACAGCTGTATAAATGCTAGAATTTATTTTATAATGTGCAATAAATTTTATTTTTATTGTTTATTAGGCATTTATATAATTTTAAAAAAGTGACACGCAAGAGCGTCGTCATCATATGGTATCGTCTTTGTGGACCATGTGCTGATAATAAATTTTCGAGTCACACCATTTTATGGTAAAATAATTGTCAACATTCACATTCAAAAATCGTCACTCCTATCGTCATTCAGTTGTATATTTCAGAGTCTTGACTCGTGAAAATAAGCATATTCATCTTTTTCACTTATTGTTAAGTTTTCAGGATTACAAAATTCAGTCAGATTTTTAGTTCGTATTAAAAAAATATTAACCCTAGAAGTGGTAAGCTTTTTACTTTTAACTTAACATAAAAATAATTACTAACATCTAGTGATGTAAAATACCCGGGTATTTTAAACTCGGGGTAAATACCCTGGGTATTTACCTGGGTATTTTGGGTATTTATGAAATCGATTGAAATTAGTTTATATTTATCCCTAAATGTGTTATTGTTATCATTACGTGATAAATTAGGATAGTCTATAACACCTTTTACAATAAGTTGAAGCTTTGCTAATACCTTTCATTTAATGATTTAGTACTTTTTGTAAAATAATACACTAATATTGTAAATAAGTATGGGGTTTCGTGTTTTAATTTTTCCGTTATTAAATTATGATAGTTAAAATTTTTATTGTATAAATGGCTTGGGAGGCTTGACAGACCTAAGACCTGATTGACATAGGCAGAATGGCAGAGTACTAAAAGTAATTGAACTTTTCTATGTTACCGCTTAGTTAAAAGCAATAATATATTTGGATAAACCTACTAAAAAAACGTATCTCCTGTTTTTGGTCTAACTTATATAATTTTGAAAGATTTATTGTGCTATAGATTCAAATGTTTAGTTTCACAAGTTTATGAAATTAGTTTTTTTTTATTTTCATACCAACAAAAGATCTAGAACGAAAATAATAATTAAATCCTGCCCCCCCACAGATTGAATTTTAATTATTTTCTTAAGATTTTTACACATAGGCCACTACTAGATTAAATTTCTTTCTAAATAATAATCACTTATGCAGGTTTGCATAAGTTATTTTATGCATTATGCATTATTTTATGCATGTTTGCATTACATGTATGCAGGTTTGCTACTGTGAGTATCACTGAAAGTAGTCATTTCTACCATAAATAATTTTCATATTAACATTAATACCAACTTTCCTCAACATCTGTCCATAAATAAAGGAGTTTGCCTATTCCCTATATGATTAATATGGGAAAAGAGTATGCAGGTTTGCTGCCAAGATAAACACATAAACTATGATTTTTAAGCATAAATGGATTGATCTCAACTACATGAAGCTAAATATCAAGTTTTATCCAAAAATATTTATTAATATGGGAAATATTAATTTTTCCCTATCCTCCACAAGATTAACATTGGAGCCCCATAATACAATGTACTGTGTTTAGATTTTTTAATATCTCGGTAACCGTTGGAGATAGAGAAAAACTTTAAGGAACTTAACTGTGTAGATTTTTAAGCTGATTGCAATGGTGAAAAATAAAATTAGAAAATTTAAAAAATTACATGTGAAAAGCGCAAAAAACCCCATTTTGGGGTACAAAACCCCCCCCAGACTACCCGTTCCCATTGATCGACATGTCTGGTTTATGAACTTGTCCGAGCATTTGTAGGAATACACGTCTCTACCAAATTTGGTCTTGATCGGACCATTTTTACGAGAGTTATCGTGTTCACAGACACACCAATATATATATATATATATATATATATTGGTACTAGTAATTTTTCCGAAAACTAAATCCGAAAACTATCCGATCCGAACCCAAACTATCCGATCCGGATATATATAAACTATCCGATCCGAACCCAAACTATCCGATCCGGATATATATATATATCCGGATCGGATAGTTTGGGTTCGGATCGGATAGTTTTCGGATTCGGATACTCGCAATAAAAAAGTGAAATCAGACTTATCTAAGAATAAATTAGGAAAAAATCAATAAAATGTTATCAAAATTATTAAATGGTACATAAAAAATCCTAAATTATCATAGGATGAACAACAAAACTAAAATTTTTACTTCACTGCATATAAAATTACTAGTACCAAATTTTAATACGGCGTAATTCACAAACTAAATCAACAGAAACCTTATAATTCGCCATTAAATGACATCAACTTTCTACTAATTCATCAATTCATTCTACTAATAATCAACTAATTCTCAATTTTATTTCACGATTCAATTATTTTATTTATTACAATGATAAAAACAAATCACCATTAACTAAGAATCAAGATTTTGCGGCCGACGTCGTTAGATCGATGCTATCGGCTATCTGCGTATCGGCAGGGGCAGTGACAATGCAGCTGCTATCAAACAAAGGCCTGTGCGCAGACGCAGAGTTGGAATACTTGGCAGATAAAATACCCTGATCAGCTGTGTAACAATATTGAAACCTGTGAAATAATGGTACCTTGTCGTAATCTAGTTAGTTATTCATCTTAAAATGATCTAAAAATGTAAAACTAATAACGCTTAAATTCATTTAACAAAGAGAAAATGTAGATTGAAAACAAGTGGAAAATTTGTTGGTTATGTGAACACCGAACGACGAAATAGGCCAAATGTAAATTTGGCAACACTTTATCGTATTGCTCAAACCCGGAGTAGTTGAGAATGCGATAACTAAACAATTGATCGTCTACACAGACGATCAGAATGAAGTAGTATTATTTTTGCCGGAAAGCCCGTCGCAAAACGAGCTATTATGATGGTTTGATGGTTAACATTAAATCAACAATTCAAGTTTTTTCGTAGCCGAAATGAAATTTTATATGGAACAATATCAAATTGCAATCTGATACTCGGTGCAACTATCGATGACGCTATGCTTTGTATTTCAAAATGCAATATCGTGTTGAACTTACGGTTACTTAAATGCGTAGTTGAAGAATCGAATAATCATACCGCATCCTCGGACCGCCCAATGACGTTTTTACATTCCGATTGGATATGAATTGCGTAATTTCTTCATCTGCGGTCGTCATTCGAATCGCTATATGTGTATCGCGTCTACCAGTGTATCGCGGGTATTAACTCGACGAAAATCTCGTTGTTTTTGTTCAAATTGCTGTATTATACTGTCTATCCAAAAATTCTGATATTTATCGGATCGGATCGGATATCTTAAATACATTCCGAACCCGAACCGAATTTTCGGATATCCGCATACCTATAATAAATATATATATGTATATAAATTTTAACGACTATTGTTTTTAGACTCTGGGCACCTAAAGACGAAAGCATAACATGGTCTCAGGCTTAAGTTTTACCATGAGACCTACGGTAATAGCTTCTTCCCTATGGGAAATTCGCTAAAACTTAATTTAATTTACTTAAATGTTCAGTCATTAAGGAAAAAGGTAGGGATGCTTGAATTAATATCAGAGGAATTTGACTGCAATGTAATTTGTTTGAATGAACACTGGTTAAATTCATTTGAGAAATGTTTTTATTTACCTGCAGGCTTTGTGCGTGCTGATATATATTGTAGAGAGGAACCTTTTGAAGGTTTAGGATGTTCTGTGTTTGTTAGGGAAGGATTCGATTTTGAAATATTAAATGTCTGTTCTTTTAGCGAATTTCCCATAGGGAATAAGCTATTACCGTAGGTCTCATGGCGAGACTTAAGTCCGGGACCATGTTATTTTTTCTTCTTTAGGTGCCCAGAGTCCAAAATCAATAGTCGTTAAAATTTATATACAGGGTGTTTCAGAACACCAAATTGTTTTAAATTAGACAAATATTAACTGAGATGTGGTATCTTTAGTAATAGGTGACAGCTAGAGCTTAGTTGCAGTTCATGTCAAGGCATGCGACTAAAGTCTGCCACAAAAATGCAACAGTCTCCGCCTGCTTTGCATGTTATTTCTAGGTTATTTTAGATTACTTCAAACAGTAATAAAATGCCACATAACCCTGTTGGTCTTGGCATAAGTTTAGAATAACTGTAGAGGAACTGACTACAATGAATAAAATAATAACATTTTCAGGCAATCATCTGATTTTATTCTTTTGTTTGTAAAAAAGTATTTTGACTTTTACCACAGCTGATATAAAAAGTTCATGGAAGTTTTGTGTGAATTTTAATGACAGTAAGGCCGGCCGCACACTGATGCAGCATTTCACCTGAAGCAACTGATGCGAGGCAAAATGTTTCGTTGGACACTAGCGCCCCGTGTATTTCAATGGGAGCCCGCACTCTCATCAAGCAAATATTGCGAGGCACCTCGCATTGAAACACACAGTGTGCTAGTGCCCAGCGAAACATTTTGATTTCACTGGGAGCCCGCACACTCATCAAGCAAATATTGCGAGGCACCTCGCTTTGAAACATGCCCTCGCATGCCTTGACATGCACTGCAACTAAGCTCTAGCGGTCACCTGTTACTAAAGATACCATATCTCAGTTAATATATGTCTAATTTAAAACAATTTGGTGTCAATCGATTTGTAATGACATTACCTAAAAAAAGTTATTCTTGTAAATCTTCTGTTAAAACAACGGTTCACGACTTATTTGAGAAACAAAATTTTAAATGGCCGCCATTTTGTTTTTTGAATTTGAGAAATTGTCATAATTTTTTTGTAGCTTTGTCTATTTGCCATAAAGGTTTTTGCAAAGTTTCAATTCTGTACGTTTAACCATTATTCGGAAAAAAAATTATAAGTGAAAAAAACAATACCCCCGTCGCAGCAGACCTGCGTACTCAGCGAATTTCCAAATCAATAACATAATAATAATATATGACTAGTTTGATCATTATCTGTCAATAAATATGTTTGACGGTGGTATATGTGTGCGTGTGTGTGTGTGTGTGTGTTGAATACGATAACTCTCGTAAAAGTGGTCCGATCGAGGCCAAATTTGGTAGAAACGTGTATTCCTGCAATAGCTCGGACGAGTTTTTAATCCAGACATATTGGTCAATCGGAAGGTGTAGTTTGAGGGGGGTTTGTACTCCAAAAATGGGTTTTTTGCATTTTCCCATGTAATTTTTAAAAAATTCAAATTTTATCTTTCACCATTGGAATCAGCTTAAAAAACTACAAAATTAACTTCCTTAAAATTTTTCTCTGTTTCCAACGCTTACCGAGATATTAAAAAAATTAAAAAAAGTTCAAAATAAGTGAGGCAAAAAAACAATATAATAGCGATTTCATTGAAAATTCTAAAAATAAATGCAACGCTGCGTGGAAAATCGTTAGGAAAGAATCTGGAATAAAGAGTATATGTATGGAGTGCCAAATTGACTTGAAAATACACTATTAACAAAAATCCACGTCATGTAGACAATGACCATTCAATAATATCGATCGTGTCCATAGCACATGCAATATAAGCACTGCAGTTGGGTGGGTTTCACAAAACCGAGTTTTCACTACGCCGAGTAAGGCTAAAAATCTAATAAATATAGAAATTTCACTATGCCGAGGTTTCACAAAACTGAGTACGTTATAAAATTCAACTGTTTCACTAAACCGAGTTTCACAAAACCGAGTAAGGGGCTGGGTACCGTTTGGTCTAGAAGTGAGTTCGCACCAAGAGCACGTCAGCCGGCAGGCCAACAACGCGCAGTATCATGCGCTTTGAAGGCATTCACTGCCTGAAATATGTGTAAATGACATTATTGATCTAATAACTTGAGCCACTTTATACTGTTTTAATATATTATACAGAAATAAAATTGTCCATGGATGAGTGTTAAAAAGAAAATTATAGAAAATAGTAAACGAAAATAATTGTATGCTCCAAAGCAGAGAGAATTTGATTGTTTATAAGAACGATTTTTTTATTTAGAACAATTCAGTTTTTTCTTACATGTAAAAAATAGAACTTATCACAATAACAAGCTATAAGTTATTGATAAAAGAAAATTTTCTGGAGATTATTATTCTCTGGAGATAGAAGACAGTACAAGGATTACTAGATTTGTCAAATTGTCTTTTCAGAAGGGACAGTTCAAAACTGTGAGACTTAAAGCTGTAAACCGCCGACACCGGATGCCCATAGAACAAAAAGTGGGATTATTGGAAAGGTATATCGGCCTTTCGAGAAGGGTCAGTTCTGAATGCTAATGTTTGGTAAAACTCAGAAACCGGGCGCACCTATAACACCAAATTGGAATACAGGAAATGTCTAACTAAATTTTTTAATAAATTAGATAAATGTACAGTACCTGGTGACCGAGCTTTGCTCGTATAGAATAAGACATGTATTATGAAAATTAATTAGAAAAATTAAAACACATTTATTACTCAATGAAAACATTTATGTGGGTCAAATAAAACCAATTTAATACACTATAATTAATATAGCACTGGACAAAAAGTAGTGCCCCTGATGGGGTTTGAACACGCTGCCGCTGGACCACGGCGACTGCCGAATGAGCGACGCCGGTTAAGGTGTTTTAGCCAACTTCAATTGTTTTAGCCGATCATTTACTGTGTAACAATCCATATAGTTATTATTAGCCTGTGACCATCTGATTTTGATATAAACGGAATGAGGATTGAAAAGCAAAAAAGAAATTTAATTTACACATATTAATTGGTTTGTTACAGTGGATTCAAGCAATACAACAAATACGTTTTCTATCAAAACACGGAAGATTTTCGAAATACTCTTTCCTGCTTTTATTTCACACAGTTATGATACCCTTAAGTTTTTACAAAATGTTTGGTAACCTGATAATTTTACATTTATTACATACATAAAATAAATATTTATGAAAAACCTCTATTCACATATTGTTCTTTGCCGTCTTCAATCAAGAACTGTCAAACGGTTATAAACAGCTGTTTTGGTTTGTATTGTTTACATTTTACTCTCCATAAGCGTAATGTTAAATTTTTAGATTTTAAACTTAATATTACAGTAAAACACGAATTTTCCTGGACATTAGACCTATCTAGAACTTATTTTCTACTCGGAAATTAGTTATTTCCAAAATTTAAAGAAATTCCTCGGTGCCGTTTTCGAGATCCGTGTGCATATATATATATATATATACAAACCTTGCTCATATCATATTATTGGATATTACAAGCTGAAAGCATTTATTATTGATGAATATTTGTAATTTGTACCAAGTATCAGAGATTGGTTCAAGATTTGACAGTTGAACTGTAAATTTTATAATTTTCTAGCAATATCTGTTAAATAAGGTCTAGGAGTAAGAAACTTCAGTTTAAATAAAAAATTATTTCAAAATCACAACCAATGTAAGCCTAAATGTTTTTCTAAATTTATTTTTTAATTTTAGCTATAAATAAATATATATATATATATATATATATATATATATATATATATATATCAAAAAATTAGAAATAATTATGTATTCATCACTATATTTCGCTTTCCGCGTCTTCAGGTGACAATAAAAAAGTATAAAAAATTAAAAATTAACTTAACATAACACAGAAATAAAAATAAAAATGTAGATATAAACAATAATATATATATATCCTTATATATATATATATATATATATATATATATATATATAAGGAGGGCTACTATTATAATTTAAAAAATATATAAAAATTTGAAACGTAGTACGTTGAATTTTAATCAATATTCTAAAAAAGGGTACTGTGTTTCAAATGTTTATGATCTTGGTAACAATTAAAATATATTAATATATTTTAGCTATACAAAACGGCGAATAGCACTTGAAACACTAGAAACAACATAGGATTTGTATTTAATACATTTTTGGGATCTTATGGTTTTAAAGAATGGTAAAGCTCTAAAAATTATTTTAATTCGCAACATTTTATTAACTAAATGTATTAACTATTATTAACTTATTTTTATTAACTAAAATATAAACTATAAACTATTTATTATTAAATCTTCAATATAAATTATGTGTCACACGTTATGTTCACTACACGACTGGACAGCGAGTGCCTGCAAAGCACGTAATAATGCACGCTACACAGGCTTCTACTGTCACTCCTAGAGCGGACGGTACCCAGCCCCTTACTCGGTTTTGTGAAACTCAGTTTAGTGAAACAGTTTAATTTTATAACATACTCGGTTTTGTGAAACCTCGGTGTAGTGAAATTTCGATATTTATTAGATTTTTAGCCTTACTCGGCGTAGTGAAAACTCGGATTTGTGAAACGCTCCCCTGCAGAATGCATATAACCTATTTAAAATAACAAAACTGCAGAATATCGCAAGCGTTTAAACGTGTTAAAAATTGTTTTTAGTTTTATTAAAAGTTAAAAATTTACTTAAAGGTCACAAATTGTGGATAGTTCTGAGCGATGGTTGGTGGGTGTAATGTTCTCTTCTGTGGATTAACGTCCACACTATTGAATACTACGTTAATCCGTAAAGGCCATCCTCATAATTAGACCAGTTCGTAATTCAGAGGCTGTGGTTCGGATTCCACGTTAATCTGTAGGTCGCTTAGTTGCCATCGGCTGCTGGGCTATTAATAAATCATCTTACCTCAAACACCTAATCTTTGACAGTTCTGTATTAAAAAGTCGAATAGTGACAGCTTACGCATGCGCTAGGAGCTTGTACATCTAACATCAAAACGAACAGCTACGCTTTGACAGTTCAGTATTGAAATGTAAAACGGTGACTACTCCCTCATGCGCTAAGTGCTTGGAGCACTCCGCTTGGAAACACCCTCAATATACAAGAGTGCACGTTCATCATGTTATAAGCGTTCATCGTTTAGTAACACTTGCCGCGTCCAGCCAGGTACTGTGGTTGCGTCTAAAATTTTGAAGAAGTTTGGGATAAAATTCACAACTTAATTGTTATTCATATATTTTTTTCAAAACATGATCCGGAATCCGGATGATTGGGATCCGGATAAACCGGACTTTACTGTATTTTACTGTAGTGTCATTTTGATATCACTACCATCCATTATGTTATTGAATTTAGGTTATGAATCAAATTATAATAAACTACCGACAAACAGTTACAGAGTGTCCAACAACAGGGAAAACATGGAAAAGTCAGGGAATTTAAAAACTGTATTAAACATGTCAGGGAAAAGTCAGGAAATTTCTATATTGTTCAGGGAAACTGCCCAAGGAAATCCTCTGTTATGTAAAGCATACTTTGTAGAACTAACAAATTTGGCAAAACTGGCAGCATTGAAGACCTGAGTTCTTGAGTTTAGTTGTATAGATGGCGGCCGTCATTTTTTCTTCTTTCTATTCATCAGTGAGTCGGTTTGGAAGTGAATGAATAGTGATTGTTGACGTATGCCAGGTATTTTTCTAGTTCGCTCTCCAATTAATATGATTCGGTTTATTTGTACGTTTTAATTTAACAATTTGATTTTGTGTGTGAATGAGTTCATTGAATAGATACTGATTTTGTGTTTATTTTTTAATTGTTCCTCCATGTTGTATTTAAAATTAAGCCGATAGTTACACACGGTTTTAGTCAGGGATAATGCTGCATCTAATATGAAAAGTCGGGGAAAAATCAGGGAATTTCCTGATGCTAATTTTTTTGCTAGATAGACACCCGGAGATAAAATGTAATTAACCCTAGAATTGGCAAGGGTTTTCCCTTTAACTGTAACATGAAAATAATTATGTATCTCTTCTTAAAATATTAAGTATAAACAAAAAAAACACAAAACATGCTGCCCCCTTAACCATACAATCGTAAAAGAAGCAAAACAGGTGTCCACTACAATCCCAATAAAGCATACAAATGTCATCAACTTCCACCAAAGCCAGTCACAGTTTATTTAAGGTGGGCCTCCCTCCACTATACCACACATTTTCAAGCCAAATTGGCATTGCTCAAGGTTGGGATTCAAACCCTAGCACTTGCAAAAGGCTTTCAACGATGCACTCGTCAGTGTAGCACTCTAACCAGTTCAGCCACCTTTCACAGTTGTAGAAAACGCTTCCTTGAATATAAGACATACCCTAGCGGCAATAGTGAACTACATGAGCAAGGTCATGTATCAGCTCCCAGAGGGCAACACGGTCACGTGATGGTGTCTAACCAGTTCACTAAATTGACGATACCTGCCAACCTGCCACATCTTATTGCATTTGTTAATGTGTCGTGAATTAGGTCTTTGCCAGTTCCAGGGTTAAAACAATAACCAAAATACCAATGAAACAACAATAAAACACATCTACTATGTTATTATTTTATTCCGTGCCAATATTACATTTGCCATTGCTACATGAAGATTATTCATATAAACTAAGATAAGAATTTGGCAAAGTTGAATTCTTAAGATAATGACTAAAAGACATGTGTCCAAAGAGCGGAATCAGTTCTTATGTCAGATGATTTATTTTTTAAAGAGATAATTACATTGAAGACATCTTGTAGAAGAACAGGATGCAACAGAAATCATAAAAAATCTACTGAAAAAGATTAGTCCTATTTCAGGGATGACCCAAAATAGGAAAGAAAATCTGTGATAATCACAGACAGGTCAGGTTTTATAGAACACTTCAGTATGACGCTAGTCCTAGTGATTTTATAATAACCAATTTGAGAGACAATTGACTTTTCAGGTAATAATAGTTCACAAAATTGATGGAGAAACAGACTACATGATGGCAGAGAGGGGGAGTCAAAAGGGACGAGTTCCCACAGCGTTCCTGGACTTGATCAACTGATCCATCCCTAAATACCAAAGTATTGACTTAAGGTAAATAAGCATTTTGCTTGTCAGTTTTTTTAGTGAATGTTTTTTTTTCTACTTTGTATCATTTCAAATGGGGGCCATTTAAATTTTCTAAGCTTAGTAAATAAAAAACCATGGGATTTAGAAAAAACACCAACACAAAAATTTAATTTTCTTTAAGAAAATGTAAAATTTTAACCCTTTGGAGTCCGTATTTTGTAGTGGCATATATTCACTGCAGTCCGGGGTTTTTTTTGGTGAAAATGTAGAACTATATAAAATCAATAAATAGAATAAACCTATCAATATGCCTATTCATTTAGTTTGTAATGAATAGAGAAATATAAATATGACAAAATAATGACATTTTTATTTGTTTTAAATAAATAAAAACAAAATTGTGAGTGTAAATTTCAAAAGTAAAGGTTCTGTATAATTTCAAACTACTTTTTATAGAAAACTGATTATATACATTTTTTAGAGAATTTAATTTCCTACATAGAAATGTGTATGACATTGAATAAATATTATATAATGTAGGTGCAATGTTCAAAAATATGTAAAATCACAAAACACAAAAAAGGTCATTTTTACCAAATTTTATTGTGATTTTGATAAAGCAGTGAAAAATTTTTCAAGGCTGTTAGCAAGATAATATTCTACTATCTAATGCTATTTACTTATATTTCATATATAAACTATTTACATCACTAGTGTCAATAAAACTCGGGCTAGGAACAGGATCGCTACAGAGGTTCGTTGAACTCGATGCATAGGCCGTGGATACAAATAAAAAAGTCTGTCTCCACTACCACTCTCATCATTAGATATAAATCACTAAAATCATTTCAAGATAAATATATTGACATTTCATTGTTGTTGTGAATCATTAGTTAATTTATTATCAGCTGATCATATATTTTAAATTGTAATGTTTTTTGGACTCTGGGCACCTAAAGAAGACATGTTTTCCTGCATTTGCTCAGACGAGTTTATAAACCAGACATATCGGACAATCGGAGCGGGTAGTTTGGGGGGTTTTGTACCCCAAAAATGGGTTTTTTTGTTTTTCCCATGTAATTTTTAAAAATGTTATCTTTCACTATTAAAATCGTCTTAAAAAACTAAACAATTCAGTTCCTAAAGTTTTTCTCTATCTCGAACGGTTACCGAGATATTAAAAAATCTAAACACAGTACGTTGTATTTTGGGGCACCAATGTTAAACTTATGGAGGATAAGGAAAGATTAATGTTTTACTTATTATCTAATATTTTTGGATGAAACTTGATATTTAGCTTCATGTGGTTGACATCCACATCTATTTATGCTTAAAAATCATCATGGTAGCTAACCTGTATACTCTTTTCCTATGTTAATCATAGTACCTGGTGATCGAGTTTTGCTCGGATAGGATATGTATGATACAAGCTGATTAGCTAAATTATTTCTCAATGAACACATTTATGTGGTTTAAATAAAACCGATGTCATACACCTTAATTAAGCACTGACCAAAAACATAGTCCCCGGGTGGGGATGGATCTCACGACCTCCCGCACGTGGAACCTGAACGCTAGCCACTGTGCTACGTTCACATTGTCGTTTTAGGGTTTTTGGCCAACCTCAATTGTTTTAGCTGATCTTACACTGTATTTAATTATCCATACTGTTATTATTAGCCTGTGATCAACTGATTTTGTTAGAAAAGGAATGAGGATTGAAAAGCAAAAGAAACATTTAATTTACACCAGTTAATTAGTTTGTGGCTTCAAGCAATATAATGAATACGTTTTCTATCAAAGCGTAAAAGATTTTGGAAATATCTTTCCCTGCTTTTATTTTGCACAGATATTTCACCCTTTAGTTTTTACCAATTGTTTACTAATTTGATAATTTTTCATTTATACATAAAATAAATATTTATGCAAAACCTCTTTACATTAATAGTTCACCACCATCTTCAATCAACAACTGTCAAACGGTTATAAACAGATGTTTTGATTTTCTATTGTTTACATTTTGATTCTCGATAAGTGTAAGTGTAAACTAAAATTAATATTTCCTATATTTATCAATATTTGGATGAAACTTGATTGTTAGCTTCATGTGGTTCAAATCTATCCATTTATACTTAAAAATCTTAGTTTATGTATTTATCATAGCAGCAAACCTGCATACTCTTTTCCCATATTAATCATATAGTGAATAGGCAAACTCCTTTATTTATGGACAGATGTTGATGAAAGTTGGTATAAATGTTAGGATAAAAATGATTTATGGTAGATTTTTAGTGTTCCTCACAGAAGCTAACCTGCACACTCTTTTCCATGTTAATCTCTTTATGGAGAATAGGCAAATAAGTCTCATGTTTATGGACAGATTTTGATAAAACTTGTCATATATTATTATTATTATATTATTGATTTGGAAATTCGCTGAGTACGCAGCTCTGCTGCGACGGGAGTATTTGGACTCTGGGCACCTAAAGATGTAAAAATAACATGGTCCCGGGCTTAAGTCTTACCATGAGACCTACGGTAATAGCTTCTTCTCTATGGGAAATTCGCTAAAATTATCGAATTAGTAAACAATTGGTAAAACCTAAAGGGTAAAATGACTGTGTGAAATAAAAGCAGAGAAAAGTATTTCCAAAATCTTTCGTTTTTGAAAGAAAACAAACAAACCAATTAACTGGTGTAAATTAAATTTCTCTTTTGCTTTTCAATCCTCATTCCTTTTCTAACAAAATCGGTTATTCACAGGATAATAAGAACAACTGTATGGATGATTAAATTCAGTATAAGATCATCTAAAACAATTGAGGTTGGCCAAAAACTCTTAAACGACGGCTGGAATTTGGCCGACGCCGTAGTACAGTGGCTAGCAATCAGGTCTCACGTGCCGGAGGATGTGAGGTCATTCCTCGCCCGGGAACTACATTTTCGTTCAGTGTTTATGCCATATTAATTGAGGTGTATGAAATCGGTTTTATTTAAACCACATAAATGTTTTCATTGCAATAAATTTGTTTTAATTTTGCTAATTAAGTTGTAAAATACATGTTTATTCTATCCGAGCAAAGCTCAGTCACCAGGTACTATGTATACAAACCTTGCTCGTATTATAGTATTGGATAGAGTTTAGGTCAACTCCTTTATTTGTGGACAGATGTTGATGAAACTTGATATAAATGGTCAAAATATAAATTGTTTACGCAAGAAACACATACTTTCAGCGTTTGTCACAGAAGTAAACCTGCATACTCTTTCCCATGTTAATCTTATGGAGAGTAGGCAAATAATACTCATTAATATTGACAGATAATGATAAAACTTGTCATATATTATTATTATCATGTTATTGATTTGGAAATTTGCTGAGTTCGCAGGTCTGCTGCGACGGGGTATTTTAAACCTACTTTGGGTGTAACTGTCTTTTTGTGTTTTAACCAGTTTTAACCTTTGTTTTCCTAACTGCCACACAGCTCAAGTCGGTACAAGTTGACTTATCAACCAGAATTTTTTTCTCAAGCCCAGACTGGCAGGCTAGATGTGAGGCCTGGAAGATCACTTTCTTCAATATTTCAGAACTGATATTAATAAAATTATTGCTGCATGCCAGAAAGCCATATCTGCCCGTTTCAAAATTATATTATGTTCTTCTGTAGTGCGTTGTTTGAAAACCATCTCCAATTCATTTAATTGCTGTCCCAAAATTGCCTGGATAATCCAGTCAGCAAACAGTACCATGAATACCCCACAATCGATTGAATTACTTCCCTGTTAAAGACAAGCCACAATAGTCAAGGGAAGTCGCTCATTTTCAGTGTTATTAGACTGAGGTAGAATATGCTTTGAGACTCTTTTATGATTTGCTTATCAGAACTCAAATTGTACTCCCCAAAAGAATCAAAATAATAAAATTGCTTTCTTGGCTTTGCGTAGAACAACAAACTCCAATGAGACCCAGAGTTTTCGATAGTTGAGGCATCATTTACCGGTATTAAAATGAATGACTTATTTTGTAGTTCTAATGACTTTAGTATGTAGTCAAAAACGCTAAAGAATTTAATGGCATGGCTAACAACAGGATTAATTAGGCTTGTATTGTTGTTTATTATATTAATGCTGAGTATTTTAAAATATTTTTGGATACACTCATCCGTTATCCACTTCTTATTCATTAAATGCAGAGACACAGGTTTTTCAGTTTGAGTTTCGATACTGAATTTACCCATAAATTTATTAGTGTCAGACATGATTGTGTGATTACTGACATTGGTCTGCAAAACTGCATTGGACTTTTCATGTGGCTTTTTGGAGATAGAATTAGTTGTCATGATTGGAATTGATTGCTCAACTTCACTTATAGTTGGAGAAGTTGGGGCAATAGACATTAATGTGTCTCCAAGTAATGTATCTCCAGATAAAGTGGCGTTACTATATGTGTAAGAGCCATCCAAAATACTCTGAACACTACAACCAACATCTTTTACTTTTGTAGTTGTGAAATTTATCTAGAGTATTAAAAGAATTCAAAATTTTTTATTTTTTTATGGTTTGTCTAATGCTTAGTGGTTTTGCCTGATGTCTGTGTGTTGTGTTGTGAATTTTCATGTAGGTGTGTGTTTTTTGAAATTTTTGATTTTAAGTAACTTTAAAATGTCCAAAAAATTTTCAATCTCTATGATATGAAAATTTCATTTTTTTGAAAAATAATTTTGATTTTTTAAATATTTACTCAAAAGCAAATATAATCAAAAAATATTTGTTAATAAGGAAAAAATTAAATTTTTTTAATTTTGTTAAATGCAAATAAAAACAAAAAAAATTTTTTTATTTTTATGGGAGATTTTTTTTATATTGGTATTTTGAAATAATGAAAACTGTTAACTTAATTTATTTTTAAAAACAATAAATAAAAATAAAATGTTTATACTTTATGAAAATGAAAATTTTGCAAAAAAAAGTTCCATACGGTTTGGTTTACGCCCCATACAATTTGAGAATTATTTATTTTGTCTCTTTTTTTTAGATTTATTTTTGAAAATTATTTTTTTTATATTAATTTAAACATATTTATTTATTAATAGAATGTTTTTTTTACTTAAGAAGAAAAAATATGTGTCTCCATGGTACCTTATTTTTTAGTTGTGAAATTAAAAAAATCAACCTTGAAAGGCAAATTTTGGTCCTGTATGTATTTCTCTAATGATGTCTTAGTTCTGAAATCTCGGCTTCCAGGAGAAGTTATTTAAATATCAACTTTTTCTGCACTTAAAACAGATTTACGGGTAACTTCCTCACTCTCCCAGCCCTTGGGTAGGAATGCAGTTTGCTCTTGGCTTGAAATCTTATTCTTATCTCATTAATCAAAATAAACCACTCATATAAAAATAATAAATTGGACTTATTTATTTAATAAAATATTTTTTTTAATAGATTTGTATGATATAGATAAATAGAAGGAACTGGAATTATTCAGGAATTATAATTGGGCTTACAGGCAAGAATTTTGCCAATAACTATAAACTGGCCTAAGAAGACAGTTGTACTTATTATTTATATAGTAGCAGTGGCCTATTTACTATCAACGTTCATTTAACATCCAAGCTATGAAATTCTAGGCATAGATTAAGTCCAACAGAAATTTGCGAAAAAATTCAGTTAATAATTAGTTAATAGTTAGAATAAGCGAGAAAATGAAGGTTTAATGTTAGATTACAGGGGCACCACGGTGCGGCCTTGGCGAAGAAGCTTTGTGCCAGTTGAACTCTGTTTCTTAGCAGTGGCGCTTGGATCCTATATTCTAACATTTATAGTGCATTTTCTCGCTTATCCATGGATGGATTTCATTATAAAGTTAATGGTTTTTTGTTATTTTAATTAAAATATATATATTTAAATCCAAACACAAGAGGTTTGAAATTTGATCTAAATTTTAAAAATAGAGATAATTTTTTGCTATACAATAGTTAAAACCGTTTGTAATTTAGTTCAGTGGTTTATAATAGATGTATATTTTAACTATATGCAGTAATACATTTTTTTATAATTCTTAGTTTCATTTTAATCCTAGAACGGCCATAGGCAATGCTTCTGTAGGGCCAGGGATTTTTTGCCTCCAGTGCAGCATTTAATTTAACTGTTGTGAAGTACCTATTTCTTTATTCATGCCTATAGTATAATATACCTATAACATTCGGGATATTCTGCAGATATATATAAAAATAGAATAAGAATAAGAATGATTTATTTTCTCCAATGTTGACAAAATGTGACTCATACACAACATAATGTACAAAATTCTGAACAATAAATAAAAAGAATAATTCAACTCAAAGTTATTTTTAATAGTAAATTAATGTCCTTTCACGTTGCCAGACTGACAGCTTAATTTAAAGAATTTATTTTAAACGTAAACGTAAAATATATAATAAATATTTTGATTTATTATATAATAATTTTTTTTATTATTTTTTTTATTTATATAAATTAAATCTAACTTTTGCTACATCAAAATATAATTTTCAATCAAAGAAAAAGAATTTTTTTTTTCGAAAATTTAATTTGAAAAGTGAGGCCCCATAAAAAAATCTAAATAAAATTTTATCAAACCATCCAAGATATGCAAAATGTTTTAAATGTATTTCCCTACATGAATTTTTGAAATAAATTAAAACTAGTATTAAGATTTTTAAAATATCATGTAAAATATAAAATACTGTTTTATTACAATTTTGCACAGGTATAATTTTATTAGGCCTACTCATATAAACAGACTTTAGAGATAAAATAACAAATGTTTTCTATTACTTCAGTAAACAACAAATACCCCCGTCGCAGCAGACCTGCGTACTCAGCGAATTTCCAAATCAATAATATAATAATAATAATATATGACAAGTTTGGTCAAAATCTGTCTATAAACATGAGAATTATTTGCCTATTCTCCATAAGATTAAAATGGGAAAGAGTGAGTAGGTTTGCTGCTGTGAGGAACACTGAAAGTAGCCATTTATACCATCAAAAATTTTATTTTTAACATTTATACCAACTTTCATCAACATATGACCATAAATAAAGGAGTTTGCCTAATCTCCATATGATTAACATGGGAAAAGAGTATGCAGGTTTGCTGCCATGATAAACACATAAACTATGATTTTTTAGCACAAATGTATGGATCTCAACCACATGAAGCTAAATATAACGTTTCACCCAAAAGTATTAGATAATAAGTGAAAAATTAATTTTTCCTAATCCTCAATTAAATTAACATTGGAGCCTTAAAATACAACGTACTGTGTTTAGATTTTTTTATATCTCGGTAACCGTTGAAGATAGAGAAAAACTTTAAGGAATTTAATTGTGTAGTTTTTTAAGCTGATTCCAATGGTGAAATATAAAATTAGAAATTTTCAAAAATTACATGTGTAAAACGCAAAAAACCCATTTTGGGGTACAAAACCCCCCCAAACTACCCGTTCCCATTGACCGATATGTCTGGTTTACGAACTCATCCGAGCATTTGTAGGAATACACGTCTCTACCAAATTTGGTCTCGATCGGACCATTTTTACAAGAGTTATCGTGTTCACAGACACATATATATATATATATATATATATATATATATATACACATACATATATATATATATATATATATACAAATATATATATATAAAGTTTTTAACGACTATTGTTTTTGGTCTCTGGGTACCTAAAGAAGAAAAAATAACATGGTCTCGGGCTTAACTCTTGCCATGAGATCTACGGTAATAGCTTCTTCCCTATGGGAAATTCGCTAATAAAAAATGTAAAAATTACATTTGTTAGCAAAAAAATATTTTGAATATCTTAGCTAGAAAATAACTTTTGGTTTTTACTTATCGAAAAACACCAAAAAACACACATTTTCAACAGCTTGTGTAAAATAATATTTTAGGTTTAAAAATTTTCCAAAATATACAAAATCTTAAAAAATTTATACAGAAACAGAAAACTACAGATAGCTTATAAGTTCTTGAAGTCCAACACGTATTAGTGCAAAATTTTTCAGAAATTTACCAGCTAGTTTTAAGAAAGAAAATTATGTAAATAAATTCAAAATTAAATAAAAACCTAATTATTAGACAATCCATTGTACTCATTAAAATAATTTTATGAAGAATAGGTTATATTTTAGTCACATGTCTGTTTTTAAGTTTGTTGACTCTATTTTTCATGTATCATGTACATACATATTGTGAATAAAGAGATTTTGAGTTGAGTTGAGAATATAAATACTCCCGTCGCAGCAGACCTGCGTACTCAGCGAATTCCCAAATCAATAACATAATAATAATAATATATGACAAGTTTTATAAAAATCTGTCCATAAACATGATAATAATAATAATAATATTAACGTGGGAAAGAGTGTGCAGGTTACTGCTGTGAGGAACACTGAAAGTAGTCATTTCTACCATAAATAATTTTTATCTTAACATTTATACCAACTTTCATCAACATCTGTCCATAAATAAAGGAGTTTGCCTATTCCCTATATGATTAATATGGGAATGCAGGTTTGCTGCCATGATCCCTAGGAACTTTGTGGATTCAACCTCTTCCAAAGAGGTGTCATCCACCAGCGGTAATGGTGGATGACACCTCTTTGGAAGAGGTTGAATCCACAAAGTTCCTAGGGATGCACTTGGATAGAGTGCTGAACTGGAACAAACACGTAAACAGCCTCTGTTCTAAGGTTGCAAGGGGCATCTTTGCTCTGCGAAATCTTAAAGCATCCTGCACAAAACAAGTCCTGGTTATGGCCTATTATGGCCTGATTTATCCGCATCTGTCCTATGGAATAAGATTGTGGGGGGGGTTGTACTAAAAGAGATTTTGAAAGGGTTTTTAGACTCCAAAAACGAGCAATTAGAATTATTCAAAATTTAAAGCCCAGAGAGTCGTGTAGACAGGCCTTTAGGGAGCTTGGAGTCTTGACCCTACCTTCCCTTTATATATTGGAAACTTTGGTCTATTGCCGGTTCCAATATGTGCCTCTCCAAGGCACTACAGTACATAGCTATGGCACTAGAGCAAGGGATGGTTTCCGCACTGTTCAACATCGAACAGCTGCGTTTGAGAAACTTCCCTCTCATGTAGGTGTCAGGCTCCTTAACTGTCTCCCAGCGAGGCTCAAGAGTCTGGAGAGTTCCAGCTTGTTCAAGCTACGATTGAAGCGTGAGTTGACACGATTGGAGTTTTACTCGGTGGAGGAGTTCACTGTCCACCAGTGGATTTAAAACTACTCAAAATTAATTCCCCAGGGGTTAGTTATTGTATATTTTTATGTTTCTATATTTATATTACTGTTATTTTTATTAATATTATTATTATATTGAATGTATTATGTATTGTTAAATTATTATTATTATTATAAAGTAAATTATTATTATTGACGCTTGCTATACAATGTAAATATTGTCGACAGCAATAAAGTATATTATTATTATTATTATTATTATAAACACATAAACTATGGTTTTTAAGTATAAATGGGTAGATCTCAACCACATGAAGCTAAATATCAAGTTTTATCCAAAAATATTGATTAATATGGGAAATATTAATTTTTCCCTATCCTCCATAAGATTAACATTGGAACGCCACAATACAACGTACTGTGTTTAGATTTTTTAATATCTCGGTAACTGTTGGAGATAGAGAAAAACTTAGAGGAACTTAATTGTGTAGTTTTTTAAGCTAATTCCAATGGTGAAATATAAAATTAGAAATATTTAAAAATTACATGTGAAAAACACAAAAAAACCATTTTGGGGTACAAACCCCCCCCCCCCAAACTACCCGTTCCCATTGACCAATATGTCTGGTTTACAAACTCGTCCGAGCATTTGTAGGAATACGCTTCTCTACTAAATTTGGTCTTGATCGGACCATTTTTACGAGAGTTATCGTGTTCACTGACACATGTATAATATATATATATATATATATATATACACACATATACCCCGTCGCAGCAGACCTGCGTACTCAGTGAATTTCCAAATCAATAATATATGACAAGTTTAAAAAAGATCTGTCCATAAACATGAGAATTATTTGCCTATTCTCCATAAGACTAACATGGCAAAGAGTGTGCAGGTTTGCTGCTGTGAGGAACACTGAAATCAGGCATTTCTACCATAAATAATTTTTATCCTAACATTTATACCAACTTTCATCAACATCTGTCCATAAATAAAGGAGTTTGCCTATTCCCTATATGATTAATATGGGAAAAGAGTATGCAGGTTTGCTGCCATGATAAACACATAAACTATGATTTTTAAGCATAAATGGATTGATCTCAACTACATGAAGCTAAATATCAAGTTTTATCCAAAAATATTGATTAATAAGGGAAATATTAATTTTTCCCTATCCTCCATAAGATAAACATTGTAGCCCCACAATACAACGTACTGTGTTTAGATTTTTTAATATCTCGGTAACCGTTGGAGATAGAGAAAAACTTTAAGGAACTTAATTGTGTAGTTTTTTAAGCTGATTCCAATGGTGAAATATAAAATTAGAAATTTTTAAAAATTACACGTGAAAAACGCAAAAAACCTATTTTGGGGTACAAAACCCCCCAAACTACCTGTTCCCATTGACCGATATGGGTGGTTTACGAACTCGTCCGAGCACTTGTTGGAATACACGTCTCTACCAAATTTGGTCTTGATTGGACCATTTTTACGAGAGTTATCTTGTTCACAGACACATATATACATACACAGTATATACAGTGGAACTTGGATAATTCTAACTTCTGTAATTCGAAAACTTCTTTATTTCGAAGTTTTGTCTTGGTCCCTAGAATTTTATATAAAAACAATGTTAAAATATCTTGGTTAATTTGAATAATATTTTGGATAGTTCGAAGTTTTTACAGGAGAAATCTATAGTGTGTGTATAAGTGAACAAGTCAGTGTGTGCGATTTTCCAGGAAACATTAACCTAACTTTTTTAATATACAATGTTAAAACATGATGTTTGATTGTTTATTTCACCACTTGCATAAACTTTTCTAATTCAAATTTTTGGATAGTTTGAATTTTTTTTTCTAGTCCCTTGAGGTTCGAATTATCCAAGTTCTACTGTATATATATATATATGTATATATATACAGGGTGTTCATTAAAGTCGGGGACAAACTTCTAGGGGTGATAGTACTCATCAAAATAAACAAAAAATTTCCTATAAACATATGTCGAAAAATCCTTCGTTTAGCCGCTAGCCGCCATTTTGTATTTTATAAAAAAACGTTATATATCAAGAACTATTTAAGATACAAAAACCAAACTTTGCACACATGTTTATGGGCCAAGGGGAATAATTTTCTCAAAGTATCATTTAATTTGCTAATATATTTTCAAAATGGCGGTGGTGGAAAATCTTTTAATTTAAATAACAAAAAACCCTTTAACTTTATACAATTTTTACAAGACATAAAAAAGATTGCAATTTTAATTTTAAATCGAACAGTACTTTGGTGAACGAAATCCGTCCACAGATAAGCGAGAAAACACACTTTTAATGTTAGATTACAGGGCCCATACACCGGCGCGGCCGTGGCGAAGAATTAATTGTTGTGCCAGCCGCTTTTTCGCAACTTCCGCGTCACGGCGGCGCATGGGCTCTGCAAGCTAACTTTAAAAGTGCATTTTCTCGCTTATCCGTGGACGGATTTCGTTCACTAAAAAGCCGTTTGGTTTGAAATTAAAATTGCAATCTTTATTATTTCTTGTCAAAATTCTATAAAGATGTTTTTTTTGTTATTTAAATTAGAAGATTTTTAACCACCGCCATTTCGAAAATATATTAGCAAACTAAATGATACTTTAAGAATATTTTCCTCTTTGGCAAATAAATATTTTTGCAAATTTTGGTTTCTGTATCTTAAATAGTTCTTGATATATAATGTTTTTTATATAAAATACAAAATGGCGGCTAGTGCCTAAACAAAGGATTTTTCGACATATGTTTATAGGAAATTTTTTGTTTATTTTGATGAGTACTATCACCCCTAGAAGTTTGTCCCCGACTTTAATGAACACCCTGTATATATACAAATTTTAACGACTATTGTTTTTGGACTCTGGGCACCTAAAGAAGAAAAAATAACATGGTCCCGGGCTTAAGTCTCACCATGAGACCTAAGGTAATAGCTTCTTCCCTATAGGAAATTCGCTAAAAAGAACCAGTTATTTGATTTAGTGCTCTGTCATACTCTAGAAACCATAATAATGTTATCTTGCCACTTGTTTTTTTTTATTTTATAAATTAGTTACCTAGTTTTATAGATTTAGTTAGCTTTTTATCAAATCACTAAGGTAAAAAGGAATATAATATTCATTATATCATTCAGAAAATTATTTTGGTTTTTACTTACCGAAAATCACCAAAACACAAAACCTCAAAAGCTTTTAAAAAATAATCTATTAGGTTTTTACAAATTCCAAGATAAAAAGAATCCTTGAAATTTCATACAAAAACAGATATTTTATTAGATATAAAAGTTCTTGAAGTCATAAAATAAAAAAGGGAGCTATTTTATTTAGCTCTCTCTCATACTTTAGAAACCATAAATATATTATCAGCAAATCAATACTTGTTTTTTTATCTATAGCTTAGTTTAGCTTTATATCATACCACAAAGGTAAAAAAAAATTCTGGTAATATAAATAACCACAATATATTTTTATAAAACAAAAAGCTATTTACACTCATAATATAATACATACACTAATAATTTGAGTAATATTTGTACATGAAGAAAAAGAAAAATAGCATAGGGTCTAGGCCAAATTTGGAATTTCTAATTTCCCTCTAATCGGAATCTAACTCACGGTGCCCTCCTTGAACGTCTCCTCTACACCTATGTTCTAACTTAAGTTAGAACATACTTACTGTAACAGAGTTTGTGAATACTGTTTGTTTGTGAACCTTGCAAACTGGACACCACATGACACTCATACTTTGTTCCCTTGTATCACACACACTTCACGTAAACGTTGTTTTTTGTTAGGAAGTCTTTCCAGCGAGTGGCTTCCTCCCGTCTCTACATCAGATTGCTCCAACAAAAGATTTTGAGGAGATTCCCCAGATACTAAATTTCAAACAATACTATTCATGAATTCAAACCTTGGCAGATTCTGACAGGGACTGGGCTGGTACCTGTACAGAATGTATGGATTCAAGAGAGCCATATCTACAAAATTAATTATAAACAATTTTCATCCAATATTTTTTTGTTTGGCGAGAACAAGTCACATGGTAAATACTCTTATCCTTGAAATCAACACCACCCATGTGCTGATTATAGTGATGTATTGCTATGGGCTTGATAATATGCCTGTTGCCACTCCTACTCACTACTTGGGCATTTTCAGCATGATAAGCTGTTTTGTAACTAGGTGGACTGGTTTCCTAGTTGCGCTTTCCTTGTATTTTAGAAGAAGAATACAACTGTTACCTTTTCTAAAATGTAAGGCTTCGCCAACACCCAGTTTGGCACCCCGAACTACCCGTGACAACTCCTTACTACGCTTATTGACTGTACCAGTCAAGTACGTCTTGCGCTTGTACAGCCAACAAGCTAAGAGCATTTTTGTGTAGTAATTAATTGTCAGTGAACAGATGGTAGCGTTTCCAAAGAAGTCTTATCTTTGTCAGAAGTTCTTTGACAACTTTATGATTAATGGTGAGCATGGGTGAGTGCACCCCTCCTGCCAAAAAGTCTCTGCCAGAATACATAAAACTATTGAGGACGTAGCTGGTTTTTGAATCACAAAGTTCTAATTTTTTATACCAAACTGAGCATGGCGCTTGTTTGTGCATGTATTGTATGAAAGCGCACCTATTTTTCATGAATCAATGCAAATCTCTTGGTATTGTATAAAAATCTTTGAATTGCATCATTCAATGGATCAATAAACTCACGTACCTTCACCCAGGGATCATACCCTTCTTGACCCCATAGTGGACATACATGAGTTGATACATGAAACATAGACACGATCAACTCAAACCTTTTCAAAGACATAGTTCGTGAGAAAAAAAGATTGCATAGATTGGAGGATGTAGTCCAACACTCCCTCAAGTTCTTTTTCCTCGCAAAACCCCAAGTTTATGAAAAGGTCCCAAAACTTTTTCAGCATTATATCCACCCATTTATACAAGAGAGTACCAGGTAGATGCAACCCTGCAAGCCGGCGTGCGTTGATCGATGCATTGGTAGAGTTTACCATGAGCATCCACACAGCATTGGTAAAAACAAAGAGAAAAAAATCTATAGGATTTCTCACACCGACAGGAATTCTATTTGGTCCAACTTTACGTACTTTGAATTTCCTCCTTACATCTTTCTGGTTCAGGACAATACACGAGTATCCAGTTACGAGCATGTCGCTGAATGCATACCTTAGTATACCTATGCAAACCTTATTAATTTATTTACATGTCAAACATACAGGACAAGCCCAATTACAATTTGACAGTTCAGATAAAATATAAAGATACATTTTATGTGATGCACTGCATTTGCCCACTAAGAAATAAAATTAATAAAAAGAACTAAATAAAATTAATAAAAAGATCTAAATAACTGAGCCTTGTTCCTCTGGCCATAAAGAACCATCGTAGTAGTTCAATATTATACAAATAATCTTAACTTAAGTCTACCAAACAAAAAAACAATATATACTCCAACAAAGGTAAATTGGTCATTTTCAATGAATAATTAACATTAAAATAATAGTTTTGAATTTAATTTTACTTGTATTAAAAATATCTAAAACTATATTATTTAAATAAGCACAATCCAATAATTCATTATATAATCGCATCATCCGGTGCAAAGGAGATGTCGCATGGGTCAACGTTCGCGCATAGGGTACCGCAAACAAATACCTAGTTCTGCTATTGAAAGCCGGAACACGAAAAGACAAGCTTAGTAACAATTCAGGGTCGTCCAATATTCCATTGATCAATTTAAAAAGAACCATCGCACTAATCAATTTCCTTCTTAAACACAACCGATTGAAATTAAATAATAATAATAAATCATTGTATGGAACTTGATACGGATATACATAATAACAATGAAAGAAGACAATGAACAATGAATGAAAGAATTTAATGGGAGGTACAGGTCCATCTAGATCTCCAGTGTAGTCGAGGTATCCTGCATGGGCGTATGGATCTCCTGCTGGGGCGTCTAGGTCTCCTGCGTAGGCGTCTCGATCTCCTCCGGGGGCGACCGGACCTCTTCCAGAAACATCGGACACTTAAGCAGGGGTTCCAGCAGAGACACGTTCATCCAGTAGTACGTCTGGATATTGCGGGATCAGGTCGTCACCATCATCAGGCTCGTGTATGCCTGGGGTGCCAGGGTCATCTGGGTTGTCATCTGGAACAGATCTGGTCCTGGATGATAACCGAAGGGAAGATCGGTCGACCGCAAAGGTACTACTCGTTGGAAAGCAGGATGGTTGGCTGGTCCTGATATTTTTAATTTTTTCCCTGTAGGTTTGTCTCTCTTAGGCGTTGACGAGGCCAAGGGATTACTGCAGATTTTTGTTACCCTCTTCCTCTTTTTCTTCATACCGACGGTTTCCTCACCAGAATAGTCAGCGAACATTTCAACTTCACTGGGTACATACTCATAGCTACTACCTCCAGAAAAGTTGGTCAAAGTTTTTTTGTCAGATTCATCAAATAAATACTCTAGGCCTACCTCTGTATTTATCTGCCTCATCCACATCTTCTTTTTTTCCACTTACATCAGAAAAATTATCTCCATTTTCCTTTAAACATGGTTCATCAATAACAAAAAAGTCTTTTTGAATACTGTCAACTAGGCCTATTTTGTCGTTTATATATACGTCAATCACCCGTCAACTAATATCTCCACTGTCCTCTGAAAAGTCACTGTCGAAAATACAGTTTCTCATTGCACTAGAATTCAGATTGTATCCATCACTATAAACATACATAACACCACAATACCGAAATAATCTTGATGTAACACTAAACTAAAAGTTTGTAAGCGTAATAGGCTGAACAAATGAACACAAGCGAGCGGCGAATCAGATACGAGACTAATGGCTTTGTTTAGGCAACAGGCGTAGACTAAGAGAACGTTCCTTCACTTTGACCAACTGCTAGGGGTGTACAAATATTCGAATCTCGAATATTGCGGATATTCGGTCCGACTCGAGATGGCTGACAAAGTTCGATATCGGTTGAATATTCGAAGACGTTAAATAATATAAAAGTGACCGTAACTGTCCCTTTTTCTTGTTCTTCACTTCTTCTTCTTTCACTTGTCACTCAAAGCAAAGCTATAGAGTTTCGATTTAAAAGTTCAGAATTAGCATACCATTATGCAGCTAATATAGTTGAAAACTAAATTTAATAAATGCTTTATCATCTGACTACAGATAGATAAAGATATGAACGTAAACGATTCTCGATCGATGCCAATTGATTGTCAATACCACCGATTGCTGGATATTAGTATTGGCATCAAGAGTCGATTATTTCTTGGAAAATTTATCTTTAGGTTTGAGAATAAATCAAAGTTATAAATAATACCTGAAACCCCACTAACATCATAGCTTTGCCTTTGCAGATGAAACAGCTACAGGTTTACTGAGATATCTGTACACACGTATTCCGCTAGAAAAAGAAATTTGTGCTACATTGAAACTAATTTTAATAATTTTATTTGTAAGTACAGTCAAGGAAAAATGCAATCAAATTTGGAAAAAATATAGTTTAAACAAATCATTGTTAGTTAATAGTTTTATTTTATTTATATTCTATTTTATTATTTGTTATCAACTGACTGCTTATGTTCTCGTTTCCTTCCTTGCGCAGCAAAAGTAGTTCCATATTTTCACTGATAATATCTATAAAAAGCCTTGATAGGATAATGCAACATTCCAAAGGGTAAAATTTAACAATGGGGCTATTATATGAAAATGCTATTATAAAAAAAGTTTCATCGGTTTAGCTAGTTTGTATTTTCATAGGCTTGTTATTACCACGGCCACAGTGATAAAAAATCTAGGTTGCACTGGGAGAGTGAAACATGAAGTTATTATTGTTGCATAAAACATTGTTTCTATACGGTATTAAAAGCTTAGAGAAAACCATTTTTGTACAAACAGTAAATTTGTGATTCACAGCTCAACTGGATGTATTTTGGCAACAGCAACAGACAATAGAGACAGCCAGGACAGTGTTACAAAAACTATGACCTTGAGATGTGGATAGACGGAAGGGGGTGGGGGTTTGTTTATATTTGAACCAAGTTATTCCAATTCATTTCTCAGTCAAATGTCTTCACTTCTCTGCTTATTACTCTCTGGATAAAACAAGTTTTTTTTACGTAACTATATGATGTCCTTACTAAAATAAGCACTTTTAGCACACTTATTAAAGGGTTAAAATAACTACTGTAAAAATAACTAACTTACATTAATAATTTTCTAATGTTGTATCTGTATCCTAAATTAATTTTAAACATGTGAACTCACAAGCATTCTTAAACTATTCATAATTTAGCTTCATAAATTAAAAAAAGTATGCTATGCAACTGTTGTAAATTGTAAATTTACAACAGTTGCACATCCCTACCAACTGCAAAAACTATAGTCGCTATTTTCATACATTGCTATAGTGATGTTCGAGCTATTCTTAGTTTGTTAGAGGATTTCTTTCTGTTGATTTCCATAATTATTTTATTTTGTAAAACATACTACGAGTGGAGAAATAAATCTATTTCCAAACGTCTAAAATAGACGTTTGGCCATATATAAAACTTGAACCTCACCTTTACAGACGTTTAGTAGAAAAATCACAGTTGGTAAAATTATTGACTATGGATAAAATCTTTCAAATAAATACAAATACAAATATGCTTTATTTTCAAAACACATCAAGTATTGAAATGGTGTCTTCTGGATGGTTTAAACAAATGTTTATTGTCTTCTTTCCATGAACTTGGTCAATTTATAGAATGGATTGTTGATCAGCCATTCTGTTAGAGCAGTCTTCATTCTTCTCCCGGTGTGGCATCTCAGTTTTTCTGGCAGCAGGTTATGCAGCTTCATGCCCATGTAGGAGGGTTTCTTTTCATATTGGGTGAGATGGTGAGCTGGGAGACAGTATCTTGTACCATGTCGCGTGTTGTATCCATGGAACTGTCTATTTTGTGTAAATGTTTTTCCATTGGCATACAGGATGACTTCTTTAATATAGAGATTTACTAATATCATAATCTTCAGAGTCTTAAAAGCTTCTCTATAACTTTCTCTGAAATTTAGCTCAACGGACATCTTTTTTTCAACGGACAAAGTTATGACGTATTTTTCCCCCTGTAGAAAAATATCGGCAAAAGAATTTATTTAATGCTCGGACGGCTCAGCCTACAATGGCAGGGATACCCCAGAGTTTGTTTTAGCAGTAATCAGGGGCTGCACTGGAACAACGATAAATTTGGGTCTGACTCAGGCAATTATTGAAAGATAAATAAAATATAAAATTCTATATTAGAGCCGCCTCATCATTGCCAGACCCGGGGTAAATTAAAGATAGTGTGCACGTCACGGGCGCTGTTTCTTACTCGGCGTATTTTAAAGTAAGTCTGCGCGTCGTGGATTGTCCGAAATGCAGGACGGCACGTGGCGTCGTTACTAGGGACGTGCCCACACAGGATCGCTCGTAGGGGCCTATCGTAGGGAGGTTGGTAGCACTGCGTGCAGTAGCCTGTTTGTCATGCCGAGCTCTCTACAGTTTTAGTCACTTTTTACCTATTTTTCAAAATTCACTGTCCACAAAAGTGTGAAATAATTAATCCCTAATTAGTTTTGACCATTTTAATACATAAATTCTCAAGATTCATCAACATCAAGATAGTTAAATGAAGATCTGAACTTTGCAGACGACAAGACAGCAGCCACTTCCTGAAAACCACGTTCCTTAAAAACCAACTTACATTATTTTATCCAACCTAATCATTTATTCTTCCTTTCAAAACCATAAAAACTCATTCCTAAAACCAGGTAACTCAATTATCCATAAGTTTTCACCATATTATGTATTGTAGAGAGCACGCATGTTCAGTAGCCTAGGTTAACCAAAGTGTTCCTCCAAAGCAAATTTTAGATTAATGTTGACAAAAAAAGGTATTAAGCCTTTGCGAAATATAAAAAATAAAAAATCTTATATCACTGTAAACCTAGAAAACCAACACTTTGCCAATTAACACTTTTCTTAAACACAGGCTAGGCTACACTAACAAGATAGGCTACACATAACCTAGGCACAACTACATTAAGCCAACCTACATGATTTTGACCTAGGTTATGACATGAAACATTAAAACCAAAAGAAAAAAAACAAAAAAAAAACAGAAAAACAATCACACTTAAAAAAAAAACAGAAAAACAATGACACTTTTAAAAAAACAAAAAAAAACATAAACTTACCTCACGCTCACACACATACACTGCGCTTAAGTATGACTGTGATTCGCTGTGGAACTTGTGACCAGCAGATCCTCGATCAACATAGTGAAAGTATTGCCTGTGATGCATGTCAGAGATGGGTCCATGCTAAAAAGGACTGTAGCAACACAAAGAAAAGCATTTTCAACATTCTATCAAAGAATGACACATGGCTCTGCCCTGGCTGCGTCCAGCTTTGCAAGGCTAATTTCTCTTGCATCACCACACTCAAAATTGAACTCGAAAACCACTCAAAACTTTCTCAAAGTCTCTTGAACGAAAATAAAACTCTCAAACAGCAACTAAATGAAAAAGAAATAAAAATAATCCAACTCCAAGACCAGATTGCCGGGCATGAGGTCGGTTGGGTGGATGTAGGTAAAAAAAAATCAGACAGGCGTTGGGAAAGCGTAATCCAAGAGACTTTGGACGTCTCAAATAGATTTGAACCGCTGCTGGACCTTGATAGGCCTGCAGTGGAGGCTTTAGAAAGACCATCAAGGGGGGGAAAAGCGGGGCGTAGGCATAAAATACTGGTGGTCGGTGACAGCCACGCGCGGGGATGTAGGGCAAGGCTTGATAGCGCTGGTGATGGGAAGTGGGATGTGCAGGCGCATTTCTCACCTGGGGCACCTATGGGAAACGCAATTGAAAATGCTGGAAAAAGGGTGGGAGAAATAAAAAAAAATGGGATAATCGTTATGGTGGGTGGGGTGAACGATGTTTCGGATAAAGGGATTTCAAACACTCTTGAAAAAGTGAGTCATCTTGATGGGGTGGGAGATAGGAAAATTGTCTGGGTGGAGGCCCCCTACAGATATGATGATCTTCGACAGAATAAAAGAATTAAATCATTCAACAAATCCATCAGAACCCAATGTGCACAAAAAAAGTGGACTTTTTTGAGCCTAAATAGCATGTTGAATCGCAGTCACTACACAACACATGGGTTACACCTAAACAACACGGGCAAAGATATAATGTGCGACATCATAGCGAACTACTTACACCATTCAGATCTTCTCAAGTCACGAAGCAGTAGGGAGACAGAGACTGAACATCGTACAAAAAACAAGTTGGAACAGCCTCAAAGCCACAACACTTAAAAAATAAGCATAAACGGAAACAACCCACCCTAAAAATTGTCCACCAAAATGTTCGCAGCTTGACAGGTAAGGTGGAAATAATTGAGGACTTTTTGGATGATGAATCACCCGACATATTTATTATCACTGAACATGGGTTGGGTGCATCCACCATTACAGATTTAAAAATACAAAATTATGATCTCATTAACTCTTACAGCAGAACTATAGCAAAGATGGGTGGTGTTGCCATTTACAAAAAATCATCAATCTCTTTTGAATCAGTTAAAATAGAAAATATTGGACAAAGATTATCTAAGGAATCAACTTTTGAATGTACTGAAATAAAAATTATGATACAGAACCAACCCATAATAGTGTCAGGCCTATATAGAACCCCATGTGATAAAAATATAGAAGAAATTAAATAATTACTTGGAGACAATACAAGCTCAAAACAACCCTGTAGTGATTGCTGGTGACTTCAATATAAATACACTTAGTCAAGACAGTAAGACCAAAAAATTCAAAAATATCCTACAGAGCCACGGTCTGAACATTGTAGTTAAAGTACCTACCAGGATCACCGAAGAATCACACACCTGCATAGATAATTTTATTACTAACCTATCAACACAGAAACCAGCTGCAATACAAACACATATTTCAGACCACCTTGCAATTAAAATTTCAGTAACAATAAACAGTGAACTACAAAGTAAAGGCAAACGGATGGAACAACGCAAAATAAATACAGCAAGCCTAGAGGAGCTTAAACTCAGACTAAAAATGGAAAAATGGGAGGAAAGCCTCAACTCAGCAGATGTCAACCATATCTACAATAGTTTTATATCAACTTTTACATACCACTTTGATATAGCCTGCCCTGTGATAAGCATCAAAATTCAAGAAACAAACAATATACCCTGGAAAAATTATGAGACAAATTGGGCAAAACAAACAATGTTTCAATTATACAACAGATGGAAGTCCACCCTTTCTACAATAGATAAAGCTAATTATTCCCAGTCAAAATACAATTACAAAAGAATTCTAAAGAAAGCCAAAGCAGAATGGGCGACAGGAAAAATAAACCAATCAAATAATAAATCCAAGGCCACCTGGGATGTAATCAACAGACTCCAGAGTAAATCCCCAACCAGCACCGAAAACATTTCACTAAACTGGGAGGGTAAAAATATAAAAAACCCGAATACAGTCTGCGCTATTTTCAGTAGCTACTTTGCTGAAGTTGCTGTGCAAATCAAAGCCTCCCTACCAAAAAATAGCAGCCAACAAAACAGAACATTTATAAATCAAAGAAATAGTTTTTCCAATTTTATAACAATAAATGAAAATCAACTTTTGGAAATTTTGTCATGTTTCCCATCTAAGAAGTCTGCTGGCCTAGACGATATCACCATGGAGGTACTAAAATTCTGCAAACAGGAAATTTCCAAACCACTCTTGCACTTGGTTAATTCATCTCTGTTAGGGGGAGTCTTCCCAGACCGGGGTAAAATTTCAGTCATTAGGCCAATCCACAAAAAACTCGAAAAAAATCTGATACAAAATTATCGTCCAATTTCGCTCTTGCCATCAGTGGCCAAGCTA
Organism: Nephotettix cincticeps; assembly: GCA_023375725.1. Lineage (NCBI taxonomy): Eukaryota > Metazoa > Arthropoda > Insecta > Hemiptera > Cicadellidae > Nephotettix > Nephotettix cincticeps. Next base: position 75,697,489 of record CM041786.1, on the reverse strand, counting down.
CTGGAGAAAGTCGCCTGTACTCAAATCATTGAATACTTAGAACGACGCAATCTCCTCTGTCCAAGACAATTCGGTTTTCGGGCAAATAAATCAACCAAATTGGCTTTAACTGAATTTGTAAATCAATGTATCGATGCAGTTGAGGCCGGAGAGACGGTAATTGGATGCTTTGCTGATCTCTCCAAAGCATTCGACTGTGTTGATCATGCGCTACTGGCAGAGAAGTTGGCCTGTATAGGCATCCAAGACTCTGTCAGTACTTGGCTAACCTCCTACATGACAGACAGACTACAAATCACTCAAATTAACTATGAAACAAAATCAAAAATTAAAAAAATCAAGTCAGAACCCAAACAGGTTCTTAGCGGTGTTCCGCAAGGATCGATTCTTGGTCCAATCCTTTTCCTCATCTATATAAATGACATTGAAAATTCAATTCCATTAGAGAACTTGTTCATCTATGCAGATGACACAACCCTTTTCACAAAAAACAAGGAAATTGAACAGCTAGAAATTGACACTTGCATGAAGGTCAATGGCCTAGCTCAATTCTTTTCTAATAACAACCTCGCAATTAACACATCAAAAACAAATTTCATGTGCATCCAAACAAATCAGAAAAAACAAAAAATGAAATCAAAGCCACAAGTCTTCATAGATGAGGACCAGCTTGAAGAGGTTGACAATTTCAGCTTCTTGGGAGTTAAATTGGACAGTGGGCTAAATTGGGGTAGTCAAATTGACGTTTTGGAAAACAGGATGGCTCGCGGTGTTTTTATGCTTAAAAGACTAAGCGGTCTAAAAAACATCCCTCTTCTCAAAACAGTCTATCATAGCCATATCCAGTCGCATATAGCCTACTCTATTTTGCTGTGGGGAGCAGGGAGGAGCAATCTCCAGAAAATCTTTGTTTGGCAAAAAAAAGCAATCCGTGCCATGCTCCAAATGCCACCCGATGCCAGCTGTAGAGAGGCTTTTGCGCGGCTCCAAATTCTTACAGTTCCAAGCCTGTATATACTTGAAGCAGTCACCTACATTAAACAACATAACTTAACCACAATACCATCTTGCCATAGTTACAACACCAGATTCAACAATAGATTTTCACAGCAACACAGATTAGCACTTTTTGAAACCAAACCAAGTTACAGTGGCATAAAATTATTCGAAAACTTACCAGAAAACCTCAGAAATATTGCACAAATTGAAAAATTCAAAAGAGCCGTAAAATCATTTCTTATAAGTGCCTGCTTCTACAACCTGGAAGACTTCCGCAAAACCTAATCCTAACCAAACCTGAATCCATAGCACATCCATAGCACACCTTACCAAATCTAACCGCATCTAAGGCCTTGTCGGTCGCACCCTGTTCCTAGCGCGTGGCTCGCTATTTTTATTGTGTGGGCCTGTTACAAGACAGGACACTTGACGCCTCCAGCACCTTCAGAAGAAGGACGTGGAGAAGAGGATATGTATGTATGTATGTATCAGCAGGACGCACCCAGATCGACCATCAATCCAATGAATAATCTTATAAATTAATTTAGAAATATCTGGTCTCTCTACACCAGCCACCAAGATATATTTCCTTGAATCGAACTACTAAATTATTGTTATGTTCACTGGGTCGACCGGGTCTACACGGATCATCCGCGCGAACGTGTCTAGTGCCTGTCTAGACCCGCCAACCTTGCCAGAACTCGTACGCTACCAGTAATTGATAACTATAATGTGCTGACTTAAATATCCACAATATAATCTACAAGCACTTCTTATAATTACGGTACTTTATTATTGTACGAGTTGGCCTAAATAAACGACTCTCGTACTCCTCAAGAGCGCCTAATGGCAAGTCTTCACAAATGAGTAATGCTAGCCAATTTAAGAAATTAATAATCAAATATCTTAAATACTTTGAGAAAATATTCGGCGAAACTCACCCAAGAGTGGATCTCTCACCCAACTCTTAATTCACAAGACACTTTAGCACTTACTTTCGATATACTTTCACGATCGACACACTATGTCACAGAAAGCGAACTCCCACGATATTTGCTGCGCCACGACCGAAGCTCGACTGGCTACTCCTCAGGACCTTCCACCCAAGCTTCACTGATAAGCTGGGTCAACGGCCAACGGTCAACGGTGGCAGGTGATATCGCCACGGCCTACCGCTCGCAGCAACGACGAAATCATGTCATCTTTACCCCCCAACTAAAACGGCTCGTTACAAAGTTTAGGGGAAAAAATCAATGTATTCAGTCATGCCAACCACTACTCTCAAAGACAAAAACTAAAGCTTCGGTGAATTTTAGAAAATGGAAGATTTTGCTTTCGCTGCTCGATCGGCAGCGTCTTGAGGTGGTTGTTTCAAAAATGTGTATTTTTTTATTCTCCTACAATATAACGTCTATAATAGACGTTTGGCTGTTCTAAGGTCAAGTCTTGTCAAGCTACCTATAGAAATTCTAAGTTATTAAAAATCTCTGCATTGTTGATGTACATGGATAAAATTAATTTGAAAATCTTTGAAACTTGAAAGTTATCAAACTAAATTATGAACTGTACAATTTGGTGAATAGTCTAATATATTTTTAGCTTTAATTACAAGGTTTTTTGTTATCTTCATTTATATGATTTTTGTCTAACAGGAAATTTTGTCACGTTGTATTGATTTGAATCTAAATTCATTAAATCGCATCTATCAAATAAAATTTTTTTTGCTCCATCCAGGATACCCCTATTCAGATCAGGTGAAGGTTTGAAAGTGCTCGACTCAAAAAAGCTCGAGCTCGAGAATTTTTTATAAAGCTCAAACTCAAAATTCCAGGCTTGCACACCCCTAGTATATGCCTATATGCAGTAGAACTCCGAACTCCAATCATCCGAATCGCCAAATATCCAATTCGCCTTTAGGAAAAATTGTACAAAATTTTAACGTAATTTTAATGAAAACGCGTGAAGACAGCAAAACAACTTACGCCGACAGATATGTTTGAAAATCATTAAAACTCTTTGGTAAGAAAAGTTTAAGTTATACTGCAAAGTATTTAAAATGGTGTAACTAAATAAAATAATACTAAATATATAAAATAGATTTTGTCCCTAAATTACCCCTTTTTTGTGAAAACTCCAATTATCCGAATATTTTATTAACCGAATGGGGTCCAATTTGGATAGTTGGAGTTCTACTCTGTATATATTTTAATATATAAAAATCTTCTGTACGTGTGTTTGTAAGTGAACTCCTTTCAAACGGCTGGACCGATAAAATTTTTTGTGTGCATTCAAGGGGGTTTGGGAATGGTTAAGATTCACTATCTGTGTAAATCCGGCCAAAGGGCTCTGTCCCAGAGGGTATAAAAGGGTGCAGTGTCAAGTTGTTATAAATTTAGTGTTTACCAAATTGATTAAAAAGGTTTGTTTTTTTTTAAATGTCAATATTTGTTAAAATGTAAACAAATAGCAATATGCTTTACTATCCAATTCCGTCTGAATCATTCATTAATGTCAAACTTTAAGTAAATATGTACTATACAAAATGAGAAGTTTTGTTCATTTTTTTTATGTTTTAAGTCCAGTCCACATCACACATTTCACTCATTTCTTATACAAAATTTGGATCAAAACACCTGAATAAGCTACCATTTGACATGTAATTATAATTATATTATGTTTCATACTTGCCAGCGAAGCTAAACCTGATTAATAGTTTTTTTACGCCACAGCAAGTTCGATCAAGACCAAATTTGGTAGAGAAGTGTATTCCTACATTTACTCAGACAAGTTCGTAATTCAAATGTATCGGTCAATCGAAACAGGAAGTTTTGGGGGGTTTTGTACCCCAAATAAAGGTTTTTTACGTTTTCAGATGTAATTAAAAAAAATTTTTAACTTCATCTTTAATCGTTGGAAACAGTTAAAAAACTACAAAATGTGTTTATTTAAGTATTTACTGTCTATCTCCAACGGTTCCAGAGATATTAAAAAGTTTAAACACAGTATGTTGTATTTTGGGGCTACAATGTTAATCTTATGGAGGTTAAGGAAATATTAATATTTCACTTGTTAAATTATTAATTCACTAGTCTTGATAATATTTCCAATTAAAAACAGTTCAATATTTACTAATTTATATCTGTATCTACTTTTCAGTGAGCTGTAGTTGCTACCAAGTCAGAGAAGTCAACTTTGTTTAGATTGTTATATTAATCACTTTGTATCTCATAGTTTAGGTTTTTTTTTTAGATCATTATTATAATTTATGTTTGTTATTATTATTTATATTTAATCTGTTATTTGTAAATTCTTTCTTATTTCAATTAATTTAATGTCTTTATATTATCGCAATAAAACTATGTTTTTTAAATTTTAAATAAGTAAGAAGGTTACTAAAGTTAGTTAAAGTTGTAAGTAAGTTTATTTCTATATTCTCTAAATAACTTGCTATATAGTTCAATAGTTATTTATCTTAATATCAAGATTACCCCTTTATTTTAAACATAAACTATTAAGGTGGTGCGAGTAAAAAACTCAACTAACGTAAAAATTCACAATTTTATCGCTTATTTGGTGATTGTATCATAAACATGCTTTGGCATATTTTTTCAAGTTTTTATTAAAAAGTCTTAGAGTTACAGGGTAATTAATTGGGAAATTTTGCGTTTTTCTGTACAAGGAGAATGAGAAAACTGCTTTTGTATTTGAGCTGAAATTTTGGGAACGTGGATGAATAATAGACATTTTTCACGTAACCTATGTAAAATTTTGAAATAAGAAAAAAATTTGTAGACTACTGAAAATTAGTTTTTAACACCACATTTTTCATCCGATTATATTTTAAAATATGTACTTTTGAAGTTCTAAAAATGTTTATCAATATACTAAAAAAACTTAATTGTTATCTAACGAGTCATTCTGGAACCTTGCATGAAACAATCACATATGTGTAACGAATAAGCGACGCGCCGACCTTGCAGATTTCAGTTGCCCCTAACGCCACTCGCACCGCCTTAAAGGGTAATTTCTTTTGCTGTATGTGATTCAGTAAGCTATGATTTTTTTTAGAAATTACAATTAAAATATATGGTATCTGACACCCTATAGCTTACTTTAGCACAATTCAATTACTTAAAATTCAATCCAAGTAAGAATTTACTGTAACAACATTGGTTGCTATATTCAGCTTTGTCACCAGTAAGATATATGAATTCCAATTAACTTAATGGAGGCGTTGTTTTGTTTTCAGTAATTAATACTAGTTTTGGGTGAATAATATTGATAGGTTTTGAAATGTAATCTGTTAGTAAATAAATATTATATATAACTCAAAGTGAACATTGTGAGAATTTTTTTTTTCATTGTGAAAATTATTTGTTGATTTATTTAATAGATGTAGATAACTCTTAATATATATAGATAGATATAAACAAGGATAATACAGAGGAACTGGGATAGTTAAAGAAGTCCTCTAAAGAAGCATGCCAACAGACGCTATATATAACCGAACTGTCAAATTGGGTGGTGCAGAAGAGGTTACTTCCACCTTGACACTTCTCCGGGACAAAGGATTTTGGCTATGTTGCCAATAATACGGTCGATTTCAGGAATTATGGGCCTGACAATTTGATTTCCAAGCAGCATTTCTGAAGAAACAGTTTGAACTATTCAAAATGTTGTTGAATCAACCATTATTAATACAAGTATTAATGTTAATTAACAATCCATAGAATTTTATGGTGGCTGAGAGAAAAGTCTTAACTCAAGATAAAGAGAGCGGATATAAAATTGTTTTATGTTACATTTTCTATGATGCCACTATTTTTACAAGGTTAAAGTTATGTTTATATAATTAGAAATAAAAATAAATTCATGGTGAGTTCGGTAGCCTACTAAAGTAAATGTACTTGTCTATTTACGGGGTGTGTGTTCAGCTGCTTCGGTTATTAACTGGTGTCATAGCATTGGTAAATGTGGCTGAATAAGAACCATTCATTATTCATATTCATTATTTTAATGTATCAAATCAACCTGATAACTTTTTGAGGCAGATCATATTTGTAGTAAACCTTGTAAGTGGATATCAACAACTTGTGAAAATAAATTTTCAGACCCTATAATCCAATTCCATAATAGATTCTACCACTTTTACAATTAATACCACAAATTGGTATTATAGCCTTTTTATAAAAAAATTCAGTTTGTTAAGTTCATGATTAAATTTTTAAAGTAAATAAGACTATTACGAGTTCTTAATAAGATTATCAAGAACAACTGTAAAATAAGTATTAAAGTTCAAGTTATAAAAAAACTTTTTGATTCATAAACTATTTTGATATGGGTGAGAGGTTGTCTTTCATGAGATGTTCATTTAATAGTGTAGTTAAATTTTATCTTACAGTAGGAGAGTTTATTTTATTTACTATAATTTGTTTATAAATGAGCTAAATAGGTTTATAGATACCATAAAATATTAATTCTAAACAAGTAAAGAAAAAGTTATTTGAGGCTTCACTTTTTCTTAATATCTCTTTCACGTTTTAAGGCCACCAATACCATAAACTTCAGATATAAGATACAAATAATTATGCATATGGTCTATTTTATTTATACGTTGATTGCAGAAGGTTGAAAACATTCCAAAAAATACTAATGTCCAAAGAAAACATTCCACAAAGTACAATGTTCCAATGTTCGAAGTCTGGAGTGAGCTTTATTTTTTGACATGGATTTCTCTTAGCTGTGATGGTGGGGGTATTGGCAATCCGTCTGACCAAAATTTGAAACAGAAGTGGCGGTATATAGTATGTGACTTCATATGGTTATAAGGACAAGAGGAACTGAAAATATTCCCTTAAGATATATCCATGACTATGCTGTTTTCCAAAGGGGAGTAAATATATTATATCATTATTAATTTGGCTTAAAACTTTGCACAAACAATAAATAATTTTAAAAATAATAGTTTTCGTAAATAGGAGTGGCTTTTTTTGGTACACATTGGTTTTTTTACCAGCGAGGCGCAAATATGAATAAGTATCAAAAAGACACTTTTACTACGTGTGATGAACAACTATTTTCCAGGGAGATGAAAATATGATAAAATAGTATGATGAAAATAGCTATTTGTGTAACTAGAGCGCAAACGATGTCATATCGCCTGACAGGTTCATATCATATAGAGGCAGTACAAAGCGTCAGCTGAGTGTTGCCTGAACTTCGAGGGCGGCCATGACAGTTTGTATTAGTATTACACATAATATTTTTCCTTCAATTAAAAATTCATTTAGGTTACATTTGATTTTCCCGTTGTTATAAATGTAAACATAACTTTTAGGTTTCCAGTAACCTCAGTTTCATTGCGTAAAACCGGAAGTTAGTGTTGTAGGAACGACTACTGTCTATCAGCTGACTGAGTGCTTAGCGCATGCTATTGGTAGTTTCATATAGATTGGGAGTGTTCTGTGCATGTGATTGGTTAGTTACTTTACACTAGGGTGGATATGATCTCATCCGCCCCAGTTTGGATACGTGCTGCTTATACGTTCTGTCAACAGTGCAAAATATGCCTGTTATCGCACGGTTGTAGGAAAACTTTTTTAGTAAAACAGTTCTAGTGATCTCAACCTATACAACCAGAAAGTTTTAGATTTTTCTGCATATTCTCCATTTTACAATCCTATCAGAGATATGAGTGTACAATACTACTAAAGTAGCAGACCTGTGTACATAGAAGAACCTAAGTTTCTCCTAAAGTTAAGTCAAATACCAAATTTGATTAAAGTATATTTATATTTAAAAAATAAACAATGTTTCATTGTGATAAACTACAAGATTTAAAATTAGCAAGTTCTAACATGATTTGCGAGTCGGTTATACTTAAATGTTGGTAAATATTCCTCTATGCTCTAGTTTTAACTAGCAATTGGGATAAACTTGATTTGTGGAGAGCGGCTCTTAGAATCATTGTTGAAGAGGAAGCTTACTTTCTCATTTAGATCTTTTTAGAGTGATACAATTAAGAACATTTAACTTTTACAAGAGATACGATGTTTTATTTATATATATATATATAAATAAAACTCACAACAATTAAAAGCAATAGAATCTTGTAAATATTACTAGATGAAGCTGTGTAATCTGTTTTAAGTTTTTCCTCATAATACTATATATATATATTTATTTATTTATTTATTTATTTATTTATTTACCTATCTTTTTATCTACTGACTCCTCATGGACTATTCATAATTTGAGTTAGAGAGTTAGTTATAATGTAAAAATACATTTTTTAGCTGTAAATTTAATGAGCAAACATTGATTGTTTGCTCATGTGGACAAAACTCAATGCTACAATTTTATTAATTTGCCAAATTAATAAAATTGTTAGTTAAGCCATCCCCAGACTTGTCAGCCTTGTCTTAGACTTGTCTATCTAACAGGCTAATTAATTGATACTGCATATGATATTTCTTTTAGATTAAGAAAAAATATATTCATCTGTTTTATTAATTTTTATGTAGTAACTGTTGTTATAATATGCCTTAATATGCCTAGTTTTGGAATGTACATAGGTGTAAATATTAGTTATGAAATTCTTTAGTCAATTATAACTAATTAGTGTAAATTTAAAATGCTTAAAAACTATTGTCTTAATAATTTTTTTTAATTTGGTGTTTAAGTTTAAAGAAAAAAGTATTCCTTTACAGCTGAAGAATTAAACCTTTTTATTTTCTGGTATATGAAAACTGTAAAGAGATTTATACAGCAGTGGTGATAAAAGTTTAACATAAACTCTGCCACATGAGCACTTCAGTCCAAATGTTATATGGTAAAACACATGGCATGGTTAAAAGAACAGCATGAACATTGAATATGTAAAACACTGAAATATGACATTTCACACATAACACAAAACATATTCAGGCGTACTTTAGGAGAATCTCAGACTAATTACCAAAATTTAGACTATTAAGGTTAATTAACGTTATTTGAAGTCATAAGTTGTTACATTGTGTATTTTTATTTATAATTTGTTTCAATAATTCATTTACTATTATTATATTTTCTCAGTAACCGATTAGTTTATTTTATGTTCTGTTAAATAATTGAGTGCAATATACGTTACATACTTTTATAAAAAGCTAGTAGGTATCTAAGGTCTTTATAAACTTAGTAGTAATCTATATAGACTTAACCCCAATGTGAATAATTTTTAATTATATTTATTTATCCTTACTTCAAGAAAATCAATAATGGAAAAATAGTGGGTAATAAAGGTTTTATTTACCTGTAAAAAAATACCAATTTTTCATCCAATTTTAACCCTTTCAGTGCTATGAAATTTGTCATATTTGTTATTACTAGCACAGTAGCTCAGGGATAACAAACTGGCCCCATAAGTCAGAGGTTGCTGAACCGAACCAGTGACCTGTGTCAGTACCTATTCGTCATTCAAAGGGGCAGCTTTCCCAAGGCGCTTCAGCCGTTGCAGCTTTTTGCGCACCCCTAAAAAAAAATCTCTTTCCTGGAGAATCAGGAATCTTCTAGATGAAGAGACCTGTAAAACTGCAGCATCCTGTCAACAAGCTCGTCAGGAGGCAGAAAACTACCCCTTACCAAATTGCCCAGAGTGGAGGACCTTACCTCTACCAGCTCTGTACAATCAAAGAGTAGATGAGTCAGTACCTAACTAAGGTTAGTGTTAGCTACTTTATACGGAAGGCCTTCAAATGAAACACTCATGTCTAAGTTACATACTATTTATATTAAAATAAGGAATTACTATTAAAACTTTACAAAGTTGAAGAAACTACAATTATTTGAACATTCTACAAGTGAGGGGAAATAACACGTACAATTGACTGTAAAATACAAAAGGTTTAAGAATGAGTTTTGAGTAAAGGAATGAAAGGAAATCATCTAAGTTAAGGGCTATTCTACATGGGGTCTATATCCCTGGAAAGGACTGCACTCTCTGTACACGCTATTGGATGAAGAGTTAGTTCACATTATCTTGTCAAAATCATAGAAAAAGATTCAAAACTGCCACTAATAACACAATGTCACATTTAAGGACCCGTTTTACTTTCTACATAGTTTTTAGAGAAAGTACTGTTTTCGTCACAATTTTCGAATTTGAGTTGAGGGTGGATTTATCCGTTTTGGGATCCCCTGAATCCAAAAAAGTGGGTTTTGATGTGATGTCTGTCCGTCCGTATGTCTATGTGTCTGTCTGGATGTGTACAGAGCCACAGCCTACCCAGTTGATCCGATTTAGATTAAATTGGACATGTATGTATATATTCACAAGGCGTTTTTTCATATTTGATTTTCAAGGGTAGTTGACCCCTTAAAACCCTTTAAAACATCCAAATTTCTCAAAAACCGCTCTAACAATTCTGATGTATAATATAAAACAATAAATTTCTTCCTTATTTTCCAACCGTTTTCCATGAATCTTGGTGTGAAGCTTAAGGTCAAATCACCCAACAAAACCAACTCAAGAAGCTTGGTATTACCAGGAGGCGGGGGGGGGTTCCTCCCCATAAAATTGTAACAATAATTAATTTAACCTTGATTCTCTTGTTGATATTTTTAGAAATTGGATGATGATTTTTGAAACTTTAAACTATTAAATGATATTTAGATTAAATTTGAAGAATAAGATTTATTAGTTTTATTACAGATTGTCTTTTTCAAATTTACTTAAGGGAGAAAGTATCAGTGTCAGTCCATGATTAATTAACTTATCAATATTTGAGTTTTTTATTGAAAATGGATGTAAGATGATTTTTTATGAATTTTATGGTTTAAGCATAACATTAATTATACACGAATTTAAAGTACTATTTAATTTATGAATAAACTAGCAGTAAGCCTGTCCTTTGTACGGGTTGTAGGGTTCAGTTTAAAGAAGAAAGATAATCATGCCAAAATGTAAACCTGAAATCCTAAATAAATTAATACAAAGAAAGTAAATCAATACCCTGCTTTATTATTTAGCATTACTTTACAATTAAATAGATTAGAACATTTATACCACTATTATTTTATTAGGCCGTTATTTTTATAAGTTAAAATAATTTTTTAATACCGTATAGTATAATTTCGAAATGGGTTTAAAATCAATGACCAATATAAACTAATATTGATTTGACAGCTGTTTGTTTTTCTTTCTATAAAATCGTCAAACTACAAAGACAGCTGATTATTAGCAGTAGGTTATTCTTTGAAAACTGGATCAAAATGCGAGTAATATCACGGAAAAGTGGGTTTTTAAATGCTCGTTATTTACTTTTCAAGGGACGGCGGGCGATTTTAAGCTCTTATAAACCTTCTCTGAAACGTAGAGAATACATGAAATAAGTTTCATTGTAATCAGTTCTCCCGTTCTTTCGGAGAAGACGGTGTAAAATGCCTCCTGGGAGCGTCACAGACAATCAGACAAAAATTTAGACAAGACCGGTTTCGGCGTCTCTAACGCACAAAAAATAAGAATAACTAAAAAATGAAAAATTCTGAGCAATGTACAGACAAAACTCTAATTTTATTTATTAAATACGACGGACACCCACACGTGGGTGGGTGTCCGTCGTTCATTTGATTCCGGTAAAGGCCGTCTCCATTCATTCTCCGGACGTTGATCTATTTCGAAAAATGCAACAATTCCGTAACCTGACCTGGGCGCTTGTATAAGTTGGAGGCTCGCACCAACATTTTCATTGTTTCCATATCCTTTATTGTTTTCGCATCCGGCTTTGGTTATTCCTCACCCTTTTGTCCGCTAAAAGATTAGGTTTATTAGATTAGATTAGATTAGATCATTGAAATGGCGACCATACCACAAGGTAGGTATTTTAAGCCAAGTATGAATGAGAGTTGATTATAAGATGATTGTGGCGCGATCTTGTAGTCTTGTTACTGACTAAGGCTGACATGTTCCTTAGACAGGACTGTTAATTAATAGCCCAACAGCCAATGGCAACTAAGAGACCTACAGTTTAACGTGGAATCCGAACCACGACCTCTGAATTACAAATTGGTCTTATTATGAGGATGGTCTTTGCAGATTAACGTAGTTTTCAATAGTACGGACGTTAATACACACAAGAGAACACTACACCTACCAACCATCGCTCACAACTATCCACAATTCGTGACCTCCAAGTAGCTGGATTACAGGATGACGCCACCATCCCAGTCAACCAAATTTAAAACAAATTGTTTACAACCTCTTTCCACATACATTTATAAATTTACGCTCAAAAATCATGTCACTCCTTTACCAAAGTAATGTGGATTAGCCATGTATTGTATCGTATTTTTCTATTATACTGTTACTTATTTATTGTAATTATCCTAGGTTACTCTTATATGATGGTGGTCTTTTATACCGTGTTGGAAAGAAAATCACCTTGTTGATTAACTATAAATTATCTCAGTATCTCCCTTCTTAATCCTTACTAATGAGCGTTTCAGTTCGGCCTTTCCCAAGAACCGAAAAAATGTGTGGGAATTTGGCTACGACCGTATGTTTCACATTCGAGTTATTGCGTATTAAATAATACGTAATAATAAATAATGCGTAATAATAATAATACCTTTGTTTTCTGTAGTTACAGCCTTTAAGCCCACCTCATGCCACATATTAATATTTTTTGATAAGTTCAATTTTTGTAATTATTACAGTATATTTGTTGTTTGTTTTTTTTTTATAACCTATTGATAGTGTTTAAGGTAACATGGTCCTCGATGTTAAGTATTTGTTTTCACTTATCGAGGCCATTATGTAAACAATTTAATTGAAATAAATAAATAAAATAAAATATAAAAAAAATAATATGGTTATCTCCCTTATTTATTAATTCTCGGGGTTGAAATTTGGCAAGGGGGTTAGTCAGATCTTGTGTGATGAACTACCCCTAAAACCACCCTTAGATTAAAATTGAAAAAAAATTGTTTAGATCAATTCATGTCATAGATTCTAAAGTTTTTAACATTAAATTACATGAAAATACCTAAATTTTTTATTTTAAAATAGTACTATAGACTCAATACAACAATTAAAACCCAAATTGAACCCACGACCCTTATTACACCTTCTACCTATACTAAAACGGCTCTATCAATTACATTAATGGTGGGAAAATTCTTAGAGTTGGTGGGTAGCAAAATTATAAGGTGTTGTATTTTATGAAATTTTGTCTGATCCTCCTCTACAGGTACCTTCAAATTTTAGGAGCTTCTAGTAGGATTATTTTTTTATCGCAACTTTCTGAGATTCTGTATGATAGTGCAACCAATCAAGGTCTCACTACTGACCCACCACTTAAACTCGCATCCGAGTGATTCGGCCCTTGCGGCGGCCACACGGCTTGGATCAGAGTACTCTCGCACGCAACCTTATGGGTTGAGGTTGTAGCGAAAATCTTAGGTGGCTCTTAAAAGAGCCGTTAGTTGCCACAATGGATGGACATCAGAAGAAGATATACTTCTGGAAATGAAGGGGTCAGTTTAAAAAGTTATTTTTAATTTTCCTTTTTCTTTTTATTGTTAAATATTTTTTGGAAGTACATGGAAGAGGCATTTTTGTGAGTTTTGGAATCTTAATTTCTTTTATGTTAATGTTGAAGATAAAGACAATATTTTCTTTGGTTTTTAAAATTTCAAATTTTAGATTTTTTGGCAAATGAGTCCATTTTACTTTTTTCTGGGGTAGTTTGGAAGGTAAAGTAGAAGAAGTTGAAGGTTGAGGGCTAGTAGGTTGTGGAGGTTAAAAAATGTGGTGTTAATCCCCTGGCGGTATATGAGGTTAATTGTGTGTGTTTATAAACACATGCGATTAATTTTACAAAAAATTAGAATAGGAGCGGGGACAGAGGAGTTTGTGGTATAACCAAGAGCTTTGATCTTTTTATGACCTTGACCCACTTACAGGACTTGGGTGGTGGTGGTGATGTATATTTTATATATATGTATGTATATATAAACTAACTTTAGCTGAAAACAACACTCCTCCATTTGACCACTCATGTATTATAACGTAAATTACACTTATGACCAGCACTTTCGATTTATCATAAATTTTATTAACACTCTTCTACATGTACGTTTTTTGGCAATTCATATTCATTCATACAGATGGGACAATCCAACGCTGGAACATTTATCAGCCTATGTCAATCCACGGTTAGATCCAGAATGGTTTGCGACAATAAAAATACACATAATCACCCAAGCTCACCAAGGATACCATCATCTTTGAATTGATTAAAACTATCTACCTGACAAAAACTAAATCTATGAAGACGGTGGATATAAATGTGAAAATTAAAAAATGTATTCTTTGTTGGATTTTAACGGAATTAAAATAGGAGCGGGAACAGAGCAGTTTGTGGTCTAACCACTTACTACTCTGTTCCCATTCATAGGGTATTTTCAGGTGACCTTGACCTACTTATGGACTTTAACATTTTTTTAAAACCTTTTAGTGACCTTGAACAAATTTTAACTTGACCTTGACCACAACCTGGCGAAAAAATATAAAAAATTTAAAAAAATATTTTTTCTCAATTACACTTTAGGTCCAATTTACATGATCTTGGAAAGCCCAAGGTCAAAGGCTTTATAATATACTAGCTGACGCGGCGAACTTCGTAACGCCTCACAGTAAACACATGTTAACTTTAAGATTGGCCATGTTCTGAAGTCGAATAGCAATACGGCTTCATTGTGAAAGGTTATATTTTCTGGGTTGCTACATAGAGAATAACAATATTGAAATGATAAAACATATTAATATCATTCCCATAAAACAAATAAATCTGAGTGGATTAATTCACAATTTTCAAATCCAATCCAAACCCAAACCAAACCTAACTGTAATACTGCTTTTATAGGAAAGATATACAACAGCTGATTATTATAATAAACGTAATAATATAAACATTGTAATTATCATATAAACACGTGACTTTAATCAGACATAAAATAAAAATATAAATACATAATCCCCGAAAACCGTAAACTATTAACGTGGTGAATAAAGCTGTTCATTTTTTACAGTACACATTTACTTCATAGTTTAACATTAATGAATGATTCAGATGGCATTGGATAGTAAAGCATACGGTATTGCTAATGGAAAGTAAACCAATCAGCTGTAGCTAAGAAATCAAATGTTTTCATTGTAGACAATTTGTAAACAAACTTACTCTCCATAAGGTTAACATTTAAAACGCCATAAAATGGAAACTTATGGGGTTTTCGAAAATATTTTTTTTCACTAAAACCTTCCCGGACACATATAGAGCAACTTCCTAAAATTTCATGGCGATCGGATGAGTAGTTTGGCAACGCATAAAGGACATACATACATACAGACATACATTCAATTTTATATATAGAGATGTATAATTAATTGGGTGTAAAAGAAAAATATACTAAGTCTGTATGTCAAAGCTATAATCGGGTTGAGAAGAAAATATTAAGTCCATATCTAGGTCAAGGCCTTTTGGACATTTAAGTAAATGGCGGAGGGGAGGCGTGGGGTCCTTACCTTAACCTATTTTGTGTTACCACTATCTTGTGCTACCATTACAGTTACAGTGTTAACAACACAAGTGTGGGAAGGAACACACCTCACCATAATGGGTCCCTATCTTACCCGCTAGCATATGTTACCATTACGGTTACGGTATAGACTACCCAGATGCAGGCAAGAATACACCTCACCATAACTTAACCTCTTCCTATCACTCCCCATATTCTATCCTACCTTACCTATAAAATTCACGCAGGAATTGGAAAGGTAATTGGATTGCCATTACGACCGGCTAATCTATAGGAGGGCACCGCTCTTATGACAGTTGAACTCTGTGTAAACTACCCAGAAACAAACATGATTACACCATGGTGAGCATTATGATGTAAACTGCTTAGAAGCAAGCATGATAACACACTGAAGAGGAAGCATTGTGCAGTTGTATATAACGATAATCCTGATCCCGAAACCAGGTAAAAATCACTTACTTCTTGAAAACCATTGCCCCACTTCCTTCCTTTCGGTGGTCTTGAAGCTCTTCGAACGCTCTTCATTTCTAGGATACCCACCTTCCTGGACGGATACATAGGACCCGAGGAGTTCGGGTTTTGTCGCGACTCTACTACTCAACAACTGGTATGGGTAATTATGAATATGGTCGATAATCATAAAATTAACTTTTGCTCTGTTTCAGTTAACTGGATGTCAGCAAGGCGTTCGACAAAATCTGCCATGAGGGCCTTCTTCTCAAGCTTAGCGAGTCCACGTTCCGGCAGCAGCATTTCATCTCCTGATGTATCACCCAAAGGGCTGCTAGTTCCAGAGATATGCGTCAAGAGAGCGCTACTCACAGCACGTGCGGTGGAGGCTGGGGTACTCCAAGGCACTTTCCTGGGTCCTCTACCATGTTTATGATGTTACTAATGAATGACATGCTGACTGTTCCAGGAGTGATGCTGATGAAATACTGCTACCACAGAAACTGTCGCTTAGCCCACACCGTGAGGATGATGCAGACACAGATGGGCGCCCTATCACCATGGTTAATTATTCCGCTCTTCTCTCATGTATGCTTCAGTAGTGTGGTGGATTTTGGCCAGCAAGACCAATAGAAAACGCCTAGAGGTCATCCAGACATAGACCCTGAGACCAATCACACGACAACCACGGTTCGTCATTATGGGGACATTGGGAGTCCCAACCTGTGATGTATTTAACAAAGCTAAAGCCCTTATATTGTTTCAGAAAGCAGCCGAGTTCACCCTGGACCACATCAGGGAGCTCAGTAGACGGCAAGACATCACATAGGACTGGAGGCCTAGGCCCATTGCCATCCTGAATGATCCACCGTAGGGGAACAACTTAACTTGCCCAGCCAAAGCCTGACACAAGTAAAATGTCGACAAGAACTAACTTTACAATTTATAGTTTTTATAATATCTGTTATTTTACTGCACTGACCCTGTTCTGATTTGATTGTTTTAGCCACTCCCAGAGGTAATCTAGCAGGTACAGCGGAAACGCTTGTGACCATAGTCACCTTTTCAAAATTATTTTCTAAAATTTGGGTTTCACCTACAGATATAAAACCTGGTACTTGGGTTTCACAATCCACATACCAGTGTTGGGAAATTGGCACATAGAGTCATTTTATGATGATACGGTACCTACTTACTCGTTCTGGCCATTGAATTTGGATGGTCTCAGCGATTTTACCTGCGTGAGCACTGAGGCCTGATTAGACGAGAGAGGGACACTGAGCCCCAGGCGACTCACGGGGGAACATCTCGTCCTCCGAGTTTTGTGGTAAGGCTATATCTTTTATTTTTGTAAAATCTTTTAAATTCATATTTTCAGATTGTAAAATATGTGAGAGCAATATTAAAATGAGCGGAGGACCGTTGAGGATACCTTTATACGTGACAATGATGAGATGACCAGGGATGAGCGGTGACGACGAGAAGTGGAGTGAGGGCCCTCATTCTGGCAGTCATCGTCAAGGAGATGGAGTTGAGTTGCCACGTACAAGGTGTTTGCAAAATTGGAGGTTGACACTGACTTTACAATAATACAGTAATAGAAAAACACTTTGCTAATATGTTAGCGAGATGTAAAAGAAAAAGAGGTGGTCGATCACTGACCATGTCCAAGGCACATCTGTCCTGACGCGGCTCACTATCATGTCCATCGGAAGGGGGAGGGGAGGAATACCCAATCAAAATTCAGTTCTAGTCATGTGATTGAAATAACTACACCGGATTGGATTGCTTACAATAATAAAAACTAATTTCCTTTTTTCTAATAATATGGTTTTACAAAAATACTAAACTAATTCATTTTGTAGATTATTTCTTCTAAGTTTAAGTAAAGATAAAAATTACTCAGTTTACAATTCTTTTTTAAAACAAATAAAATACTTTTTTTATGAATATCCAACACAGATCATATTTTACAAAACTTTTTATTGACTTGCGTTTTGTGATTGGTTAGTAATTATTCTTAATTAATTAATTCTAATTTCGTAAAAATAGTGCAATATAAAAACGTAGCTTTTTCTCTCTAATGGTAATTTTTAAAAAAACTCTGATTATGCGAATGGGTCCCGGTCCCCATTAATTCGGATGGTTGGAGTTCTACTGTATTTTTGTTCGCCTTACCATAATACTCAGAAGATACTTTAAAAATAAGATATAGTAGATACATAATTTTAGCTAATGAACATACTAAAACTGTTCCTTTCTGTTATGTCTATTTCATGGGCAGTCATCCTGTAAACAATTTGTTTCCCACTATCAATTGAAACACCAGCCACTTGCCGACTCCAAGCTCACCAACACAGCATCTGCCAATCAACTACCAGCTACACCGAAAAGACAACTCTTAACCTTCGTCACATCAACGGACCCGACGATCTTGAGAACTACAACCAACGTCGGGAGAGGGTGGTGGACTCCATCGGAGACTTCCTTCATTGGTTTTGCTCCACAACCATGGACTCGAAACTGCATACGCTGACACAAAATGAAGAAAGAGTCAACACCCATCTCAACAACATCCAACATCTATCTAATAAAATTATGGTCACTCAAATAGAGACAATGAAAATGGATAAATTTCAAAATTAATTCTGCCAGCCACACAAGCTCCTTTAATTGACATGGGGACCATGTCAAACTAGTCAGGGGTGATGTGACGATAGTCACCTTTTCAAAATTATTTTCTAAAATTTGGGTTTCACCTACAGGTATAAAACCTGGTACTTGGGTTTCACAATCCACATACCGGTGTTGGGAAATTAGCACATAGAGTCATTTTATGATGACACGGTACCTACTTACTCGTTCTGGTCATTGAATTTGGATGGTCTCAGCGATTTTACCTGCGTGAGCACTGAGCCCCAGGCGACTCACGGGGGAACATCTTGTCCTCCGAGTTTTGTGGTAAGGCGATATCTTTTAAATTTAGATTTTCATATTATATTTTACAAAACTTTTTATTGATTTGAGTTTTGTGATTAGTTAATAATTATTCTTAATTAATTAATTCTTAATTCATTTGGGTATTCGTGTTATCATGAATTTAAATTGATTAACTTTCACATCTATAGATATTGTTTATTGTTGGGTGCTTGAGAGCCATAAACTAATTCAATTGATATTTTACTATATATAAGTTATTGATTCTATTCTATATTTTATCCTTATCAATTCTTATAATTCAATAGTTTGGATTGTGATCTTGTTAAACTTAGTCTAGTTATTCTTTCAATATTAAAACATGTGTATTTTCCATATTTAAATATTAGTATTAGGCCTATTAAAAGAAAAGTATTAAATGCCAATATTGTTATTATATTATTAAAGTCCTAGCTACGCCCCTACGGTAAAACTCAACCATGACATGCTAATGCTGTGATTGCTCCATGATAGCCCACATGCCAGTATGTAAGCTGCTCACACACGTATAGGTGAAAGGGTAAGGTAGGTTTTGGTACAGTATCCAATATCAAAATTCATACTTATCATTCATTATATATAGCCCAGTGAAAAAATCCCGATAACATACTATGAGTATTAGTTTGTTGAAGTTTCTTTTTAATTGAAAGACAGGTAATGCAAATTCCTTTTAATTTATGGCTAAAAATTGTAAGGTACATTTTTAAATATTTTTTCTAATCTAGGAAAAGTGGTAATTAGTACTGGTCCTCCGGTTGGAAAAGCTACTCACTTACAAGCTGGTTTGACTTGACCTCAAAGCTGTATCATCAAACTGCCGTACTATATGACATCATATTTCTTCAAATTCTGATTCATAAGCGTTCACTTCAGCAATTTTAGGTGCCTTCCAATCACATTGATCAAAGTTTCCACCGTATTCAGGGTCACTGTACTTGGGTTTCCACTGAGGAGTAACTTTTCTATTGAGCATCGCCATCCAATTGATCGGTTTGAACCAGTTGTGGTTCTTGATGTCTCCAGTGCCATTTTTTAAATTCCCAAATCGTTTGGTTACATCCATCTGCAAAATGTTTTTCACAAGGTCTTTGAGATCATTGCTAAAAAACGGCGGAAATTTGTAATTACAATCAAGAATCTTTTCATATATTTTGATATCAGATGAAGCACAGAACGGGGACATCCCTGCCACCATCTCGTACAAGAGCACACCGACAGCCCACCAGTCTACTGCTTTCCCATAACCTTTGCTTAAGATTACTTCAGGGGCCAAGTATTCTGGTGTCCCACAAAGGGTGTAAGTTCGATCCTTTGTCAAGCGTTTACAAAATCCGAAATCTGTCACCTTAAGGTACCCGGTGTGGTCTACTAATATATTTTCAGGTTTTAAATCTCGAAAGACAAGCTCCAGATAGTGAATATATTCTAGTGCCAAAATCACTTGGCTGCCATAGAACATAGCCTGAACTTCATCAAACTTGAAACATTTTTTGAGGTGTCCAAAAAGTTCACCTCCAGGAATGAATGGCATTACCATGTAAATAAAACTGTTATCTTTAAAAAAGTACACTAGGTACACTGTCAGAGGAAAATTCAAGCACTGAAGGATTTTCTTTTCATTTTTAACATGCTCAAGTTGTCTGTTCTTGATTATTTTTTCTTTTTCGATTGCTTTCATAGCAAAGTACTTGCCATTAGCTTTATGTTTAACCAATATAACATTTCCAAAACTACCACTTCCCAAAAGTGTAATTTGATCCAAATCATTTAGTGCTTCTCGATGGGGGAATCCCTTATTGCTATACCATTTTTCATAAAACTGTGTCTTGGACTTGGGTAAGAATTCTTTCCAATCTTCTATTCCACATGCGCCATAATCAGGAAATCTTGGAATCTCAATTTTATCTGATAAAACTTTACCTTTTAGAGCCTTATTAGATACGCCTTCATACAGAATAGTATTTTTATTATTTTTAGGCGTCTTATTCATTTCTGTGTTGAGGATTCTTTTTATATCCAGTTGTGATAATTTCTTCCATCACAAGTATTTTAAATGGTCTTCTAATCTAAATAGATTAACTAAAATCAGTTACGTATAATATTTACTGTAATAACTTTTATTACTTATGGTTAGGTTAATCTTTTTAAGTAACTCAAAACTAGAAATTATGTATCAGATGGCTACGATGTTTAAAAGAGTCAGTACAATCATAAACAAATAAAAAAATATCATACACATACAATCTATTTATAAAAGTGTAATTATGAGGAATCATGCATACTGTATATTTAATCACAATCGAGCTTGTCACATAAAATTCAAATACCCCTTTTGCAGCAGACCTGAATCCCTAGATATTTTCTATTTCTTAGATAAATGTTCTTAATTATTCTACCAACATACCGGTATTGTTGTTTTATAATTTTCTGTACTAGCGGATTTTGGATAATCTGTAGCTTACATTTCCATATTAAAAAAGCCTTATTAGCGGATTTTCAATGGAAAAGTGAGCTAGCTGTTCACATGACCTGCTTGGTCACAGTTAAGCCTGGGAGCATAATAGAAGTTCATAACCTCAACCCCTGAACACGTTTTTGGGGGTTATTTAAAATTATAATATATATATACAACAATTATATATATACAGATATTTAATGATTATATATATATGTACATATGTATAAGGGAAGAAAGTAAAACTTCAACAAAATATCTAAAAAATATAAAATAGCAAGAATAAAATTACAAATAATACCCCTGTCACAGCAGAACTGCCTACTCAGTGAATTTACAAATCAATACTGTAGTATAATAATAGTGATATATGACAAGTTTGATCAATATCTGTTGATTAATATGAGAGTTATTTGCCTATTCTCCATAAGATTAACAGGTAAAAGAATATGCAGGTTTGCTGCTGGGAGAAACATTGAAAGTAGGCATTTCTAGCACAAATATTTTTTGACAATTTATACCAACTTTAAAAAAACATCCTGTCCATAAATAAAGTAGTTTGCCTATTCTCTAGATGATTAACATGGGAAAAGAGTATGCATGATTAGCTGCCATGGTAAACACACAAACTATAGTTTTTAAGCATAAATGGATGGATCTTAACCACCTTAAGCTAAATATCAAGATGAATGCAAAAATTTGATTGATAAGTGAAACATTAATTTTTCCTTATCCTCCATAAGATTAGCATTGGAGCCACAACATACAATGTACTGTTTATATTTTTTAATATCTCGGTAACCGTTGGAGATAGAGAAAAACTTTAAGAAAGTAAATTGTGTAGTTTTTTAAACTGATTCTAACGGTGAAAGATAAAAATAAAAATTTTTTTAATTACATATAAAAAACGCAAAAATCACCATTTTTTAGTACAAACCCCCTCTCCCTAACTCCCAGTTCCGATTGACCGATGTTACTAACTCGTCTGAGCAAATGTAGGAATACACATCTCAACCAAATTTGGTCTCTATCGCACCATTTTTACAAGAGTTATCATGTTCACAGACACTCACACAAATACACACACACACAAACATACACACACACACACATCAAAAATAACCAAATAATCCAATAATAATAATATCCAATAATAACACCCCCGTCGCAGCAGACCTGCGTACTCAGCGAATTTCCAAATCTATAATGTAATAATAATATTTGACAAGATTGGTCAAAATCTGTCGATAAACATGAGAATTATTTGCCTATTCTCCATAAGATCAACATGGGAAAGAGTGTGCAGATTTTCTGCTGTGAGGATCACCAAAAGTAGGCATTCATACCATCACAAATTTTTATTTTTAACATTTTACCAACTTTCATCAACATCTGTCCATAAATAAAGGAGTTTGCCTATTCTTCAATGATTAACATGGGAAAATAGTATGCAGGTTTGCTGCCATGATACCTGTAAACACATAAACTATGATTTTTAAGCATAAAGCATGAACCTTAACCACATGAAGCTAAGTATAAAGCTTTATCCAAAAATATTGGTTAAAGTGAAAGTGATGATTTTTAAGCATAAATGGGAAGATCTCAACCACATGAAGCTAAATATCAAGTTTTATCCAAAAACATTCTTTAATATGAGAAATATTAATTTTTCCCTATCCTCCTTAAGATTAATATTGGAGCCTCAAAATACGACATTCTGTGTTTAGATTTTATAATATCTCGGTAACCGTTGGAGATAGAGAAAAACTTTAAGGAACTAAATTGCATAGTGTTTTAAGCTGATTCTGAAGGTGAAAGATAAAATTAAAAAATTTTATTATAGTTATCGTGTTCACGCACACACACACACACATATATATATATATAAATTTATACACACATATAAATACATGTATATATATATATATATACATATATAAAAATTTTAACGACTATTGTTTTTGGCCTCTGGACACCAAAGGACAAAAAAATAACATGGTCCCGGGCTTAAGCCTTGCCATGATTCGTAAAGTAATAGCTTCTTCCCTATGGGAAATTCGCTAAAAAGAGGTGTTCTGTAATAAAACTCAATACAAGAAGATATTCCAGGATTGTGATCCTGAGGAGCCTGGGTTTCAACTGCCGGTACAAGTTTGGCTCTCTGATAGGAAAGGTACTGTATCAACTCCAGGAACAAGATGAAGCTTTGAATGATTGAATTTTGATGTAGTGTTTTTAATGAATTTCTCTATGCTGTATAAGCCAAATTCTTTGTGTAGTTTTATGTTCCGAATGTACCATGAATAATTTGAACCAATCTTTAAACTCTTATTTTGGAAAATTTGAATTTTGATAATATTACCTTTTAGCCAATTTCCCATAGGGAAGAAGCTATTACCGTAGGTCTCATGGCAAGACTTAAGCCCGGGACCATGTTTTTTTTTCTTCTTGAGGTGCAAAGAGACGAAAAAACAATAGTCATTAAAATTTTTATATGTATAAATAAATATGTGTGTGTGTCTGTGAACACGATAACTCTCGTAAAAATGGTCCGATCGAGACCAAATTTTTTAGAGATTAAAAAATCTCTAAAAAATTTACCATTTTGATTGGTAAATTTTATATATATATATAAAATTAATATATATATATTAATTTTAAGCCTCAAAAAAAATTGAGGCTAAATTTGTGTCCCCTAAATTTGTAATAAGTTAAAACTTATTTTAACTATAGTAAAACTTTTTTTACTATAAGGAGTAATCCTTGAATACTCGTGTTCAAGGAGTATTTTTATCTGTCTAAATGTTATGTGTGTGTTGAGCACCTACACAATGTAGTAGGTGTTCATTATGTTTTATTATTGTACATCAATAATAAAACTATGATTGCTATATAGTTCATAGCAAATTCCTACATTTGCTTGGACGAGTTCGTAACCAGACGTATCGGTCAACCGGAACGGGTAGTTTGGGGGGGTTTTGTACCCCAAAAATGGGTTTTTTGTGTTTTCCCATGTAATTTTTAAAAATTTAAAATTTTATCTTTCTTCATTAGAATCAGCTTAAAAAAGTACACAATTTAGTTCCTTAAAGTTTTTCTCTATCTCTAACGGTAACTGAGATATTAAAAAATCTAAACACAGTACATTGTATTTTAAGGGCCCCAATGTTAATATTATGGGGGATAAGGAAAATTAATATTTCACTTATCAATCAATATTTTTGGATAAAACTTGATATTTAGCTTCATGTGGTTGAGATCTACCCATTTATGTTTAAAAGTTAGTTTATGTATTTATCATTTGTATTTAGCAGCTAACCTGCATACTATTTTTCCATGTTAATCATATAAGTAAATGAAAGGAGATAATAAAGCAATCAGGAGTAATATAGGAGGTAAACCCTTATATTTATGGACAGATGTTGATGAAAATTTGTATAAATTGTCAAAATAAATATTGTTTATGCTATAAATGTCATTCTTTGACGTGCGTGTGACGTTCTTTACAATGTCATGTCATATGTTTTTTTTTTGTACGATTCCGCTCATGCTAATAGGGCCTATTATAACAAAAATGGGCTAATCGTATGAATCATGGCCTTCCACCAGCTCACTCTTGTCAATAGGTTTTCTTAGCAACTAAACATTCTAACCCTCCAATCAGTATATGTACTTAAAATTGTCATTTGGTTAGCTGAACAAAAAACTTTCTCCAAACCATAGTCGAAAATCATTGATACCCCAATATTTGATTTTTAAAAGTAAAAAAATGAATTTAGCTTTACTTCTTAGAAAAAAACTTTCTATTATGATTAGTTCCTGTCTGACAAGATAAATGCTTATATATAATATAGATATATATAATCTTTATGTACCTACTTTATATTTCTTGAATTTTTATGTTTGCTCTTATCTGTATTATATTGTATTCTTATCTGTAATGTATTGTTTTGGCAACTGAGTATACAATTTGTAAATTGTGTCTATTCAGAACAAAATTACTATGACAACATGTATTTGATACAAGACAAGGATATTGTCAGGCTGTTTCATCATTACTTTATTATATTAAGGCTTGGAGCAGGAGTAGCAAGTTTTACCCTTCTTGACTATTTTCTGCTCTTGAATGAAGCTCATACTAGAGAACATGTGAGGGTCTAGCTCTGTGGTAGCATGTGCTTCCTGTCAATGTACAGCAGTCATATTCCTTGTTCAATGGTCAGTGTGGAGTCTTCATTCAGGTCAACTTCTGTGTTGATGAGCTCACAAAGTGAAGTTTGGAACCTTCTATACTGTCATTCATGTGGTGTCCTAAGGTTTAGTCTTGAAATTACTTTAAAACTTATTTTAAATCAAAGTTTAAAATTCCTTGACAAATTTAGTGTTTGAAAAATTGCCAGGAGTTGAGTTGCTGCAAGTAGATACACATCAACTATGGGCCCTACAGCCTATATTATGTACAACATTTTAGGGTAATATTAGTGTCGTTGTGCACATTCAGCGAAATTTCTCAAATCGGTTTCCTAAAATCATTTTTAAATGTTATTTGACATTTTACTTTCATTACTTAAGTTTTTAACATGTTTACCCTCTATTACAAATGTAGCTTCAATTGTGACAAAATTTGATAATAGATATAACATTTAGTAGATAAAATATCCTATAATCACGTGATTAAAAATCCATAATTTAACTTCAGGCTATTTATAAAAACTTAAATTTATCGTTGTTATAGCATTTAATTCTGGATTTGGATAAAGTGATAGATACATCAATGAAAATTAAAACTACGGCTCTTCAAATATTGAAACTCAAACTACTTTTTATTATTGGAATCAAGAAAATAAACATATTGTAACAAAGAAAGATTATTACACAATAATTATAGCACGATTTCTTCTGCTTGACATGTCCTTACAAATAATTTCCTAGCCACATAATATTATTTTATTAACATAGAACAATGTAAATACAGATATCCTTGAATTGTTTTGAGGCTTATCACATTTGTACAGCCCAAGTTTCTTTGTGATATAAACATTGTGCTGAAAATCTCACTGATGTTAGTGTCTAATTGGTCATTTGATCTAGTTCCATGCTAAACTGAATGAATGAACATAGGTGTATCGTACAACCTCAATTATCCTTATATTATACCTAGAACCTCAGCGTTTCCACCAGTAAAAAATTTGTTATTGTTATTTGTTGTAGAAAATTCAAAATAAGTTTTGTTTCCAAATTAACTTTTTTTGAAAATATTTTATTTGAGAGAATTGTGCTGTGAAATATGTTTCATTTTTTTTTAATTTCCCATAGGGAAGTAGCTATTACCTTAGGTCTCATGGCAAGACTTAAGCCCGGGACCATGTTATTTTTTCGTGTTTAGGTGCCCAGAGGCCAAAAACAATAGTGGTTAAAATTTATATATATATATATATGTCTGTAAACACATTAACTCTCGTATAAATGGTCTGATCGAGACCAAATTTGGTAGAGATGCGTATTCCTACATTTGCTCAGACGAGTTCATAAACCAGACATATTGGTCGATGGGAACGGGTAGTTAGTGGGGGTTTAGTATTCAAAAGTTTTTTACGTTTTTCATATAATTTAAAATTTTATCTTTCACCATTAGAATCAGCTTAAAAACTACACAATTTAGTTCTTTAAAGTTTTAGGACACTGGTAGGGAAAAATTAATATTTCACTTAAAAACCAATATTTTTGGATAAAGTTTCATATTTAGCTTCATGTGGATGAGGTCCATGCTTTATGCTTAAAAATCATAGTTTATGTGTTTATCATGGCAGCAATCCTGCATACTATTTTCCCATGTTAATCATGTGGAGAATAGGCAAAATCATTTATTTATGGGCAGATGTTGATGAAAGTTGGTATAAATGTTACAAATAAAAATTGTTTATGGTAGAAATGCCTACTTTTGGTGTTCCTCACTGCAGCAAACCTGCACACTCTTTCCAATGTTAATCTTATGTTTATCGACAGAAAAACTTGTTATAGGCCTATATTATTATTATACTATTTATTTGGAAATTCGCTGAGTAGGCCGTTCTGCTGCGATCGGGGTATTTTAACATATATAGTGTTTTTTAAGATCTATTATCTGATATCAGTTGTCTTAACAGCGACAAAATGGAATATTGCTTTGTTTTATTTTATTTGTGTATTTCTACGCCAGTGGCATTTTTAACGTTTTGATAGGGAACGGTCCAAACCCCATCAATCAAACCCCATTTTTGGGCGTTAAGTAAAAAATAACCAACTGCTACACACAATTTCACCAATTCTTATACATATATATTTTTTTAGTATTAAGTTTATGCATTCTATGAAGGAGGAGAGATGGGGTTATAGGAAGGAAAGAACATAAAATGGTAACCAAAAGACATAAGTATTTGGCTACCAATAATAAATGATAACTCTTGTGCACAAACCTTCACTAACACTCTTTTTGTTTTCTTATATGCCCCCCTCTATGCAATGCTAAAATATTATGTTGATTTTTTATCAATGAAGTTCTTGATAGTTATTAGTTATTCTCTGGTTGCGTTAAGTGGTGCAAATATGGCAGTAAGTAGTTGGTTAGCAGTAAACTAGGTCTACTATTACTATGCAATATAAAATGTCTAAGAAAGGATTGAATGTTATAAAATCTTTCTACATTTAGCCTACAGTTCAGTTTTTTAAACAATCTTAAAAATTAAACACCAAGAATCAAAACTACAAAGATCAAAGGACATACATAAATGCAGTACTAAGAAAAAATAGTAGGCCTATTTTGTAATTAAATACCCCCGTCGCAGTAGACCTGCGTACTCAGCGAATTTCCAAATCAATAATATAATAATAATACATGACAAGTTGGTCAAAATCTGTCAATAAACATGAGAATCATTTGCCTATTCTCCATAAGATTAACAGGTCCTCCATAAGATTAACATTGAAGCCTCAAAATACAACGTACTGTGTTTAGATTTTTTTATATCTCGGTAACCGTTGGAGATAGAGAAAACCTTTAAGGAACTTAATTGTGTAGTTTTTTAAGCTGATTCTAATGGTGAAATATAAAATTAGAAATTTTTAAAAATTACATGTGAAAAACGCAAAAAACTCCATTTTGGGGTACAAAACCCCCCCAAACTACCCGTTCCCATTGACCGATATGTCTGGTTTACGAACTCGTCTGAGCATTTGTAGGAATACACGTCTCTACCAAATTTGGTCTCGATTGGACCATTTTTACGAGAGTTATCGTGTTCACAGACACATATATACATATATATATATAAAAATTTTAACGACTATTGTTTTTGGACTCTGGGCACCTAAAGAAGAAAAAATAACATGGTTCCGGGCTTAAGTCTCACCATGAGACCTATGGTAATAGCTTCTTCCCTATGGGAAATTCGCGAAAAACATAAAAAATAAAGATTTAAGCCCCTCATATACTGGAATTTAATAAATTTAAGAGAGATTCAAAGACATTTTTTCAAACCAATTATTTCTTCCAATGGATTGTAGAATAGATTTATTTATATTTAAATATTAAATATATTTGTATCTGGATACAAATATATATTTAAATCACAGAAGTTGACACATTCATGTACAGTTTTTATGTATATTTGAATAAAGATAAAGAGTGATAATAGGCTACATTGCATGAAAACAGAAAAACCAGAGTTGAACAAGGAAGGAGAAGGAAAGGAGGAACAGGAATAGTAGACAATTACTCTAAAAATAACTGACACAGCAATTTTAATTAATTATATTTTTATTCTTACATATAGATAAATGTTTGTCGGTTTTACATAAATTTCATATTAATTTGTCAAATTTGGAAAAACTTAATTCTTAGTAGACATCTTCAGATTCATCTTATTATTTATGCTTTCACTACGTTCTATTTTTTTAATGGTTTTCAGTTATCCATGACTTCCTTCCCACTAGAATAATTACATGGAAGAGGAATCAAGGTTCTAATGTACTGAAAAATATATTTTAGAAACTTTCTTATCTAAGTGTTTTGCTAGGTAAGAGTACAATAAGCTTTTATATTACAATATTAAAAAACTTAATTATAAAAACTAGTATGTTAAGCTTCCAAAAAAAGCTAAAATAGACAACGCCATACTTGTAGTATTAATAATTAAATATGAAGATATTATAAAAATAGATAGTAGGCTAATTAAAATAAACATGCAAATTTACAGTAAGTAGTTACATTGCGGAGATTAATAAAGCATCTAACTTCATATATTAAATGTGATTTTAACTATGGATATAGCTTTAAAAAAAGTTTACTAGGCTACATAAATCGACAATAATTATTTAGGTTGTCTGCCATGAAAATTTATACAAAAAGTCTTTTTGATGTTAGTCTAAAAGCAGTATTCTCCTGTCCTGGAATGGAATATATAGGCCTAAATCCATCAAATTTAAAGAATATCTATGGAGATTTTCAATAGCGATAATAACTAGGCAGTTAGTTATAATACCTGACTAGACCATAAATTCCCATCTTTATCTTACTAAGGTCCATCTGCATTCTTAACACAGATAAGTTGAAAATTATAACTTAGCTCTTCTTGTATTCAATTCT
This sequence comes from Nephotettix cincticeps, assembly GCA_023375725.1. Lineage (NCBI taxonomy): Eukaryota > Metazoa > Arthropoda > Insecta > Hemiptera > Cicadellidae > Nephotettix > Nephotettix cincticeps. The sequence goes on along the minus strand of CM041786.1, from coordinate 75,667,412 downwards.
TTCCACCTTAACTTCATCACCAACCAACTGGTAAACATAAGTTACAACAGTTGTACTTTGAATATCCATCAACACGAAAGAAGGAGTGATTGATGTGTCTAATGGGTTGTAAGCACCAGTTGCAGAACCTGGATTAATGTAGAATTTGTTGTCATGCTCATAGGCTTCAAACTTGTGAGTATGACCTGAGATAAGAATATCAACATCCAACTGTCGCTGAACCAACGCCAAAGATTCAGGATCACCCCAAGGCACAACCTGATGGCCATGGCATAAGCCAATTCTAAATTGGCCAACAGTCACAACTTTCTGTTCAGGGTAATTCATATTTTCATCAAAATCACCCCGGACAACATGAACATCACTCGCTAATGTTTTCAGATAGTCAAAGGATTCTTTCGTGCATAAATTACCAGTACAAAGAATATGTTGAATGCGTCCCGGAACAAGTAATTTTTTAAACTTACTTGGAAGTGTACTACACCTATGAGGTATATGCAAATCACCTAAAACTAACACCAACATTCTTTTAATGAAAATTAATCTTTTTGCAGAGAGCTGGTAAAAATATTGAGCCAAGAGTTTATAGATTGGGTTGGAAACTGTATATAAAAAACTTTTACTTCACTTAAATAACAGTTAATTTCAGCTATTCTAATACTGTTTGGATACAACCACAATCAGCTGTCATCACTCCTCAGCTTACGTCAACCATGAACCAACACAACATAAAAAAACACTCTACTACAGTCATAGATGAACGGAATAACGGATAGTAAAGTAGATTGTGCACGCCCATGTTAAGGATGAAGACAGTACATCATACCGCCAATTGACGTAGTAGATACCGCCATCCTCAGACAGCGCTAGTGTCGCAAATGATTTAATATACACCTGACGGTGTTACAGAGACCTAGTTTACCACTAGATCCGACAGGTGGCAAAACTTGTCCTGAGGTTTTATCGTCTACACTAAGTCCTATAAGGTGCCTCCTCTCCTTATAATCCGTTCCTCTCTGCTACAGTCTACATTCGATTTCGATATGACAATTAACCAGGGTATCCACCATACAAACATCAATTTATCTTAAAACTTCTAAAAAATTAGAGTAAACATTACTGTAGGCCTAAATCTAATTATCTGTAATCTTAGGGCCTTCGACATCCACACAAAATATCTCGTTAAAATAGACCTGTATGTTATGCAGATTCTCATAATTAATAATAATTAATCACATAATTCACATTAATAGATTAATAATGATCTATTATATTATCAAAGTCGCGTCACTCACGTCCTGCCTTCAAAAGGTCAGACAAGACCTGTACTGTACTGTTAATTTTGATTTCTATCAGTAATCCAATACTATAATACGAGCAAGGTTTGTATATATATATATATTATTAAATAAAAAGAACTTGTGCTCCCTTTTAACATTTTATTTCTGACACGTGTTTCGAAACTTAGTTCATGTTCACAGTGAACATATATATATATATATATATATTATATATATATATATATTTGCACACGGATCTCGAAAACGGCACCGAGGAATTTCTTTAAATTTTGGAAATAACTAATTTCCGAGTAGAAAATAAGTTTTAGATAGGTCTAATGTCCAGGAAAATTCGTGTTTTACTGTAATATTAAGTTTAAAATCTAAAAATTTAACATTACGCTTATGGAGAATAAAATGTAAACAATACAAACCAAAACAGCTGTTTATAACCGTTTGACAGTTCTTGATTGAAGACTACGGGGAACAATATAGAGGTTATGCATTAATATTTATTTTATGAATTAAATAAATGCAAAATTATCAGATTACTAAACAATTTGTAAAAACTTAAGGATAACATAGCTGTGCGAAATAAAAGCAGAAAAAAGTATTTTCAAAATCTTCTGTGTTTTGATAGAAAACGTATTCGTTGTATTGCTAGAAGCCACTGTAAGAAACCAATTAATTTATGTAAATTAAATTTCTCTATTGCTTTTCAATCCTCATTCCGTTTATAACAAAATCAGTTGATCACAGGCTAATAATAACGGTATGGATAGTTAAACAGTTATAAATTAACAGTAAATTATCGGCTTTGGCTAAAAAACGTTAAACGGCATCGCACAATTGACTAACGTCGTAGCCGAGCTGTAGTGTGTCGGCCTCAAGAACCATAGGCCGCGAGTTCCATCCCCACCATGGGCGATACTTTTTGATCAGTGCTATATTAATTATGGTGTATTAAATCGGTTTTATTTCAACCCCATAAATGTTTTCATTGGGCAGTAAATTTGTTTTAATTTTGCTAATTAACTTGTAAAAACATGTCTTATTCTATCCGAGCAAAGCTCGGTCACCAGGTACTCAAATATAATACACATATTATAATATCTCAATATTTTTAATAACGACTTAAATCCTTTGGGAAGAGAAAAATTAGAAAAATGCAGTAGCTCATGATATATACCCTATATTCTAAGAATCTTAGCAGAGCTCGCTTCTAAAAGCAAGAATTTTGACAAGGATACAATATATTAAAAAATAAATTTCTTCCTTATTTCCCTGCCGTTTTCCGTGAAACTTGGTATGCAGCGTAAGGTCACATCACCCAACAAAACCCATTCAAAAAGTTTGGTATTACGGCAGGAGGTTTTCCACCATGTAATTCTAACAGATTAATTTAAATTTTTATTGCGGACATTTTCCATCACGATTTTATGTAAAACAAAGTTTCACGAAGTTTCGGGATCTGCATACTGATCCCGTCCTCAGGTAAACTAATATCTAAAACATAGCACAATTAACATATAATCCAGACCAAACCGGTATAAAGCTGAAAACATAAAAAATTAAAGCAGTCAAAAAACTTACAAACAAACCATTCACTAAACATTACACAAAAAAGAAACCAAAACACGCCCTCTCGTCACGGAGACTCAAAGACAACGTCTCCGTGACGAGAGGAAGCAGTTCCCCATAACTGTATTCCATATAGCCATACAGGTTTTAAGATAACTTTATACAAAAGTAGGCCCTAATTTATTTTCACAGGATAATTTTGAATTATTGCAGAAAAGCCAAGCTAATTTTCTAGTTTTCAAATTTAGTTGTAACCTCTTATTCCATATATGCGTGCGCCAAGTGAGACGTCTGTATTAATAGGTTCCAATAAGGTACTTTACTGCGTCTGCTTGAGGTAGAGGGATATTGTTTAATGTCACTCCAGGAAAATTTTGAAGTCTCATTGTAAAAGTAATATGGAGGGATTTATTTTGATTTACTTTAATTTTCCAGTCATTCAGCCACAGGAATATGACGTCTAAGGCAGTCTGTAAGTTGTGAGATGCCTGTACAGGATCAAGGTCAGACGATAAGAGCGCTGTATCATCTGCAAATGTTGCAACCGTGATTCCTGGCGTTTGAGGAAGGTCAAAGGTGTACAAAATGTAAAGGACAGGTCCAAGAACACTGCCTTGGGGTACACCAGATTCAGTGTTGTTCAGATCAGTGATATAATCTTCGTATTTTATTTGAAAATATCTGTTGGAAAGGTATGACTTCAAAACTCCAAAGTAAGTATGAGGTAGCAAGGTTTTTATTTTAAACAAGAGGTCAGCATGCCAAAACCTTATCAAAGGCCTGTGCTACGTCTAAGAATCCAGCTGAACAAAAGCTTTTATTTTCAGGATCTTCCTTAAGTACATTATATATTCTGTAAACCTGCTCTACAGTGGAATGCCTGCGGCGAAAACCAAATTGATGCGATGGTACTATATTTTTTTCGTCAATTAATATTTGAAGCCTTTGCAGAAAGAGTTTCTCGAATACCTTGGAAACAACTGGCAGAAGACTGATCGGGCGATAAGAAGATACCTGGTGAAGAGGTTTGCCTGGTTTAGGTACTACAACAATCTGAGAGACTTATTTCCACTGTGATGGAAAATGTTCTATTCGTAAAATTTCATTGAAGATTATTGTGAGCAACACTATACCATTCCTTGGCAATTCTTTTAATACTTTCACAGTAATCAAATCGTATCCCGGGGCTTTTTTAGCATTCAAATCATATTTTATTATTTTACTAACGTCATTTGGAGTAAATTACGTAATTGGGAAGTCCAGTTGATTTGGAGAATCGTTGAATTCAATAATGTCCTGTTCAATGTTAGAGTTCAAATTATGTGGAGTAAATACTTTTTTAAAATATAAAGCAAAAGTTTCAGCCTTATCTTTACACTCTTTTGCCCAAGAACCATCGTTTTTTAATATTGGAGGAATGGATATTTGGGGGCGTTTTAGATACTTTGTCGATTTCCAAAGGGAGTAATCACTTGCTTCAGTTGATGAGAGCTGAGAAGTAAATTCTTGAAATTTCTCGTTGTGTATATTTTTTAGTAGCCTTTTCAGTTGTTGTGCTGCTCGATTAAAATTGGTTTTGTCCCTTTGCGACCTGGAGTTTTGCCAAATCCTGCGAAGACGTCGCTTTTCTGCTATTTTTCTATTTATCTCCACTGGATATCTTATTTGAGGAACCATCTTTTTTTATATCTGGAGTTGCTTGCCAAGCAGAATCTCGAATTACATTATTCAAGTGCTCAACAGCCAAGTCCAGGTCTTCTGGGGATTTCAGACAAATTCGTAAGTTGATGTTTTGGTCAACTAAATCACGAAAATAATCCCAATCAGTATTCTTGTTACACAATAAGGGAGGAGCTAGTCGCAAAATAACAGTTCGAAGCCACAGTTCAAAGAATGGGCGAGTGGTCAGAGGAAAGGTTAAGAGATTGTTCCACAAAGAAATTATTTCTGGGTAAGCCCTTTGTTACAAAGAAGTCTAGAATAAGGTTATGAATCTTTTGTCGGTCAGAGGGCCAATAGGTTGGTGTTCACCTGCTGATAAGTGATCAAGGTTTTGATCGTTAAGAGAACGTAAAAGCTGACGGCCCCTAGGATTTGCTAAACGAGAACCCCATGTAGGATGTTTAGCATTATAATCACCACCTGAAATAAATCGGTGACCCAAGGTATCAAAGAAGTCGTTGAACTGTAGATGAGTTATGTTGTGCCTGGGTGGACAGTAGACAGCGCTGATAGAGAGTGGGCCCGTAGTAAAATCAACTTCAACAGATGTGCATTGAATATGGTCAAATTGGTATTTCGGCCGTTCTTGATGTTTGATTTTATTTTTAATCAGAACAGCACTTCCAGCATGAGCTCTATTGTCAGGATGATAAGTGTTGTACAAGGTGAAATTAGGGATGTTAAAAAATTCAAATTCGTAAAATGCGTTTCAGAAATAAGAACTATATATCCAAATTGTGTTTAGTAATAAAGAGCTTCAATTCTTGACAATGTTGTGCCAAGCCGTTAGAGTTCCATAAAGCTATTTTTAAGAAATGATTCATAATTATTAAGCTTTTGGAGGGCAGTGGTGAGAAGGGTTAGCAAAGCACCTATTTATTGTGATTGTTGCATGAAAAGTTTTTCAAACTTGTCAAAGAAATTAGTAAAATTTTGTGTTAAGCTATTATTTGAGGATACATCTCGTGGAGTAACTAACGTTTGCATATCTGCAGTGTTAGTAGGATTAGTCACATTGTTATTACTTACTTCAGCACTGCTGGTTGCTTCAGCATATGACACCCCAGGTCGACGAAAACTGGGAGAAACCGGCCGTTGTTTGGGCATGGTAGTTCTTTCCCTCAGTGGAGGAAATGCGCGGTTTTGGATTTCCTTAAAAACTGTACATTCTTTATAATTCGCTGGATGATTCCCCCCACACAAGGCACACACAGCTGGAGTTGAATACCATGCTTTGTACATTTGGCAGTTTCGTGGTCTTTTCCACATTTTACACAGCGGTAAGGATGTTTACAGTAACCTACGGTATGTCCGTACTGCTGACACCGTTTACATTGGACTATGTCCTTTTTCTTATAAAGAGCCTCAAATGTTATCTTAGCATGTAACAAGTACTGCACATTGAAAATGTCCTTGTTAATAGAACTTGGTTCTAAATCGATGAAAAATATTGACAATGGCTGTTTAGTTATTCTATGAAAAACATTGGTAACATTCCTCACAGAGTGACTTAGTTGAGCCAACGCCTCCTTTAAATCGTTCATCGTGTTAACCGAGTAGTGCATGTGTTTCAAGACTACTCTCTAAGCACGCTCCTGTTTGAGTTGAAACGTATGAAAACTCACATTAGCTTTCATGTTTCCTATAAATATCGGCCGACTGCGGAAGAACTTTAACTGAGTTTTGGTTTATACATTTAAGTGAAGTCACCAGTCATTACAACTGATTCAAAAGACTGGATCATTGCCGCGACATTACCAAAATTGGGTATAAAAATTGGCGCAGGCTTTGGTTCACGATTTTGGACAATTAGGACATTGTCTAATTGGTTACCGTCCAAGGAGTCGTTGTCACTTATTGCGTCAAACCTATTGTTAGTGGGAACAGAGAATGTAGATTCGTTTCTACGAATTTTCTTAAAGGTATGGCCGTTGCTAGTGGCGGCATAACTTGGTCTTTTGCTGTTGACTGACGTGACAGTTTGCCGCCCATACGTGTCATCTTGACTGGCTTTAGTTTTTAGTTTATTGTTAGAGTTTAAACTATAATTATGATCATTAGCAGTAGCATTAACACTAGGATCATCTACAAGGGAATGCAATTTCGCAGAAGTAGACTCCATTATGTCATGTCAATAGAGATAAACAAACGCAAAACGTAAACAATCAAAACAAAACAATAAAAAAAGGTTATGTAAGTTGTTGAAAACTTTCCAAATAAAAAGTCTCATTGGAAGTAATGTCAGAAATAAATGCAAGAAAGGTAAATAAAATGAAGAGGTAAACAGAAAGATTACCATTTCCACAAGAAATCTTCTTAAATTCACAAAATACTAATAAAATGAGCACACATAAAAAGTTGATGTTTCTTCCATTTACTAGCAGCTGATCTCTAAGACAGCAAACTGACGTGGAAAACACATAATTGGACGAAGATACAACAACTAAATTTAAAAACAATGGAAGTAAATTGGCTTCTTGGACAAAAAACTTACCACGAAAAACAAATTATTATTTCGAAAGCCTAAACACCTAGATGGTTGAATAATCATTTTTAATTTTATATATTTAATACACTAGGCCTTTTTTTGTGATTATTGTTTTGGAGCGGTGATGCTACCAATCACCATGTCCAAGGTGTCGTTATAAAGGTCTTAGCATGTAGTTTTGCCATCAATTAAAAAATTTTGAAAATTCACCTTTGACATGGAAAATAATGGGGTCAATGTCGCGATTTCCCCATAAACTTAATATGGAGGTAAATACCGACGATCGAGAAATCAGCTGTTTATTTAAGGAAGTGGTTAAATAAACAAATCAAATCTGACAGTTAAACATGGTTCTTTCTTTTTCCGTTTAATGATGACATCATCGTACAGCTGGCAATAAAACAAGAGTTTTTATTCGCACAAAACCAAAACATAACCAGAAGATTGGTCTTCGCTAAATTCACCAATTTTGGAGAAACTACCATGCCAATATTCGACTTATTATAGTTTTCAGTCTCCGGCGCACACAGTTCTCGATTATTGTGGCATTTTCTATGACCATAAACAAATCGCAGGGCCAATCTTTGGGTAAGGTTGGAGTAGTTCTCCCAAAATCGGTGTTTGGTCACGGCCAACTATATGTCGCAGCACGTAGAGCCCGAACATTTGATGGACTCGAAGTCTATATAAAAGATGGAGAACACAAGGCCGACTTCGTCGAGCGAGACAACCGTATTTATACTTGGAATATTGTTTATAGATAATTTTTATAAGGTTTATTAATAAAATAATTTTTTATTATAATTAAATTGACTTAATTTTTTTTAAATAGCAACACTTAAGATGACTGCCTACACGCATTGGTGGACAGATTTTCTCCTTGACAGCGCACGATTTCGTGTGCCAGGTACGCTAGTAATTCATCAATATTTTTTTGTATATATGTGTTGTGATTGTGCAAAAACACCGACCATAGAAAATCTATCGTATTATGTGATACCTGTTTCGTCGGCTGATGATGGTCTGTTAAAAGACCGAAACCGGTTCCTGCAAGGAATTTTAATAAAATTGACACCTGAATGGCAGATGCCATTCATTTGGTAAGGCCGGCCGCACACTGATGCAGCATTTCACCTGAAGCAAATTGTTTCGCAACGTTTTGTTTCAAGCGTTTTGCTTCTTTGCTTCTGCAGTGTGCGGGAGGTTGAAGCACGATGCAACCTTTTGTTTCAAACAATAAAACATAATGTTATTTGTACTCTAGTAGTGGAGATACCTACGTTCACTTCGTCGTCGCACATGTTGACTGAAATAAGACTATTGTATTTTTCCTCGGAAATCCTTTTTAAATTATATTATAAGTAAAAATGGGGTTTAAAAAACTAATCGGTAATAAATTAAATCAACTGTATTCGATAAAAAATCCTTTTTTAGTATTAATTTTCACTAAAATTTTCAAAGTAAAATACAATACGCTTATCTAGTTAAAGCTCTGAAAAGGAGCAAGTTTTTTTAAAGTAGACCTATTTGATATTTTTTAACTACTATTGACATAACAATAGCTGAAATACGTAACATTTTATAAGGTTATAGGGAATGATTGATTACCATCAAACAAACCGAAAGTGAAGAAATTTAAGCTTTTCCGTAGCTAGAAATTCTTAGGTAAGAGACCACATGCGATAAAACAAAAATAATTGTGGATATGAACTTGAGTGATACATAGTTTACCGAAAACAAATTGTCGTCACACGAACTTCCAATCGCCTCGAATATAGTTTCATGTTGTAATTGAATGCAAGTAAGACTACTATTATAAGTGCTGTTAAAGTGTAAAATATTTAAAAGACAGTGTCCTTAAAATTGTTAATTCATTAAATATTACTGTTTTATTGTGTATTCATTTTTAATAATACATATTTTTAAATTATATTAAAATATAAAATAACAGTTTCGGTAGTACTAAATATTAAAGTAAATTATTAACTAACATTTTTGATATAAATCTATTGTTTTTAAATTATTTATATTTTAATAACAAAATTATTTATGTTATATTTATGTATTTTATATTTTAATGATAATATATTTTACAACATTTTTTATCGCATGACTAGTTAACTAGCCTGCAACATCTTTCCGAATGATTCTAATTCCGAGTCATCATGAAATGTGTTGACGATTTCCGATATGGCTAAACACTGACTTTTGAATGGAAATATAACGTCTCTTGAGGATCAGTGATTACACACATGGGTTTTCCTCCATTTCCTCCGGAAACAGATTTTACAAGTACGAATGCACTGTTTTCGCCAATAGAAAATACTTCTAGATCACGTGCTCAAATACGCAGATGTGATTGGTGGGCGAGTTGGCGCCATGTGGTCGCTTGTTGGCGCATGCGCAGAACGTTTTGCTCCTTGAAACATAAAACATCGTGCTGCATTGGATTCAGGCGTCGAGCGGCTGCTCAATTGTTTCGCGGTGTTGCGAAGCGCCTCGCAACGTTTGCTTGATGAGTGTGCGGGCTCCCATTGAAATACACGGGGCGCTTGTACCCAGCGAAACATTTTGCCTCGCAACACTTGCTTCAGGTGAAATGCTGCATCAGTGTGCGGCCGGCCTAAGTGATTATTTAACAAATAAATTGATATAAATCTATTTTGAAAGCAATTTGGAAAATATGCTGTACAGCTGTGAAGTTCTGCATGTAAATCGAATATTAATATTATACAAAGATACCAATCCAAAATTTCAAGAAACAATGCCCCTGCTTTATTTCAAACAAAACCCTACACAAAGGCCTTCAAATCCTAACTATTAAAGAAGAAGTAGCCAAAATTAGTATGAAGTATATTGAAAAACTAGAAAATCATCTAAATTATTTTTCTGTCAACTTGCTAGGCAATGCTAAATTCACTTATAGATTGAAAAGGCGTTCCATCTTGCCGCTTGGACTTCCGACATGAAGCTTATTCACATCAATGATGTGAAAAATCACAAAATGTAATCTTCATGATAAGACCAATTCGTAATTCAGAGGCCGTGGTTCGGATTCCACGTTAAACTGTAGGTCCCTTAACTAAACTTAAACTATAGTTGCCATTGGCTGTTGGGCAATCAATTAATTAATTAAACAGTCCTGTCTAAGGAACATGTCAGCCTTAGTCAGTAACAAGACTACAAGATCGCGCCAAAATCATCCCACAATCATTTCTCATTCATACTTGGCTTAAAATACCTACCTGGGTAGGTCACCATTTCAAATGGTAATCTAATCTAATCTAATCAAATTACAGTAATTGTTTTGCTAAAAAAAGACTATAAGTTTGTTTACATCTCTTGTGTGCGGATCGTGTTTCAGTTAATTATGTAATTTCCACGATTTTATATCTATTTTCTTTGTGGGCGCACGGGATACTTTCGGCGGAAGCTAAGGACAACAGTCATCCATCACATTTTTGTACCATTTCAATTCAAATCAATTTAATTTGTGTTTTTGTTTGTATCTTTCATTTCATAACCTAAACTATTGTTTTGATTTTTGTTCTTTAATAAACAATGAACGGGCCAGTACAATCTATTAGCATCACCGTTCGTGCTGATCATGACTATTTTAGTGAACAATATACAATCAGTCCCTCTGACAGTTGGCAAACAGTTAATAGTAGTAGCAAAAAAAGGTCAATTTCCACTAACTATCATGCTTCGCAAGAGAAGAAAATTTGTTCACCGAATCCTCTGTCAAGTCAGTTACCACTTTCCAACAAGTTTAAACCGTTGGAAAATACCAATGTAGGTATTGAGGAAGACCCAGTCGTACCCCGTCGGGAGCCCAAACCACCCCCTATCTTCATCCCGGATGTAACAAACATCCAAAACATGACTCGGTCATTTGAACTAATGGTTGACAAATCAGAATATGTTTATAAAGCCCTGCAGCAAGATAAAATTAGATTGCAGCCTTTGACTGCCGATACTTATAGGAAAATAGTGCGCGGCCTTAATGAACTTAGTGTATCTTTTTATACCTATCAATTAAAGCAAGATCGAGCATATAGAGTAGTAATTAAACATATGCACTATTCAACCTGTCCGGATACCTTAAAACAGGAAATTGAAAGTCACGGGCAAGAGGTTAGGAATTTGATTAACCTTTAAGAACAATGTAACGAAACAGCCCCTTTCAATTTTTTTTATAGATTTAGAACCTAGGCCAAACAACAAGGACGTATACAATATAAAATTCTTGTTGAATGAAAAAATCCAGTTCGAGCCACCAAATAAAAAGAGAGAAGTTGTTCAATGTAAGAGATGCCAGCGCTTGGGCCACACCAAGGCGTACTGCTGATACGCTTTTCGGTGTGTTAAGTGTAGTCAGAGTCATGAAACTAGTTCTTGTACAAAGGACAAGGAGTTGCCTGCTGTATGTGCACTTTGTGAAGGAAACCATACCGCCAACTACAAGGGTTGCCCTGTTCACAAGGAGTTAAAAATAAACAATTTCCTCCTTTGAGGAAGAAATCTTTAAACGAGTCAAGCCACAAACTCACCCCAACGTATCAACCTGAGTCACAAACATGCAATGATGCAACATACAATACCAGTACACCTGTTTCGGAGTCTGTATCATATGCTCAAGGCGTGGTAAGAAACCTGCCCAGTTAAACACTGGCAGCAACGCTGAAACAATAATAAGCCTCGCTGTTACAATACAGCAGTCATTTGAAAAACTTGAATGTATTTTATTGAAGCAGACAGAACAAATAGGTACATTGTTGAACCTCTTGACAACAGTGATTTCAAATTTAAGTAAATAATAATGCATTATTCAAACTCATATAAAATCGCTTTGTGGAACGCCAACGGCTTGGCTCAACATAGACAAGACATAATATTGTTTCTTAACTTCCACAATATAGATATTTTACTTGTGTCCAAAACTCACTTCACAGACAGAAATTATTTTAGGTTGCCTAACTACACTGTATATAGTTCAAATCACCCTGACAACACGGCACATGGAGGCTGTGCAGTCATAATTAAAAATAAAATTAACCATTATGTGTAACATACCTAACTTTCAAAAAAATTTTCTTCAAGCTTGCAGTGTTACTGTAGAAGATTGGACGGGACCCTTAACCTTGTCTGCAGTATACTGTCCACCGAGGTATGCTATACAAAAACACCAGTTTGAAACATTTTTCAGTACTCTAGGAGTGGTAAGGTTTCTAGCAGGTGGAGACTACAACGCCAAGCATCAAAACTGGGGATCAAGACTAACATCAGTTAGGGGGCGCCAACTTATGGCAGCTATAAAGGAAAACCAACTGGAGCACCTATCCACAGGTGAACCGACCTACTGGCCTACGGATAGGGCAAAAATACCCGATTTGCTGGACTTCTTTGTTACTAAAGGCATTTCACATAACTATTTAACAGTTACGTCTTGCTTAGATTTATCATCCGACCATTCACCAATCATTACATGTATAAGTTCTTCTATTCAGTTAAATAATCCACCTAACACTCTTCATAACAAACACACTGATTGGAACCAATTTCGTCAAAATTTAAGTGAACATTTGACTCTCAAGGTGCCATTGAAGACCTCGATGGACATAGATTATGCATTATCATATTTCAACAATAGTGTTCAAACAGCTACAAGACTTGCAACACCTTCTACTAGACCTCATCTCCAAAATCAAGTATAATTTACTCAGTGGAAGTCAAGCTGAGAGTTGCTGAGCGGAGACGATTACGGCGAATCTGGCAGATTAGCAGAAACCCTAAAGACAAAGCTCTTTTCAATAGAGCGTCCCTGAACCTTAAAAGATTCCTTTACAATATAAAGAATCAAATGTTTCATGAATTTACCAAAAATCTTAGTGCTAGTGAAGCCACTGATTATTCGCTGTGGAAAGCCACAAAACATCTTAAGAGGCCCCAGATAAATATTCCTCCTATTTTGAAAGATGATGGTACTTGGGCAAAAAGCGGGCCGGAGAAGGCAGAGTCGTTCGCATCGTATTACAAAGAAGTATTCAAACCACATCAAATTAATTCAAACCTTGAAAATGACATCCTAGAATTTTTGACTCTCCAAATCAACTGGAAATGCCTATAAGACATGTTTCTCCTTCAGAAGTAAAAAAGGTAATAGTATATGATTTGAATGCTAAGAAAGCTCGAGGGTACGATCGAATCAGTGGGAGAGTGTTGAAGGAATTACCTAGAAAAGGTTTGGTTTTCCTCACAATGCTTTTTAATGCAGTTTTGAGATTAGAATACTTCCCCTACCAATGGAAAGTTTCCCAAATTGTGGTAATTCCAAAGCCAGGGAAGCCTCCAAATCAAGTCTCATCTTATCGACCGATAAGTCTCTTACCAATGATTTCAAAAGTATTTGAAAAGCTATTTTTACATCGCCTCCAACCTTTAATTGACGAAAGAGACCTGATACCACCTCATCAATTCGGGTTTAGGCGCAAGCACTCGACCATTGAGCAGGTTCACAGGATACGTAATGTCATTAAAGAAGACCTTGAAAACAAGCGTTTCTGTTCGGCTGTATTTCTGGACGTTGCGCAAGCTTTCGACAAAGTCTGGCATGCTGGTCTACTATTTAAAGGAAAGACTCTGTTACCACATACGTATTATGGAATCTTAAAGTCTTACCTTTCTAACAGGCTTTTCCAAATTAAGTTCCAAGAATGTCTGACTGACTTACATGAAATTGCGTTAGGAGTACCTCAATGCAGTGTTCTTGGGCCTATCCTCTATATTCTATATACCATTGATCTTCCACAACCTCCAGGTATTACGGTTGCAACTTTTGCCGACGACACCGCTCTTTTGTCATCCAATCCAGACCCACTATTGGCATCCGCACATTTGCAAACCGCCTTAAACGAAATAGCTCAGTGGCTTGAAAACTGGAAGGTAAAAGTTAATGAAGCAAAAGTCACTTCATGTAACTTTCACGATGAATACGGCAACGTGTCCTCCAGTAACGATAAAGAATGTCGTTCTTCCTCAAGTGGACGAGGTAAAATACCTGGGTATGCACTTGGACAGACGTCTTACTTGGCGCTCCCACATTTGGAACAAAAGACTAAATTTGAACTTAAGAACCAAAAAATTGGCCTGGCTTCTTGGACAAAATTCTAAATTATCAATTGAAAACAAATTACTCTTATACAAAGTTGTGTTGAAGCCTGTATGGACCTACGGAATCCAACTCTGGGGAACGGCGTCAAATTCAAATAACGAAATAATTCAACGATACCAGTCTAAGACATTAAGAAGAATTTTCAATGCTTCATGGTACGTTACAAACCTAGTAATCCATGCAGATTCCAAAATACCATTTGTAAGAGAAGAAATTTCAAAATTTAGTCAAAATTACCAGTGTAAAATTGAAGACCATCCTAACCATCTGGCATTAAATCTTCTAGACAATAGTCAGTGCACATATAGGTTGAAAAGACATAACATCCTTGATCTTGCTGATCGCTTTTTGTAACTGTATATTTCTCTTTATGTATTAACTAGCTGACCCGGCGAACTTCGTAACGCCTCACAGTAAACACATGTTAACTTTAAGATTGGCCATGTTCTGAAGTCGAATAGCAATACGGCTTCATTGTGAAAGGTTATATATTCTGGGTCGCTGCATAGTGAATAACAATACTGAAACGATAAAACATATTAATATCATTCCCATGAAACAAATAAATCTGAGTGGATTAATTCACAATTTTCAAATCCAATCCAAACCCAAACGAAACCTAACTGTAATACTGTTTTTATAGGAAATATATACAACAGCTGATTATTATAATAAACGTAATAATATAAACATTGTAATTATCATATAAACACGTGACTTTAATCAGACATAAAATAAAAATATAAATACATAATCCCCCAAAACCGCTAACTATTAACGTGGTGAATAAAGCTGTTTATTTTTTACAGTACACATTTACTTTATAGTTTAACATTAATGAATGATTCAGATGACATTGGATAGTAAAGCATACGGTATTGCTAATGGAAAGTAAACTAATCAGCTGTAGCTA
>CM041786.1:75592458-75652154 GCA_023375725.1 Nephotettix cincticeps | reverse complement strand
CACATACCTTTCATGTCCTCAAGCCCTAGCACAGCGCCGCGTAAACATGCACGTACATGTTGCGTACACACGCACACGGACCGCGTACATGTTGCGCAACAGCGGAGTCAAGTCTCTTAAACCGGTACCAGCTCCGAGGAGGCCGCCGCGGCAGCCTTGACACAGTGTCTCGCGCTGGCCCGGGCGCGACTGACACACACTGGCCTCTCCACTCGGCTTACGACATCCACACGATTCAACAATTCTAAAAATGAAACCAGGTCACTGAAATGTTAAATTTCAAATTGTTAAATTGCCGCACACGTATATAAACCTTGCGCTGTTAACCAACAAACCAGTACTAGTGCCAGTGTTCAGTGGAGTGTCAGTGGAGTCAGGGTTGTGAGTTATTCCAGTTATCATTTACGTCATCTGTGCAGACTTAGGTTTTTTATTCTATATAAAAATGAATAACTACACTTGTAATATTTGCCAAAGAGAATTTTCCTTAAAACATAATTTAACCCGTCACTTTAAGCTCAAACATAAAACAAGTTGTCAGATTTGTCAGTTAACCTTTCAGAACAGAGTAGAACTGATGTCTCACATGAAAATACATAAGAATTACTGCCATTCATGTAAACGAAATATTAATACACATTTTAATCGACACGTTGCTTCCTGCAATAAGAATAATGTGTTTATGAAACGTGAATTTCTTGGAGAGTCAATTAAAAATGAAGTTCTTACCTCGCTACAGCAAACACCACTTCCAGTGAAATGGATTTTAGTTAGAATTGTGAATTTTGTTAAATATTTAAATGCTGAGAATGTAATTATTGATAAAAGCTGTTCAGCCATGTTTAGAAGTTTAACCAATCTATCAATTGAAAAAACAGAATTAGAACCGCAACTTAATGAAGCTTTATTGAAAATTGAAAACTCTATGACTAAATTTCAGGCTGTTGGGAGCGGTTGGATTTATGATCATACTATCAAATGGGAACTCTTCATATATAAATACACACCATTAATACCAAAATCATTCATTCCCTCTCCAGAACATATTAAATCGACTCATGCTGTATTGAATATTAAGAATTCCGACAACAAATGCTTTTTGTGGTGTGTCTTAGCAGCAATACACTCAAAACAAAACAACCCCCATCGAGTAGCTCACTATGTTCAATATCAGAATCAGTTGAACATGAACAATATTAGTTATCCTGTTAAATTAGCTGATATAGACAAGTTTGAAAGGCAAAATAACATAAGCATTAATGTGTTTGGAATAGAGAACAAAACTATACATCCAGTGAGAATGACCAAGTCTTACCTTACCACACATGTCAATCTACTGCTATTAAAAAAAGGACGCGTGACTCATTACTGTCTAATCCGTGACTTCAACAAACTTCTATTCAACACAACAGGACGCGATCACAAGAAACACTATTGCTACTTGTGTCTTCAAAGGTTTTATACCAAAGAAAATCTTAATAAACACTTTCAAGATTGTAAAAATTTTAAGCCCCAACGAGTTGAAATGTCTCCCAAAAACACATTAAAATTTACAAATTTCAAGTATCAGATTAAGGCACCTTTCGTGATATATTCTGATTTTGAGTGTTTTATCAACCCAACAACACAAGAACATTCCCCAAGCGGTTTCGCATTTGTGGTAATTAAGGACAATGAAATAGTTTTTCAAGAAACTTATAGTGGTGAAAATGTTATGGACGTATTTTTCCAGAAACTATTTGAAGTTTATAACAACATTAAACCACAAATGAATGTATATGTACCGTTAACTATGACCCCTGAACAAGAATCATCATTCAGAACGGAAACAATTTGTCACATATGCGACAACCCAGTAGATGACAGTGTCAAGGTCCGAGATCACTGTCATATCAGTGGATTATATAGAGGTGCAGCTCACAATGCATGTAATTTAAATTACAAAACTACAGACAAAATACCAGTCTTATTTCACAACTTGAAGAATTATGACGCTCACTTGATAATGCAGCATTTAGGTAAATATGATCAACGAACAATAAATGTAATCGCCAAAGACTTTGAACACTACATATCATTTTCAGTTGACGATCTGGTATTTTTGGATTCTTACAGCTTTTTAGCTCTGCCGTTACATAAACTAGCAGCAAACCTGGATAGTTTCAAATTTATTCACGAACCACTACTTCAACGGAAAGGTGTTTTTCCATACGAATATATGACTGGCCCTGAAAAGTTTTCTGAAAATTGTCTCCCACCCATTGAAGCTTTTAATAGTACATTAACAAAAGAAGATATTTCACCTCAAGATTACAATCACGCTCAAACTGTATGGTCTCATTTCAACATACAAAATTTAAAAGAATATCATGATTTATATCTTAAAACCGATGTACTGTTGTTGGCGGATGTGTTTGAAACCTTTAGAGAATTGTGTTTGCAATATTACAAACTTGACCCCGTACACACATACTCACTGCCTGGTTTAACATGGCAAGCTTGTCTTAGAATGACTAGAGTTGAGTTACAAATTTTCAGTGACATTGACATGCATTTGTTTATAGAACAAGCGATTCGTGGTGGGGTTTCGATGGTTTCAACACGCTATGCCAAAGCGAATAACAAGTACATGGGTGAACTTTATGATCCTAGTAAAGAAAGTGTATACTTAATGTATCTTGATTGTAACAGTTTATATTCTACTGCAATGTGTGAAAAATTACCCGTTGACACATTTCATTGGACAGATAATTATGACCCGACTGATGAGCAATTCGGATATATTCTTGAAGTGGATCTCAAATATGACAAGAGCTTACACGATTTACACAACGACTACCCACTAGCCCCAGAGAAGATGAATTCAAAATTAATTCCAAATTTACATGACAAGACCAAATACATCCTACACTACAAAACTCTACAAAAATATCAAGAGTTAGGTTTAGTGGTTACTAAATATCACAGAATCTTAAAATTTAGACAGTCCAACTGGATGGCACCTTATGTTAATTTCAATATAGAGAAGAGGAAACAGGCTAGAAATGATTTTGAAAAGGACTTTTATAAACTTATGAATAACAGTTTGTTTGGTCGAACAATCATGAACCAAAGAAAGTTTCGAGATATTAAGCTTGTATTCGAGTCCAAACTAACAAAATATGTAAATATGACAAGATTTGACTGTACAAAAAAATTTGAAAATAATCTCCATGCAGTTCATCTGAACAAGCTTGTTTTAAAACTCGACAAACCAATATATCTGGGAATGACAATTCTGGACTTGAGTAAGCGGATCATGTATGAATTCCATTATGGCTACATGTCAAAATTTAAGAAAAAGAACCTGTTACTTACTGACACAGACAGTCTGATCTACAGTATATACATTGAGGACTTTTACAGAGATATTGAAGCTGATTTGAAGCATTTTGATACCTCAGGATACCCAAAAAATCACTTCCTATATTCCAGAATGAATGCCAAAGTTACTGGTAAGTTTAAAGATGAACTCAACTCGTCTATAATGTTTGAGTTTTGCGGACTAAGACCGAAATTATATTCATACATACCCCTAGAGTGGATTGACTCACATGACCCCAACCTCGAGACCAAAAGGGCCAAGGGCTGTGACAGGGCCACCGTCAAACATATACTAAGACATGAGCATTATCTTAATTGTTTAAAGACAGGAGCAGATCATTTTGAGGACGTAACACGGATCCAGTCATCAAGTCATCATATTAGAACCACAACTTTAAACAAGAAGGTCCTTTCGTACAACGACGACAAGAGATTTATTCTTGAAGATGGTATAAACACACTGGCACTGGGTCATTGGCGAATCACTACTGACAAGACAGTATAATGACGGCCACTACACTGGCGGGCGAGGGGCGAGGGGAGGCCACAACCGGTTCATTCATTCATCCTGGCGGGCGCACTGGCGGGCGGGGCCCATTCATCCCGACACAACACCAGTCCTGTTATCATTCAATAAAAAACTTGTCAAACATATATCGATATCTTCCATTATTTTTTTGTCTTTCCTTATCAATTACTATGAAACCATAATTATTGTTCCAACACTGATGACATAGATTACGAAATTCTTTAAATGTAAAGTCATTTCCAACATGATTATTATAAATGTGTTTTAAATTCAAATCATCTTGTTTAAAAATTATCAGAAAATTTACATTGTCTCGAATATATTTATTTACTTTACTATACGACTGAGCCAAGTAAAAACAGTTAATATTTCTGTGTCTTCCTGTTGCAAAGAACTGTGTAATATTAGGACAATTTATATCATCAAACACTACAATTGAGTGTAGTTTTACATCATTTGGTGTAATTTCACATTCAGAATAAGTGTGTAATTTTACATCTTCTTCACACAATTTAATAATTTCACTTAATTTTCTGTACTTTTCTTGTTCTAGAGTCTTTGATATAATGTAAATATTGCTGAATTTTAAACCATTTCTGTTGACTATTAAATTATATATGACAACTGTTTTCCCACACCCAGAGCTCCCGCAAATAATTGCACGAATATTATGAGGAAATAGTGTTTTGTTGTCAACTTTCTTCTCTTTGTCATGTAATACAATTTTAAACTTGTTCTTTTGTTGAACGAATGACATTTTTTTATATAAGAAAAATGAAAAAGAAATCTGGTGAAGGATTGTATCTTAAGCCTTATAGAGGACGTGGGCTCTTGAATACTCTAATTAATCATCTACCTTATCCAATCTTATTACCTAATCAAAATTACTGTGGACCGGGAAATAATATACGTCAAGATTTGGCTAACAATGTACCTTCAAAAAATAAACTAGACTCTTACTGTAAAGAACACGACATTTTCTATATGAATCATCCAGATGTGGCTTCAAGAAACAAGGCTGACTTGAAATTGGCCGACCAAGCTTGGACTCGTGTTACTGCCAAAGATGCAAGTTTGGCTGAAAAGGCTGCTGCATATGCTGTAACTAATTTAATGAAAGCAAAAGCAAAGATGGGAATGGGTTTAAAATTTAATAAAAAATATGGACAATTACCAAATCCTGTCGCAGTTAAAAGGAACGCCCCACCTTCGAGGAGTATTTCTAAAAAACCAGCTAAAACCAATAAAACCAAGAATAAAAGAATGCGGAATAATTAATTTAGATAATGACAAAGGCACACATTGGACAGCATATCGTAAAAACAGAGACATTGTAATATATTTTGACCCGTTTGGTATACAACCTCCTAATGAGGTAATTGAATATTTTAAGGGCAGTAAAATATATTATACTACAGAACAGATACAAGAATTAGGTAGTACAATATGTGGCGATCTGTGTATATTGTTTTTGAAAATTTTTAATTTATAATAAAAATGGAATCATTTACAATGACTTTTTCTGGTACTGAACCAGAGTTGAAATCAGTGTTCTTTCCCCCAATAGAATTAAATAGTGACTATGTGATTGGGCTTGTTGATTTTCAAAGTTACAACTCTATATTTAACGTAAAGAAACCCTTAAACACATTAACATACTACAAGGTAAAGCAGATTACAACTCCAAAGGGTCTAGTTAAGATAGATGCTTTAAATCAAGCATTTAATGGTAAGATTACAATCATGTTTAATAAAGGTGAAATTTTAATTAATAGCAAAATTAAACTAATTCATTATAAGGGTTTGATACCTAAGCTAAGTAAACATAAAGATAAAGAATCTATCAGAATTGACGAAGGTGAAGATGTATTTTATTATGATAATAAAGAGCCCATCACAATTCAAGTTCCAGAGGGTACGTATGAGGTGTCTGAATTGGCCCGAGAAATACAAAAAAATATTCCTGACTTTTTGCTAACATCTGACAACATAACAATGAAAGCAAATTTACATAGCAAACACGTATTTGATTTTACAAAACCTTGTCTAGGTACTGTGTTATTGGGATTTCGGGGCTTATCTACTCCCGGCGTAACGTATGCATCTACAAATAAAATTAATATTAATAATATAAATGTAATACGTGTAAAGTGTAATATTGCAAATGGCTCGTATTTAAATGGTGAATCAACCCATAGCATACATTCCTTCTACCCCGTTGCCCCTCCGGGTTATAAAATAATAGAAGTTCCCAGAAATATTATATATTTTCCTGTAAATAAGAGAACTTTAGATGTCGTCACTATAACTTTTGCAGACCAACACGACAGGCCAATAGACTTTAATAATGAAGAAACTACAATTACTTTACATATAAAAAAGATATGAGAATATACAAGAGTGGCTCTTCTACATTAAGTGCACAGAACGCACGTTTCTTGCAATCTATAGGACTAAAATTAAAAAATGTAAAAAAAATTATATATAAAAATGGAAACAGATTTTCTCGACGTTACAGGGAAATCCCAATTCGACGATAGTATAGTTAAAATCACTAATCATGCTTATATACCCCACAATACATTGGCTATAAATTACTCTGATGAAATTCGTATATGTATAAATAATCAAGACTTGTTAACACTCCCATGTAAAAGCTATCTGTATATTAAAGGTAAAATTGAAAATCATGACTCGGGTCATTTAATAAATAACGCGTTTAGCTTCTTATTTGATGAAATTCGATATGAAGTGGCCGGTAAGGAGATTGACATTGTTAGGAATCCCGGAATTACAAGTTTAATGAAAATATTATGCTCCTATAAAAAGACATTGACCAATGTGGCTATTGACACTGACGCTAACTTGAAAAAATTTCATTCAAACGGTAAATTCAGTGTATGTATTCCTTTAGAGTTGTTGATGGGAGTGTTTGATGATTTTAATAAGGTTTTAGTAAATGTTAAACAAGAGCTGGTTTTGAAAAGATCTAAAAACGATAATAATTGTATTTATATGACCGATGCAACGGCTGATCCTAAAACTCCAAAAATTGTTCTAGACACGATTCAGTGGGTAATGCCACATATTATACCTTCTGATGGTGAAAAACTACAGTTACAAAAACTGTTGCTTCAGAATAAAAATCTACAAATTGCCTTTAGAAGTTTAGAGTTACATGAATTACCATCCTTCCCCAAAACAAAAAGACATACATGGTCGTTGAAAACATCTACTAGTACGGAGAAGCCGAGGTATATTATATTTGGTTTCCAGACAGACAGAGACAATAAACCTCGAAAGAGAAGTGACGAGTTTGATCATTGCAAGTTGAAAAACTTGAAAGTATTTCTCAACTCTGAATACTATCCTTATAGTGATTTAAATCTAGATTTTGAAAGTGGCGATGTCTCTAAGGCATATGAAATGTTATTAAGGTTTAAAGAAACGTATTATAACACTAATATGGATCCCATGATAAGTCGAAGTGAATTTTTAAATAAATTTCCCTTAATAGTAATAGATTGCTCTAGACAAAATGAATCCATCAAGGAGGGGGTCGTAGATATTAAGTTGGAAATTGAAACGAATGAAAATGTCAGTGAGAACACGTCAGCATATTGTCTAATAATTCACGATAAATTATTTGAGTACAATCCTTTAACAAATGAAATAAATAAAGTATAATAAAAAGAAAAATGAATATTCAAAAAGAGTTAATTAACTCTGCCAATCAAATAAGAGAGAAATATAGAGCTTTAAAACGTGGAAAATACTTGGAAACTGAGGAGCGAATGAATGCATTCCAACCACTGATAGAACCATTACAGGAATTGGTTAGTTCTAAAAATAATGAGGTTATTTCTAAGAGACCATTACCTATTGAATTCCAACCAATGACTCCGTCTAAAATACCAACCCCAGTAAAATCAATATTACCAACCCCTCTTAAATTAGATTTTGGTCTTTTGGCAAGTGAATATTTGGGAAATTATCTCAATAAAAATAATATTACAGATTCAACTTATGGTATTCGGAGAGAGGGAAACAAGTTTTTTATTGGAGATAAATTGATAGAAATTGCAAATGATGACATTATGATTAGTGAGAAGGTATATAAAGGCACAAAGGGTCTTTGGGAATTGTTAACATTAAAAGAACCTGTTAATTATAATGAGAGTGATCTAGACAATTATAAAGAGATCCTTGAACTGACAAATGCTCACTTGAAAGGATACAAAGCAGGTGCTTCGTTATCAGCCAACAGACACACAAAATACACCAATATAATTAAACCTTTATTTACAAAAACTGTGGGCAGTGGGTTGAGACAGGTTACAGGAAATAAAATAGACTATATTTATTATGACAATGTTAATGAGATTGTAGATAGGTTAAGATTACTTTGGCTTTCAAAACAAGCTGGAAACACAGGAGTAGATAATGAGATTGATTCAATATTAGAGGAGCTTAGAGAAAGTGGAATAATCTTTTAAATAAAAAGAAATGTTTATAGACAAGTTTTATCGAGTATATAACCCTTATGAAAAATATAAACCTCAGACAAGAGAGTCAAAGGGTGAATTCTTAGAGCTAAGCGGTAATGTTTGGGATGCCAAGCAACACAAGATTATTAACGTAAGTAGGGCAGAGCGAAATTATGAAGTACCTGTGTTGGAACAGACACTGACACGACAAGGAGATTCGTTTGTCCAGGGTGAAAATAAATTTGAATTTATGCAATCAGAAAATAATCATTGGAATGCAAGAAAACGCAAAATTACAAATTTAGAAAAAGGAGAGGACATTTGTGATGCCGTTACTTTAGAACAAATACTTGTTAGAGATGGCGATGAGTTTGTACAAAATAATAAAAAATATAAATTTATGGAACAGAAAGATAGTAATTGGAACGCTAATCAGAAACGAATTGTAAACATACAAGACGGCCAAGATAGTAATGACTGTCCAACTATGCATCAAGTCTTACACAGAGATAAGACACATGCATTTAATGCATCAAATGCTCGTATTACAAATGTATTTCGTGCTCGTGAGGATCATGATGTTGTAGTTAAAGATCAGGTCATTTGTTATGATGGAAAGAATAAAAACTTTGACGCGAAAAATGAGACAATATCTAACGTTAAAAATGGAGTTTTACCGTCTGATTGTGTAACACTGTCTCAAGCTGTTATTCTGGATGAAAAGGGTGTTTTTAAATGCGGTGATTTAAATTTTTCTAAATTATTGATTGCAGATCCTACAGTATACCCTAGTGGTTTAAGAACGTTGGATGGTAGCCCTTACTTACCAAATAGCGGTGTGTATATTAGGCAGGGCGATGGAATAATAGTTAGTGCATCTGGTAATGAGATAAAAACCGTAAATGATGATTTGAATATTAAAGTAAATAAAAAATGAGAGAAATTGCATACGAAATGCATAAGCCTGCCCGAAAAAACTTTCCAAGGAGGCATTTCAAATTAATCGGTATTAATGAAACTGTACAGATTGATTTAATCGATATGCAGTCTTACTCGAGACAAAACTCTGGATACAATTATATTTTAATTTTAATAGATACCTTTTCTAAGAAGGCGTATGCAGCACCTGTTAAGAAAAAGACTGGACCTATGGTAACGGAAGCGATAAAGTCTATCCTTCCCGCTGGTGTAAAGAATATTCAGTCAGATAATGGTAAAGAATTTTTCAATAAACATTTTCAAAGCCTAATGAAAGAGTTAAATATTAATCACTATCATACTTTTTCAAGTACGAAAGCTGGAATCGCAGAACGTTTTATAAAAACAATTAAACATTGGTTATTTAGAGAATTTTCCGCTCAAGGAAGTTACAAATGGTTGAACATTTTTCCAAAGTTAATTGCAGAATATAATAATCGCGTGCACAGAACAATTGGCATGAAACCAAACTCTGTGAATGAAAGGAATTCAAAGAAAATACACAGGAGGTTGAGTCAATTGTATAAAAATAAATTTGAAAAGGCTAAATTTAAAGTTGGAGATGTTGTTAGGATATCGAAATATAAACATGTGTTCAGTAAATCGTATACACCTAATTGGACAGGTGAGTTGTTTACAATAGCAGAAGTAAAAAAGACAAGTCCTATTACTTATATATTGAAAGATGATAGAGGTAATATAATAAGAGGTGGATTTTATAAGGAAGAATTGTTAAAGACAAGATATAAGGACATTTATTTAATAGAGAAGGTAATTAAAAAATCGGGAGATCGTTATTTCGTTAAATGGTTGGGATTTCCAAGCAGATCATGGATTAATAAGAGCGATATCATAAGTTAGTGTGAGGTGTGGTAGTGTAAAAAAAATTTTTTTGACTTGCTGTCAAATATGACTGGTGCAAGACGTAAGCAGCGCGAGGCGCAGTGGACATGCTCGGAGCTGGTACCGGTTTAAGAGACTCGAGCCGGCAAGGGACTTGACTCCGCTGTTGCGCAACATGTACGCGGTCCGTGTGCGTGTGTACGCAACATGTACGTGCATGTTTACGCGGCGCTGTGCTAGGGCTTGAGGACATGAAAGGTATGTGATGTGTTTAATTGTTTATTTACGTGTTGATGTATCGTATCAATCAATAGATTAAATACGAATAACGGTTTGGGAATTTTTTCAAAAATGTTCAATCTGTCCAAAAATAATCCCAACATTATTTTGAGCTAAAAACGGGGTTTTTTCTATTAAAATGGGAAAAATGTGCTAATTTTGGGTTAAAAATGATGGATTATGCCCTATAATGTGCAAAAAATGTGACAATTTTGGGCTTAAAATGGTATTTTTCAATAATTAAAAATGGTAAAAATGCCGATTATGGTTTTAAACCATCCTACCACATCTACTAATTTTTTAACAAAAGATTATTTGATTTATTAAATATGTGATAGGAACAGTCTTTTACATTTTTTCTATTTTGTAAAAGGTTATATTCACAAGTTCTCATACACACATAGGCAATATGACCATACCATGCCATCCTTTTCAACATGTACACACCAGAGTATTTTCTTTATTTGTATATACAATGAAAGTAAATGATGTCAAACAAAATCAAGTGGAAACAGTAAAACTAAATATTAAAACTGTTTTATAAAAACAGTTGTTTTATAAAAATAAATCTACAATTGAGTTGTTATTAAGGTTTATTCCTCATATACAGTTCTACTTTGTCATGATTTTCTTCTGATTTTAGTTCTCATGGAAATGCTATAAGGTGGTGCGAGCAAAAAATCTGACTATCTTAAAAAGTTTTCAATGTTTATTGTTGATAATATCATAAAAACGCTTTGGCATAACTTTTCAAGTTTTCTATGAAAACTTTTTGAGTTCACGGCGTAATTAATTTGGAAATTTGGCTTTTTTCAGTAGTGTGGGAAGACTGCTTATGTTTTTGAGCAGAGATTTTGGGAAAGTGGATGAATAATAGACCTTTTTACCATAACCTATGTGAAATTTTGGAGTACGAAAACAAATATTTATATACTTCACGTAATGAGTTTTAATGCCACACTTTAGATCATAATCTTATCATAATATGTCATTTTGAAGGTCTAAAAATTTTTAAAAATGTACAAAATCCAGAATTGTTATCTTAACCAAGTGAAGCTTTCACATATGCGTAACGAATAAGCAAATAAGTGCCAATCCAGCAGATTTCAGTTGTCCTTTATGCCACTCGCACCACCTTAAAGAATTTTCGCCCATGAAAATAGTCATAGTTTTATAAAATTTTGATCTTTGTTGAAATGTATTTTTCAGTTTATCTTCTTTTGTTATACTGTGATACCGGTTGAAAATATGTTTTAGTTTAAAGAAATTATGTAAATTCTCAAGAATATATTGTATACGCTTTTTAAATTTTAAGTTTCAAAATGCCTAGACAATTTTATGATAAGACATATGCCAGATACTTACGCCTGGCTACACCTGTGGCCCTGATCAAAGACAATTTATATTTCAATTAGAATAAAATTGTCTTTTCCCTGATATATTCAGTTTAGTTAATTTCAACATATTGATGATAGCTGTCTAAAATCCATTCATGTGTAGCTTTAGATTTAAGTACTGTAAATAAAAAAGTAATAAAGATCAATGAAATGGAGGAGTAATATTTAATTCCTTGTATATTCATTTCACCCTACCTTTTAATCTTTAATTTGTTATGTGCATTTATGATTACTGCAATAAAGAGTTTTCCTATTCTATTCTATCTTTTCAGAATTTATGTCTTCAAAAATGTGTGGTAAGTTATAATACTATTGTCGGCTGCATTTTTAAAGTGCCAGTGATTTAATTATGTTCATTCTATAATTAAATTTATTATGTTTTAATTATCTATCCATCCCCAATTGTTGAAGTTGATCAAAAAGTATTTACCGCAGAATCAAGATAAAATAATTACTTAGATTAGATTATTGAAATGGCAACCATACCACAAAGTAAGTATTTTAAGCCAAGTATGAATGAGGATTGAGTGTAAGATGATTGTCGCGCAATCTTGTAGTCTTGTTACTGACTATTGACTAAGGCTGACATGTTTCTTTGACAGGACTCCTAATTACTAGCCCAACTGCAACAGACCTACAGTTTGACGAGAAGTCCGAACCACTGCCTCTGCCCGAAACCTGAATTAGTTTTTTTTGTAATATGCAATAACTATGACTCATACAGAGTATTTTGTCACTATCAAAATTTAAAGATATAAATTGACATAATTAAATCATCATGCATCTGTCATTGATGTAGTATTGTGGTAATGTGGCACAAGATAAAAATTTAAATCCTAAAGTAGTACCATATTAAGACCACTGAAGCAGAACCATCCCATAGAGCTTATAGGCCTCTAGTTAAGTTGTAGGACTTTTTCAGTCATAATTAGCTCAGTGAATTAACAGAGATGTTTTAGCGAATTTCCCATATTTTTTATTTGACCGTGATGACAGGACGTCTAGTAATTCACTTTTTAAAAGATATCATTTATGTCATAAGCCTGCCTATAAATATTTGGTGACTCATTAACAGAAAAGTGGCTATTGACATTGACAATATGTAGATAGAATTAAATGATGTTGTCTGTTAATTTTCTTCGTTAGTACGGAAGTGATGAGTCGAGGCTAATCAAATAACTTGGCTAAATTCCTAACAAAATTTTGTCGCAAAATTTGTAGGAAAGATAAACACAACAATAAAACGTTACAAAATCGTAGCCAGCTACCATAAGATCGGGCTTAGGAAAATCAGAATTAAGCGTAGTTTTATGAAAACTATTTAACAGAGATTATAAAATTGGGTTATCTTCAATGGTCACAGGCACAGATCATCAATCTGACGTCATTATAATAATATTATAGTATCTGCCGTTTACCCAAATCGACCGACGACCGCGTGCGCATGCGCAAGCAGTGATGTCATTATCTGCCGGTTACCCAACTGGAGAGCCGGCTGCCGGGTACGTAGCCACAGCGTATAGTAACAGTTTGTAAACAAAACTTGATTGAAAAAAAGACTAACGTTTTTTACTGCCATCAGTGGCAGGCACTATAAAAGAGAATTCACGTTAATACTCCTTTTGTTCTTTTATAATATTTACTTTTTGTTTTGTATTTAAAAAACAGATTGTAAATAAAATATTTAGTTAAAAAAAGGTTTTTAATTGAGAATATATTCCAAATTCTAATATGTATTTTTATTTAACGTCTCCCGTTTAAGATTGTATGTTTTATTTTAACATTTTCAGTTAGTGTAAAAAAAGTTAGGGTAAAATTTGAAGCATTTAAAACCCTTGTCTTAATTATTTAAAATGATTATTAAATTTCAATATAATTCTTATTTAACGTAAATTTTCGTTAATATATAACGTACATTTTATAGCATAAATTATATAAATTAGTAACCTATATAATAGCTGACAATGAGCTATTTTTAGGTTTTTTTCTAGCATTTCGAAAATTGATACAGTAATTTACATAGAACTTTCGTCTCTTCTGTCTCCAGTCAACTTACAAACAAGGGTAAAATCACTTTTGTATTTTGGCTATAGTGAGAGAGAACAAGAGAAAGGTTCACATAGCTTCCTGCAAATTGCACTATTCTTCCGGTAAAGTCTTCTGTAGAGATAGGATCCAAAGATCAGCATAATGGTATGTTATCCATGTTAATATTGTAACTGTGTAACTGTTAGATAAATTACTTTTAAAATATCTTCATAGGCAGAGAATATGTGTTTTTCAGCTAACACTAATGTTGCCTTAATCACTTCTTGAGTAGGTTTTGTTGTGATGCTTATATTTTTCATGTCATGTAATGTTGACTATGAGTTATTCGATAATTATTTCAAGTCCATGACCAGGCGCCTACCTAACTAGGCCTATCTATCTTATTTACGGCCATTGCTTATGTTCTTCCAGATTCAACGGAAAACTACTGTTTAGAATGTCTCATTGTGATAGGCCTATATCCATTCCAGATCCAGAATAGGTTAGGTCTACACTTGAGAATACAGAAGTTTCAGTTTACTAAAATATTCAATAATTAGACACAAGATACAAGATGTTTACTGTCCATTCACATATAACATGCATAGACAAAACAAACATATTTGTATTTACCTCCCTGTGGGAAATAGGTTTTATCAGGGATATGACTTGATGGAATGTTCTCAGCGAAACAGCTGTTCTTATTCTTTTGTATTAAAAATTCAATACAATAGCTCTGGTAGTTTTTATGGAAACCTGTTACATGTTTTTGACATCGATATGTCTTAGCTCTGGAGGGTGTTGGTGATTTTTAAGATAAAAAATATGTAACAGGTTTTCATAGAAACTACCAGAGCTATTTGTATTGAAATTTCAATATAAAAGAATAGGAACAGCTGTTGAGATGACCTGAAAACATTCCTTTTAGACATATCCTTGATCTAACCTTTTTCCCACACGGAAGTTAATATAAGCATTTTCATCTTAAAAATAGTCAACACCCCTGCCCAGAGTTAAGACATATCCATGTCAAAAATTCAATCAGTAGGTACTCTAGGGCCTAGTAACTTCAGCCAACATGCAATACCATCAAGGCATCCAGAATTATTCCTCAAAACAACCTTTTGCCTAAATAAATAAATAAATTATAAATATGCCAATTCACTATATATTAAGATTAAAATTGAATGGTGACATTGAAACTTTGACTAGAAAATGAAATAAAGCAATCATGGCATAAGGCTTAAGATGTATGCAATAAAAAACAAATAGGTTCCAACTATGTCTAACAAGCACAAATCATTTCAGTTCTCAGCTCAGTAATTGAAATATCACATGCAAAAAATGAACAAAGGACAACATGCTATCAAGTTTAATTTAGTTTAGGCTACATCATCTGGTAGCCCAAAGAAATCATTAATATTCCAACATTCTTAAACACAGACTTAGTTTAGCCCTTTCAGTGCTAGATCTTTTTTAAAGAAATTCCAAAAGTGCCATATAATTTTTATTAGATTTACTTACTGAAAATAGTCAAGACGGGTTTTCTCAAATTTGTAAGCGCCAGGAAAAAGTCATCTTTGTTATTCTTAGACCTATCCACATATGCCTAATTATTTTCACATTTACTTTAAAAATACATAGAAACCAGTAGTGTTCTCATATACATACATATAATTTATACATTAAATATAAAAAATTAGGCCTATCTTACCCAAAGTTTTTTTTTCAGCTTAAAAAACTGCACAGTTAAGTTTCTTAAAGTTTTTCTCTATCACCAACCGTTACCGAGATATTAAAAAGTCTAAACACAGTACGTTGTATTTTGGGGCTCCAATGTTAATCTTATGGAGGATAAGGAAAAATTAACAATTACTATTTTTGGATGAAACTTGGTGTTTACCTTCATGTTGTTGATACCCACCCTGTTATGCTTAAAAATCATAGTTTATGTGTTTATCATGGCAGTAAACCTGCATACTCTTTTCCCTTGTTAATCATATAGGAATAGGCAAACTCCTTTATTGAAGGACAGATGTTGAAGATAGTTGGTATAAATGTTGAAAATAAAAATAGTTTTTGGTAGAAATGCCTACTTTCATTGTTCCTCACAGCTGCAAACCTGCAGACTCTTTCCCATGTTAATCTTATGGAGAATAGGCAAATAATTCTCACGTTTATGGACAGATTTTTATAAAACTTGTCATATAGCTATTATTATTATATTATTGATTTGGAAATTCGCTGAGTATGCAGGTCTGCTGCGACGGGGGTATTTTAGATTTTAAATGATGGTTTTACCAGAAGTCTGGCATAATCAGACGTTGGCATTTTTGGTACAGTACAACATTAAACGTCCGGCAAAATTGGACGTTGGCACTGAAAGGGTTAGCACCTGGTAACCACCATTTATTTTCAAATCCAATTAAAGGAACTTTTTAGTAAATTTCCCATAGGAAAGAAGCTATTGCAATAGGTCTCATGGCAAGACTTAAGCCCGGGACCATGTCATTTTTTTCATTTGAGATGCCAAGAGACCAAAATAATCACCGTTAAAAAAATTTTTTGATATATATATATATATATAAACTTATCTGTCTGTTTACTCAATTACTTTTGTAAAAATGGTCCGATCAAAACCTAATGTGGTAGAGACATTCCTACATTTACTCGGACGATTCCGTAAACTAGACATGTC
The DNA here is from genome assembly GCA_023375725.1 of Nephotettix cincticeps. Taxonomy (NCBI): domain Eukaryota; kingdom Metazoa; phylum Arthropoda; class Insecta; order Hemiptera; family Cicadellidae; genus Nephotettix; species Nephotettix cincticeps. The sequence goes on along the minus strand of CM041786.1, from coordinate 75,635,552 downwards.
GGTCAATCGGAACGGGCTAGTTTTGTGGGGTTTTGTCCTCCAAAATTAGGTTTTTGGCGTTTTTCATAAGTATTTAAAAAAAATTTATCCTTTAGCATTTAGCTCAAGAAACTTCACAATTTAGTACTTTAAATTTTTGCTCTTTCTATAAAGAGTACTTTTATATTAAAAAACTTATTAAGTTATAGTACATTGTATTTTAGGTTCCAATGTTAATACTTGAACTAAGACATCGGTTTACGTATGCCTATTTTAATTTTTTACCAATTTAACAAGAGTTACAGCTATCAACTCCACAATAGGAGTTTACGTAAGTACATCTCTTTTCCATTAAAGATAAAAGTAGTGTTTTTTTCTGTATTGAGATTGATGAGGAAAAACTATATTCATAGTTTTCAACTGAAAATTGTTGTATATATATTCAGAATGAAGATAAGTGCCTCTGAGGCCCGGGTGTTTATATTTGCGTTCTACATTACATGATTCAGTATAGCCTAGGCCTAAAAATGTTAATCTTATGGAGGATAGGGCATAAAAAAAACTAATATTTCACTTATATTTTTGGATGAATCTTGGTATTTAGCTTCATGTGGTTGGGATTCATATATTTGACTTATGCTAAAAATCATAGTTTATTTGTTCCTCTCAGCAGCATACCTTTTCAGCAAACTTTTTTCCCATGTTAACCATATAGAGAATGGACAAACTTCTTTATTTATGGACAGATCTTGATAAAACTTGTACAGTACTGTAAATGGTCAAAATAAAAGTAGTTGATGGTAAAAATATCTAATTTCAGTGTTCCTCACAGCAGCTAACCCGTGTAAGTTTACTGTTTCGTACATTAATCTTATGGAGAATAGGGAAAATTAACTTAACAGGGATATTGATCAAACCTGTTATATTATGAGTAGGTATTATTGATTTGGAAATTCGCTATGGTGCTGTGACATGGGGTGATATGGAGTCTGCTGTGACAGGGTATTTATTTTTGGTGCAGATTTTGCATTTTTACTGTAGGTCTCATGGCAAGACTTAAGCCTGGTCCCAGGCTTTTTTGTTTTGAGGTGCCAGACAAAATAAACGGTACCAGTGAACTGACACATACTTTCTCCCTTAAGTAAATTTAAAAAAGTCAATCTGTAATAAAACTATCATGTTCTACAAAGTTAATCTAAATATCATTTAATAATTTATTGTTTCAAAAATAATCATCCTATTTTAAAAAATAAAAACACAAGAGACAAAGTTAAATTAATTGTTCAAATTGTAACACCAAGCTTTTTTGAGCTGGTTTTGTTCGGTGATTTGACCTTACGCTTCATACCAAGTTTCATGGAAAACGGTTGGAAAGTAAGGAAGAAATTGATTTTTTATATTCTCCATAAGAATAACATTGGGCGCTCTCAGACAACGTACTGCGTTTATCGTGGACAGTAAATTTAACTTTTCTCTGGAACCATTAGTCGTAGACAAATAATTCAAAATACTAATTTGTTTAGTTTTTTAAGCTGGTTTTAATGGTACCAGTCAAGTTATACTTTACTTTTATTGTTTTCGCTAAAAATTTAAAAATTTGATTTTTTTGACATTTAAAAGCCCATAACTTTTGAACCGTCATTTTTACAGATATGCGGGTGGTGTCAAATTATTTAGTATTCTGTACACTATAAACTGTCAAATTTTAATCAAAATCGTTAGAGCCGTTTTTGAGAAATTTGGATTTTTCACGTTTTTTAAGGGTTTTTAGGGGTGAACTACCCTTAAAAATCAAAAATTCAAAAAAATGAAAAAAACGCCTGGAGATACCGTGAATATATACATACATGCCAAATTTCATCTAAATCGGACCAACGGGGTAGGCTGTGGAACTGTACACATCCAGACACACGGACGGACAGACATCACGTCAAAACCCACTTTTTTGGATTCAGGGGACCCCAAAACGGATATATCCACCCTCAACTCAAATTCGAAAATTTTGACGAAAACAATACTTTCTCCATATACTACGTATAAGGGGAGAAAGTAAAAAAATAATTGGTAAAATATATCTATATATCTTGGTGTTTGCAGACATTTGTCAAATGACTTAATATAATTATTCAAATGGTTTGATAGAACAAATGAAAATGAAAAGTTCTATGAATTATCATTTAATTAATATAAATGTTTTCAAGCAATTGAGGGAATAGAAATGAAAGAATAATAAACAGTATGCAGGTTTGCTGCTGTAAGGAACATTGAAAGTAGGCATTTCTAGCATAAACAATTTTTATTTTGATAATTTATACCAATTATCATCAACATCTGTCCATAAACAAAGGGGTTTGCCCTATGTAGGGGTTAGCTCTATGTAAGATCAACATGGGAAAAGAGGATGCATGTTAGCTGCCATGATAAACATATAAACTATGATTTTTAAGCATAAGATCTCAACCACATAAATGTAAATACCAAGTTTAATCCAAAAATATAGATTAATAAGTGAAATTTTAATTTTCTCTTTCCTCCATAAGCCCAAAATACAACTTTCTGTGTTTAGATTTTTAATAGCTTGGTAACCGTTAAAGATAGGGAAACACTCAAATGAACTAAATTATGTAGTTTTTTAAATTGATTCTAATGGTAGAAGATAAAATTTAAAATATTTTAAATTCCATGTGAAAAACGCAAAAAACTCAATTTTTTAGTATAATCCCCCCAAAATAACCGTACTGAATGACCGATATGTCTGGTTTACGAGCTTGTCCAAGCAAATGTTGAATACACGTCTCAACCAAAGATCGGACCATTTTAATGAGAGTTATCGTGTTCACAGACACACTTATATACACACATATATAAAATACTAAAGTACGAGCAAGGTTTGAATATTTGCACAAGGATCTCAAAAACGGCTCTAATGAATTTCTTTAAATTTTGGAAATAACTAATTTCCAAGTAGAAAATAAGCACTAGATAGGTCTAATGTCTTGGAAAATTCCGGTTTTCCTCTAATATTCCTCTTAAATCTAAAAAATTAACATTACGCTTACGAAGAATCAAATGTAGACAAGAGAAATCAAAACATTTGTTGACAGTTATAACCGTTTGACAGTTGTTGATTAAGGATGGTGGTGAAAAATTTGTGAATAGAAGTTTTGCATGAATATTTATTTTATAATATGCAAGAAATGAAAAATTATCAAATTACTAAACAATTTGTAGAAACTAAAGGGTAAGATTAGTGTATAATAATACACTTGTTTAATACATATCTTATCCTATCCGAGGTTTCATGGCAAGATTTAAGCCTGGGACCATGTTATTTTTTGTCTTTAGGTGCCCAGAGGCCAAAAAATGGTCTTCAAAATTTATAACATAAATATATGTACATATATAGATAGATATATATGTACTGTACATATAAATTTTAAAGACCATTTTTGGCCTCTGGGCACCTAAAGACGAAAAATAACATGGTCCCAGGCTTAAATCTTGCCATGAAACCTACGTTAATAGCTTATTCCCTTCAGGAAATTTGCTGAAATTGTAATAAACATAAATTCTCAAAATATTCTGAAAACCAACGCTAACAGATTTGATTATGAGCAAAAACCACTACCATCCATTGCAACAGAAAATGTCTAGTTGATGCTTTACAGACTTGCAAATACCACAACATTAGAAAAGGGTTTTAAGAAGAAAGACGATTAATAAAATCATTGGCTATCAGAAACTGATATAAATCTAATAACTTATATTAGATAAAATCAACCATAAAACAAAGAAGACAACTAAAAAGATTTCATTTGAATGCCACATAGCTCCATTTGCAACAAAGCAATACAAAAAAAATTCCAACATACAAATTTCAAAGTCAGGTACAGAAAGAAACAACACATTTCACATTTTAAACCATTTGCCAACAAGAAAACTAACAAAAACACTAATTTGTACACTCAATCAGGAATATACCAAATTGCAAGTAAAAATTTTCCAAAATATTTTATCGGCCAAGCAGGACGAAATTTCAATTGTAGATATAAGAACACTATAAAGAACAAGAAGGAGTGATAATAATTTCACAAGGCATATTTGACTGATTATTGTAAAATAACACATTATGTTATTTTATTATTTCTTTATTTTTTCAACTAGACTCGTAAACTCTTACAATTTAGGTAATATTTCCCAATTCATAATAAATTAGCTAAGGGTTTTTAAAGCTTGATGACTAATGACACCCTAATAAGGCTCTTTTTAACTTATAATAAAGTTGTATAATAACTGCCTCACGTCAAGCATCACATTTTGCTCATAACTTCTTGTAAGCAAATATTTTAAAATGCTAAATTTAAAACCACAACATTAACCATTAATTCACGGAACGCTGGAGACAATAGCTTTGCATTATTAGCTAAGATTGTTTTAGTTAAGTAATTTGTTTTGTGAGTTGTTTAATATTTTATTTTTATTTTCAACAACAAATAGGAAATTATTGTAGCTTGATGGATATAAGTGGGTAAAAACTGTTACTATTTTTTTTATTTATAAATACCACTTAGAAAGAGGATATATAAATGAATATGAATGTTATGCATAGTTTTGAACCGTACTTGTTTATGTGTCACAAGGCGCCGCTGGGTGGGAGTTTGTGTGGCCGATGAGAACGTCTGATAACGAGGATGATTACGACAATTCACTGACCCGCAAGCACGACTGATTAGAATTAAATTCATTACAGCAATATGTTTCTTTTTTTAAATCAATAGCCTCTAATGTTCATTCGCTGAATTTATTTCATGTAAATATTAGTAGTTTTCATAGCAATATGTTTCTTTTTTTAAATCAATAGCCTCTAATGTTCATTCGCTGAATTTATTTCATGTAAATATTAGTAGTTTTCATAGAAATATTGATGACATTTTTATTTATTTAAACAAATTAGTAAACGAACTAGACATTATTGTATTCACTGGATGCTGGCTGAGTGGGGGGAAGGAAACTGTGACTATTGACGGATTTGACTTTTTTAAGACCGACAACCAGCGAAACCGCAACAACGGAATCATCGTGTACTTCAACAAACGTCACACCATCACTGCCAGACAGGTCACATTGGCTGGAGCTCACGCTCTTAGTTTTGACTTTACGTACTCCAACAAACACTTCAATGTACTTGCACTTTACAGGACATTCGACTGTGACACTGACCTATTCATCAGCGCATTATTAGATTACTACAACGGTTTAGCAAAGAGTAAAATGTGTATTTTTGCAGGAGATGTAAATATAGATATTCTGAAACATGATGTTATTTCTATTTCTGACTCTCATCTAAATGCGTTGATGAGTAATGGTGTGGTACAATGTGTTGACAAACCGACTAGAGTGACGGACAGGAGTTCTTCATGCATAGACCACATCGCCGTACGGTACTGCGACATGAACGCTGTGCGGTCGGCTGTGTTTCAGACAACCACCACTGACCATTACGCGACCGCCCTGACTGTCACAGCCGGCACACGCGTAGACACGGACCCTGGTGACACTGGCGCCGACGAACCACACACGTACATCGACCATGCTCACTAACTTACTATCACACACCGACTGGGAACCCGTCCTTAGATGTTCCGACATTAACTTATGTTCGAAGCTTTTAATAAATTCTATTTTATCTGCAATGGAGAGTGCAGGGAAACCTGTGAGAGTTTCATCCCGAGTATAAAAACTAAAACCTTGGATTACGTTGGGGCTAGTAAAATCAATTAGAGAAAGAGACAAATTAAGTAAAGCTGTTAAACGGGAGCCATTTAACGAACATTTAAAAAATAATTACCGATCTTACAGACAAACAGTAAGTAATCTCTTGAAACAAGCAAAACGTGACTATTACCGTTTAAAACTACAACAATCGGAAAGAAATCCAAAATTGTTTTGGGGTTTAATCAGCTAATTGGCTGGCAGAGCGAAAAGCAAAGAGTCTTTTCCATTTGAAAAATGTTTACCAAATAATAGTGGAACTACAAAATTAGAAGTTGCAAACAATTTCAATAATTTCTATTCAAACGTAGGAGAAGCTCTGGCGGGTTCAATCGACTCTGGCCGGGCCCCAGTTGTGAACGACACAGACTTTAGATCTAACTCGACGCTTTGCTTCAACACTGTCACGGAAAACGATATTGTGCGTCAAGTGTCCAGTCTTCGTGGGGGCTCTGCTCCTGGTCTGGACGGTGTCCCGGCCTCTATTCTGAAGGAAAATATTCAATTTATATCTAGGCCCTTAACTCATCTAGTTAATCTTAGCTTAAAAACTGGCATATTTCCAAATAATTTTAAAGTTGCAAAAATCATTCAGTTATTTAAAAGCAGTGATATTACAGATAAAAATAATTTCCGTCCAATTTCCTTATTCAGCATTTTTTCTAAAATATTGGAGAAAATCGTGAAGGAGCAGCTGACGGATTATCTTTATAGAAATAACATTTTATGCGAGAATCAGTATGATTTCAGGAGGGACAAAAGTATTTCGGATGCCCTCTTTGATGTTAGCAAAGTTTTAAATTTCTCTAGTCTATTTCTGAGGGTAGCCGGACGATGTTAGTATTCTTGGATCTGAAAAAAGCCTTTGATTCAGTTGATCGAATTAAATTAATAAGTAAATAGGAACACATTGGAATCAGCGGAAACCCTCTTGATTGGTTCAGGAGCTTCTTGTCTGACAGGTCCCAGAAGGTTTGCATTGACGATATTTATATAGTAAAGAACTTCCAATTAACTATGGTGTCATTCAAGGAAGTACTCTCGGGCCTGTCTTATTTTTAATTTATATCAATAACATTTCTAAGTTAAATTTAAATAGTAAAGTTTTTCTGTTTGCAGATGATACTCTTATATACATAAAAGGGAAATCATGGTTAGAAGAATGCTCTAAAGCACAGCACGATTTAAAGCTTTTGAAGAAATGGTTTGATCAAAATGTCCTCTCATTGAAAGTTTCTAAAACCAAATTTATGCCAATATCTCTTAATTCCAATACAGATTATTCTTTTAATGATACAATTAAAATTCACAACTGCAATGATTTCGATAATGAAACGTGTCAATGCGAATCTTTGGGTAAGGTAAATGTTTATAAGTATTTGGAGGTGGTTTTTTATTCTTCTATGAAATGGTTCCATCACATTAGTTATCTAAAAAATTAAACTTAGAAAATATATTTTTGCTTTTAAAAGATTAAGGGAAGTTTTAAGTGAACGGGAAATTAGAGTTACTTACTTTGCTTGTATCCAGTCTTTATTGTCTTATGGCATCATAGCTTGGGGTGGTGCCCTCAAATCAATTATGGAACCTTTGAACATAATTCAAAAGTCAATACTAAAAGTTGCTTTTCAGAAGGGGAGAAGGTACCCGTCGGTTGCTCTATTTTGCGAAACTAAAGTCCTTTCACTTCGCCAACTTTTCATTAAAGATTTTTTGATTCTCATATATAAAAGATTTTACAATATTTTTTCTCTAGTTTTCCATAGTCAAAATACCCGATATCCACAAACTTTTTCAATATCTGTCCTTCAGTTAACCAGATCAGTCTCAAAAACGAATTCCTTTTACATTTCCAGTATTTTATATCGTAACCTAATTCAGTATGTCCCCAATCTTAATATTTTACATTCGCCGTCAGTTTTATCTTTAAAAAAGAGATGTAAAGAATTTCTTATAAACGTAGGCATAGAAGAGACCGAAACCATTATCACGGCAACCTACAGTCGACCAGGGCACTGACATTCACTCCCCCTCCCAGTTTGCTTAGCGATTCTTGTTTCAGATCCAAATTTGTTGCTTCAATTTTTTTTCTTGTCTTGCGGGCAGTTTATTGTCTTGTTTTTTTTTATTACTAGTTTTCTTTCTTCGTCCAATACAAATTTTTGTTTGTTTGTTTTTTGCACTCATATTTTTTCTGTTTAATGCTAACTTTAATTTTGATATCTTTTCCCCAATGTGCAAATCTATTTACTGTCGGCCGTTATAAAAATGATTAGTGCTTCAACTCAGGCCTACGCACAGGCTCCTGCCCATGTAGGCCTTTCCTTATGTATTGGCTAAGTTAATACTTAGTTGATAAAGTTATTCTTGGCATAGATTGCTATTATTTATTTACATTTTAATTTTCTGCCTTTAAATCTCTATAAGAAAAAATAAACATACTTCATTTCATTTCACTTACAAGCCATTAAATCTAATAATCAAACTTAATAAACATGAAAATTTACCATGAACCGATCACACTTATAGAAAATTGGAAGATAATTTAAAAATTCTATCAGTTGAAAATGAGGAGAAATACAGTGAATTTCCAAATCAATAATATGGCAAGAATAATACAAGTATGTGACAAGATTGATCAGTCAATACCTGTTGATAAATTATAGTATTTGCATATTCAACCTTAACATTAACATGGGAAAGAGTATGCAGGTTTGCTGCTTTGAGGAACACTGAAAGTAGGCATTTTTACCACAAAGTATTTTAATTTTGACCATATACCAAGTTTCATCATTATCTGGGCACAAATAAAGGAGTTTGCTTATTCTCCATAAAATTAACATGGGAAAGAGTATGCAGGTTTGCTGCTGTGAGGAACACATAAAATATTTTTTAGCATATATATCCTAACCTTATTAAAGCTAAATAAAAAGTTTCATCCAAAACTATTGTTTAGTATGGGAAATATTAATTTTTCCTCATCCTCTATAAGATTAGCATTAGAGCCCCTAATTACAATGTACTGTGTTTATATTTTTAATATCTCGGTAACCGTCGGAGATAGAGAAAAACTTAATAAATAATGAATAAAGAAGAAGAATAAAGAAGGAATAAATTGTGTAGTTTTTTAAGCTGATTCTAGTGGTGAAAGATGAAATTTGAAAACTTTAAAAATTACATTACAAGGAAAAACACCAAAAACATATTCATGGGGTACAAAATCCCCCCCCCCAAACTACCCGTTCTGATTGACCGATATGTCTGGTCTATGAACCCGTCTGAACAAATGTAGGAATACACATCTTTACCAAATTTGATTGGACCATTTTTACTAGAGTTATCGTGTTTAAAGAGACACACACACACACACACACATATATATATATATATATATATATATATATATATATATATATATTAAATGATATTTAAATTATATTTTTATTAAATTGAAATTATTTAATTTAAAAATATGTGATTTAAATATTGAACTAACTTGAAAATGGCCTAAAGGTCGAAACATGTCGTTAAATTAAAAAATGTTTCTAAAGGATACTTAGTTGATTTTTTTTTAATTATACTTAATATATATATATAAATTTTAATGACTATTGTTTTTGGCCTCTGGGCACCTAAAGACGAAAATTAACATGGTCCCAGGCTTAAGTCTTGCCATGAGACCTACAGTAGTAGCTTCTTCCCTATTGATTATTCGCTTTAAATATCATGTCCTATTGAAAAAATATTTGATTATTAATTTGTATTTCCCAACACATAATTAACCACTTTAAACTGTATTTTTCACCACAATCAACTGGAAACTTATTTTATCATATGTTACATTACATCTTATCGTATATCGGTTGATCGGCTCTTCGATAATCAAGGGTCTATTATATAGTTACAGTACAAATTCGGATCTTTTTAACACTTTTATCCAAGAGTAATTTATTAGTTTAAACCAGAAAAATTAGCCATTGACAGTATTTTTTTCTTGTGTTGATTTAGTCTTTGGTGATTCCTGAGAAGTTTCAACACATCCTCCGTATTATGGGAACAAACATAGATGGAAAACGCAAGGTCATGTTTGCGATGACAGCCATTAAGGGTGTTGGTAGAAGATATGCCAATATAGTCTTGAAGAAGGCAGACATTGATCTAGATAAGAGGGCAGGAGAGTGCTCTGAAGAAGAGGTAACATGATTGATTTTTACACTATTAGGCTATATGATTAAAACACTAGGCTAGTTTGGGGTCATTCCATACAAATTCAACCAAAAAATATTATGTTAAACTTGACCTATTTAGAATATTAATTATTTGTAGGCTTATCCAATACTATAATACGAGCAAGGTTTGTATATATATATATATTTGCACACGGATCTCGAAAACGGCACCGAGGATTTTCTTTAAATTTTGGAAATAACTAATTTCCGAGTAGAAAATAAGTTCTAGATAGGTCTAATGTCCAGGAAAATTCGTGTTTTACTGTAATATTAAGTTTAAAATCTAAAAATTTAACATTACGCTTATGGAGAATAAAATGTAAACAATACAAACCAAAACAGCTGTTTATAACAGTTTGACAGTTCTTGATTGAAGACGGCAAAGAACAATATGTGAATAGAGGTTTTACATAAATATTTATTTTATGTATGTAATAAATGTAAAATTATCAGGTTACTAAACAATTTGCAAAAACTTAAGGGTAACATAACTGTGCGAAATAAAAGCAGGAAAGAGTATTTCCAAAATCTTCCGTGTTTTGATAGAAGACGTATTTGTTGTATTGCTTGAAGCCACTGTAACAAACCAATTAATATGTGTAAATTAAATTTCTCTTTTGCTTTTCAATCCTCATTCCGTTTATATCAAAATAAGTTGGTCACAGGCTAATAATAACTGTATGAATAGTTAAACAGTAAATGATCGGCTAAAACAATTGAGGTTGGCTGAAAGACCTTAACCGGCGTTGCTCATTTGGCAGACGCCGTAGTCCAGTGGTAGTGTGTTGGCCTCGTATTATGAAGGTCGCGTGTTATAACCCCATCAGGGGTAATACTTTTTGTTCAGTGCTATATTAATTATGGTGTATTAAATCGGTTTTATTAAAACCACATAAATGTTTTCATTGAGTAATAAATGTGTTTTAATTTTTCTAATTAATTTTTATAATACATGTATAAACGAGCAAAGCTCGGTCACCAGGTACTTCTACTCTTAAAGCAGGTAAAAAATACAAGGTTATACATTTTTTGAGTTACCGTTTTGAGTTATGATTGTTCAATAATGTAAAAAAGTAAAATTTCTGGTCCACAATCTTTGAAACTTCACAGCTTAAAAACTGTCAGACCTAGAAAGCTCAAAGAATTTGTGTCATTTTCTTTGGCTTTTAAAGGGGTTTAATTTAATCTACTACATCTCTACCTGTATTCCTTGTATTACTTAAAAAAAGCGTTAGTATTATTTTCTGGAAATCTCAATAACTCTATTTTATCAACCCAAGCACTGTCGGTCGTCACAATTTGTGACATTAACCTTAATTAACCAGGTCATTAACCTTAACCTTAATTAATGGTCACTACTGGTTTACAAATGTGTCAAGTTCAACATGGAACTCCTGTTGAATCCTGTTTAAAAAATAAGAGTATTTTCATTATTACAATCAAGATTTGTGTTTAATTGCGGTGTTTAATTACGCTTACCGATGGCCAACTGCAAGATTACAAGTTTACGTGGTTGCAACAACGGGACATTTGATACTGCAGAGAACATGTGGTGTGGACGTAGTTTCAAAAAAATTCACTCGAATGCAGCACCAAATGGTCTTTTAGTTTAACAGTCATGCCTTGGGGAAAAAACTAGCAGACGACTTGTATAACAAAAACAAGTGATAAATTATGAGTAAAGCAACACAGACTCAATATTAAAACTTTCATCTCAGGCAGGGTAAAAATCTAAAAATAAATTACCTAAAAAATTAATAAAGCAAAAAAATTTAAGCAAATATATAAATTTTAACGACTATTGTTTTTTGACTCTGATAAACCTAAAGAAGAAAAAATAACATGGTCCCGGGCTTAAGTCTCACCATGAGACCTACGGTAATAGCTTCTTCCCTATGGGAAATTTCGCTAAAAGGGCCAAATATGAAAACAGACCTGTAAATAAACTTAAAAAAATGATATATGAACATTACCAAGCCTTCCGCTAAGCGTAGTTTTGAATGTGTCTCGAAACAGTATTCAAGATGAATACTCGCCTTAGCGCAAATACGTAATCAAAAAATTCATGTTTGGCCCATTACCAATAGAATAAAAAAAAATATATATAATGAAATAAACAGCGCGGTTCAAAATTCTTTGATTAGACTTATGCCTTATTCAACATTATTTTACAATCATGCTTATTTAGTCTACCAAATTTGAATAAATGAAAATCCAGTTATGACTCGTTTCAATTTTCAAAGATGTAAATTAAAATATCAGGCCATATATTGCACTAAGTCATTGAACAGAAAAATGTTCTAAAATTCTTGTTTAAGATTTTATAATGTTAACAATGTTTAACTTCATTCATGAAAACGAGTTTCCAGATTATCTCAATCTAAACAAGGGACATTTTGAGTTAATAAGAGTTTCGACAAATAATCAACAGTTGGCTATTAACTAATATCAATGATTATAACTTTCTATACTCCTGCATAGGCCATATGAGAAAGATATAGACACCTAATTACAGGTATATTCCCACCTAATACACCTTTTGTACAATAGAACAATTTTACTGTATTTTATATTGTGAATTTGTTCGTTTCCAAACATTTTTTCCAAGAAACAAACTCCAGTAATGCACATTTCCAAAAAAACTTTATTTTGTTTCATATTTTAGAACTGTATTTTAGAACTTCACTGTTAATACTATTGGCCTAATTATGTGTTCAAGAGATATTTGTAGGTTAGGTTCAAAAAACCTGGACAAATCAATATCGGATTTTCGACGCTTACGCTAATTAGTCACACAAAATAATAAAATACCCCCGTCGCAGCAGACCTGCACACTCAGCGAATTTCCAAATCAATGATATAATAATAATAATATATGAAAAGTTTGGTCCAAATCAGTCGATAAATATGAGAAATATTTGTCTATTCTCCATAAGATTAAAATGGGAAAGAGTGAGTAGGTTTGCTGCTGTGAGGAACACTGAAAATAGCCATTTATACCATCAAAAATTTTGTTTTTAATATTTATACCAACTTTCATCAACATCTGTCCATAGTTAAAGGAGTTTGCCTAATCTCCATATGATTAATAAGAGTCATTTGCTGCCATGATAAACACATTTTGATTTTAATAATATAATCTACATGACTATATATCAGTTTTATCCATAGATAATATGAAAATAATCTAATCTCCATAAGATTAACAAAAACAAGTAGATTTTTTGCTCATATTAGATAGAGAAAAACTAAATTAATAGTATATCTAAATATATAATTAGAAAATGTAAAATTACATGTCCATAAAAAATTTTTTAATACAAACTACGTTTTAGATTTTTTAACGAAATCTTTTTAGGAATAAAAAATTTGGTTAGTATTTTAAGCTGTTAAAAATATATATTAAAATTTTTAAAATTAACACTATTGAAAACAAACTAAATTTTAAACGACTACCCCACTATGAATCTCCATTTTTGAAAATGTATATAAAAATTTGTACATATGTTATGGAATAAAATAAAAATGTTTTTTCGAAATATAACTTACAAAATATAATTTAAAAACTTTACATATTCGCTAAAAGGTAAAAACCTTGAAACGGAAAATTATATCTATAAATCAAAATGTTTTATAAAAACAAAACATATGTATTCATCAAAAATTTAAAATAAAAAATTTGTACAATACTTATTTTAAACATTAAAAAGAGCAATTCCAAAAATGGGATATTGATAGTTTGGCAATTATAAATAAAAATACAAATACTTTATAGATTAAAATAAATAAACAAAAAATTAATTAGAATATTTACATAAAAAATTATTTTTCAAAAAGAAAATTAAAAAACAATTATTTTTAAAAAAGAAAAAAAAAAAATTAAAAAAAATAAAATTAATTTTTTTTAAAAATTAAACAATTCTAAAACCAACAACACAAACTACTTAACTTTTTTTTTCGAAAAATGACTAAATTAATCAGGAGAAAAATGGGATTTTAAAAAATATTTGATTTTGACTTAGAAAAAAAAAATCTAAAAAATTTTGATACAGGGACTTAAAAATAGTATAAAATAAACTATAAAAATTTTTATTATATATATATAGTATTTAATATTTTATTTTATTTTGGTTATAGATATAATTGATATTTTTATAATATAATTTTAATGTTTGATACTTTAATTTTTATATTATATTTATTTATATTTTTATATTTATATCTAATTTTTTATTCACATAAATTCATTTTTATTATCAAATCAATTACATTTGTTATTATTCTAGGTGGAAAAGATCGTGACTATAATGTCACATCCAAGGCAGTATAAAATACCTGATTGGTTCCTGAATAGGCAGAAAGACATCCAGGATGGTAAATACTCCCAGTTGACATCAAGTTCCCTGGATAGCAAGCTCCGTGATGACCTTGAAAGGCTGAAGAAAATCAGAGCCCATAGAGGAATGCGTCATTACTGGGGGTATGGCAGATTTATTATTAGCCTACAAGTACCTCAGTACTCAGAAAATACAAATTAAAATATAGACTAGAGACATTTTGTGTAGTCTTCAAACTTTTAGTTAGAACGGAGAGTGGAATTTGATGAGTATTTTTACTTAACCCTTTGAATACCATAGCCATTTCCATGATTCTCGCGCATAAAGTGCTGGGGCGTTTTTCATGAAAATATAATGTTTGCCATGAAAGGTCATAGATAATTTAATTTTACAGATATTAATGTAATTTTTTTTAAATTGTAGACAGTTAAATTTTCTTTTTAGACGTCCTATGTTACCCCTCCAAAAAATTATTTTTCCTAATCTAGAAACATGTTAAAACTATTAAAACTTAAATTTAGTTTGTTTTTTGTTAGGAGTTTAACCCATGCCCGTCTAATGACGTACATTGTACGTCATTTCGCTAGACAGATGTCTAATGACGTGCGGGCCGCGGGGTGGTTATGAGCAAACAATGTACGTTGCCTGCTTATATTTCAACGTAGTTCTTTTTTCCGCCATTAGGGGTTCTAGTTTATTTCTCATCCGATAGATGGTGTTGGCGTCCTCTTTTATCATCTTATTTAGTGTCAAATGTTCCGTATTGACAGTATATTATTTTCTTGTTCGCACAATTTGCTCAGCGATTGTATTTATTGATGATAATACAGTTATAATGATTATTATTTAAAGATTTATCATTAACTATTTATTACTGCAGGTAGCTAGAAGTAGATCTGCCAAGTAAAATAAAGGAATCTTTTGAAAGTAAAATTATATATATTTTATATAGTATTTTATAGAGGTGTGCGGATAGTGAATTATTTTTTCGGATCGGATAGCTCAGATTTGATCGGATCCGGATCGGATAGTTTGGGTTCGGATCGGATAGTTTTCGGATTCGGATACTCGCAATAAAAAAGTGAAATCAGACTTATCTAAGAATAACTTAGGAAAAAATCAATAAAACGTTATCAAAATTATTAAATGGTAAACTTAAATAAAAAATCATAAAGTCTTCATAGTATGAACAACAAAACTAAAATTTTTACTTCACTGCATTTAAAATTAATAATAATAATAATAAGTTTATTCCATCAATAAATACAAATTTACAAAATAACAATTACCAGTAACAAATTTTAATATGGCGTAATTCACAAATTAAATCAACAGAAACCTTATAATTCGCCATTAAATGACATCAACTTTCTACTAATTCATCAATTCATTCTACTAATAATCAACTAATTCTCAATTTTATTTCACGATTCAATTATTTTATTTATTACAATGATAAAAACAAATCACCATTAACAAAGAATTAAGATTTGACAGACGCCGTTGGCTCGATGCCATCGGCTATCTGCGTATCGACAGTCAACAGTTCAGCTGCTATCAGAGCTATCAAACAAAGGCCTGTGCGCAGGCGCAGAGTTGGAATATTTGGCAGATAAAATACCCCGATCGGCTGTGTAACAATTTTGAAACCCCTGAAATTATGGTACCTCGTCGTAATCTAGTTAGTTATTCATCTTAAAATTATGTAAAACTAATAACGCTTAAATTCATTTAACAAAAATAAAATGTAGATTGAAAACAGGTGGAAAATTTGTTGGTTATGTGAACACTGAACGACGAAATAGGCCAAATATAAATTTGGCAATTCTTTATCGTATTGCTCAAACCCGGAGTAGTTGAGAATGCGATAACTAAACAATTGATCATCTACCTAGACGATCAGAATGAAGTAGTATTATTTTTGCCGGAAACCCCGTCGCAAAACGAGCTATTATGATGGTTTGTTACCAGTAACATTAAATCAACATTCAAGTTTTTTCGTAGCCGAAATGAAATTTTATATGGAACAATATCAAACCGCAATCTGATACTCGGTGCAACTATCGATGACGCTATGCTTTGTATTTCAAAATGCAATATCGTGTTGAACTTACGGTTACTTAAATGCGTAGTTGAAGAATCGAATAATCATACCGCATCCTCGGACCGCCCAATGACATTCCGATTGGATATGAATTGCGTAATTTCGTCATCTGCGGTCGTCATTCGAATCGCTTTAAGTGTATCGCGTCTACCAGTCAACGACATTGTTTTGATGAAAGACTACGTGATTTCGTCGTCCTATCAAGGTTTAAGCAAAAATTATTCCAGCTTCGCGGGTATTAACTCGACGAAAATCTCGTTGTTTTTGTTCAAATTGCTGTATTATACAGTCTATCCGAAAATTCGGATATTTATCGGATCGGATATCTTAAATACATTCGGATCGGTTTCGGATATCCGATCCGATCCGAATCCAAACCGAATTTTCGGATATCCGTACACCTCTAGTATTTTATATAGATTTTCTATAGTAAAATCTTTTGAAAGTAAAATTTGACAAAACAAAAATACCTACTTGTTTCTAAGTCTACAGCTTGGAACTGGTGAAAAAGTACAGTAATAATTTTTTTTCTTGCTAAAAGTGATTGTATACGCAGTTAAAGAGTATAAGGACCAGAGCAAAGAAATCAAAACATATAATTCATGAAGTTACTGTTAATTCACGCTATTTCACGCTAATAGTGACGCGCGGTCGTAGTGAACAAGACTCGATTTTCGTTCAGCCCGGGTGGCCTCAGGCGTCGACCGTTCTGCCAGACAGGAATACTTGATACTTGATAAAATCTAGGGGAAAGATTGCACCGCGACCTAAGAGATCTATTGTGCCCCCCCCACTAGTCTCTAGTTCTTGCCTAGAGAACCCCCTCTAGTCCTAATGCCTTAATAAAGTTTAGTATAACGAGGGGTTCTAACTTTGGAAAATCCTCCACCGCCACCTGGTGTGTTCCCAAGCTTCTGGCTCACTTCTGACCTATCGCGTCACACTCAGCCAATAGGTGTCTAGGTGTTTCCTCCCCAGATTGGCAGAAGCGGCATTCACCCTCTTGGACAATGCCCATCTTGCTCAGATGACCCCTGAGCCTACAGTGTCCGGTTAGAAATCCCGTCAGTATCCTTAGATTGTTTTTCTTAAGCCTGATCATGGTCTCAGACCTTCTTATATTATGCACTCCAAGCATTTCCTTAGCCTGTCGGCATCCCGGATGAATGGTCCAGGCTTTCCCTCTGGCTTCCTTCTCTTCCTCCTTTAGTTTCCTTTTGAAAAAGGAGTCCTCCAGTGCACAACCTGGCTCCGGTCCAACAAAGGGGGTGGCTGCTCCTACCCTAGCCAGTTTGTCTGCTACTTCATTCCCCTGGACACCTTGGTGCCCAGGTACCCAAAGTAGTGACAACTTGTTGTTCTTCCCTAATTGATCTAGACTGCTCCGACAGTCCCAGGCCATCTTGGACCTGAAGGCTGCTGAGCTCAAGGCTCCAATGGCAGCTTGGCTATCTGACAGGATCACAATCTCCCTTTTCATGTATCCTCTGCTTAGGTTGAAGTGTGCACACCTTTCTATGGCCTTGACCTCTGCTTGGAATATGCTGGGGGAATGCCCCAGTGATTCGTAGTATTTGTTGGAATATGCTGGGGGAATGCCCCAGTGATTCGTAGTATTTGATCCTGGGACCAAAAACCCCTACACCAGTCCCCTCCTCGGTCTTGGAGCCATCAGTGTACCACCTGATGACCTGATTCCCGAGGGAATTTAGGGTTTTCCCGTCCCAGCTAAGTTTATTTCCTAGCTCCACATGGAATTTCCTTTCAAAGTTATACTTTCTTACCATGGAATCCCTTGGTTGTTTCATCAGGTCCTTTAGGCCTGGCGGAAATAGCTCCCTGCAAATTGTGGAAGAAGTGTCAAAGCCAGTCTTCTCCATTCTAAGCAAGTTCTCCCTTGCTGCTCTCTCTACCACAAAGTGTAGGGGTGTCAGATTCAAGATCACCTCCAGGGCAGCAGTAGGACAGGATCTCATAGCTCCTGTAATGATAACGCATGCCAGCCTCTGTACTTTCTCCAGGGCTTTCCTTATTGTTTCAACTTTGGTTCTACCAGCCCAGACAACGCACCCATACGTAATGATAGGTCTCACTAACAGGGTATACATACTTCTTAGTATATATGGGTTACAACCCCACATCTTCCCCGCATATCCCCTGCATGTCATCAGGTTATTACTAGCCCTGTTGGTCACTTCCTCTATGTGTCTATTCCACATAAGTTCCTTATCTAGTATTAACCCTAGACATTTCACTTCTGATTTCCACTCAAGCTCCTCCCCCCCAAGCCTGATGGTCTTCAGATGCTCAAGTCTCCTCTTTCTTGTGAAAGGCACAAGTGATGTCTTCTTATGGTTGACTGACAGCCCCACAGACTCACACCAAGCCTCTGTACAGTCAAGCCCCCCCTGAATTAGATCGCAGAGAGTGTTTTCGAACCTCCCTCTTGCGATGATGACCACATCATCTGCATATCCGATGCATCGCAAGCCCTTCCTGGTTAGTTTCCCAAGAAGCTCATCGACTACCAGACTCCAAAGGAGGGGTGATAATACCCCACCCTGAGATCACCCCCTCACTGTACCCATTTGAATAACTCTATTTCCTACGTGTGTTTCCACCGTTCTTGTGGACAGCATATTCCTAATCCAACGGGTTGTGGTCTTGTCAACCCCTCTACCTTCCAGTACCCCCTCTATTGATAAATGAGAGGTGTTATCAAAGGCTCCTGTTATGTCCAGGAAGGCACATAAAACGATCTCTTTCCCGTCCAGTGCTAGCCTGATCACTTTTGTCAGCTCATATAGGGCAGTATCTGTTGATCTTCCCGCCCGATATGCATGCTGTTGCTGATGTAGAGGGTAATCCCTCAGCACTTCTGACCTTATGTGGTTGTCCACCATCTTTTCCATTGTTTTCAACAGAAAAGAGGTTAGACTTATGGGACGGTAGGACTTAGGTTGACTATTGTCCTTTTTGCCTGCTTTTGGAATGAAGGTTACCCTTGCCCTCCTCCATTTCGAGGGTATGTACCCCGTTGCTAAACTACATCTCATCACCCCTAAGAGGTAGGGCAGTATCTCCCTCTTCCCCTCTTGGAGTAGTGCCGGGAGAATGCCATCTATTCCCGGCGACTTGAAGGGCTCGAAAGAGTTGATGGCCCATTCTAACCTCCCTGGTGAAATGACTGCTTTAGCCACTTTCCAGTCATCCTTTTGAGATCTAACTGCTCTTGGTTCTATTGTCAACCCCCCCCCCCAGCGGTCTGCACCCTGGAAAATGCGTCTCCAGGAGAAGGAGAGTGCGTTGAACGCCAGACAGGAATGGGTTAATAAATTGTATAAAACAGTATTTTACATTTTTTATAGTTAAAAAAATACCCCCGTCACAGCAGACCTGCATACTCAGCGAATTTCGAAATCAATAACATAATAATAATAATATATGACTTGTTTGATCATTATCTTCCAATAAATATGAGTATTATTTGTCTATTCTCCATAAGATTAAAATGGGAAAGAGTGAGTAGGTTTGCTGCTGTGAGGAACACTGAAAATAGCCATTTATACCATCAAAAATTTTGTTTTTAATATTTATACCAACTTTCATCAACATCTGTCCATAGATAAAGGAGTTTGCCTAATCTCCATATGATTAATATGGGAAAAGAGTCTACAGATTTGCTGCCATGATAAACACATAAACTATGATTTTTAAGCATAAATGGATAGACCTCAACCACATGAAGCTATATATCAAGTTTTATCCAAAAATATTGATTAATATGGGAAATATTAATTTTTCCCTAGCCTCCATAAGATTAACATTGGAGCCCCACAATACAACATACTGTGTTTAGATTTTTTAATATCTCGGTAACCGTTGGAGATAGAAAAAACTTTAAGGAACTTAATTGTGTAGTTTTTTAAACTGATTCTAATGGTGAAATATAAAATTAAAAATGTTTAAAAACTACATGTGAAAAACGCAAAAAACCCCATTTTGGGTTACAAAACCCACCCCAAACTACCCGTTTTCATTTACCGATATGTCTGGTTTACGAACTCGTGCGAGCATTTGTAGAAATACATGTTTCTACCAAATTTGGTCTCGATCGGACGATTTTTACGAGAGTTATCGTGTTCACAGACACATATATATATATATATAAATTTTAAGGACTATTGTTTTTGGACTCTGGGCACCTAAAGAAGAAAAAATAACATGGTCCCTGGCTTAAGTCTCGCCATGAGACCTACAATAATAGCTTCTTCCCTATGGAAAATTCTCTAAAAACAGGAAATTTTAAGGTAAAATTTATGTGTAGCCTAATCACAGTGTCCAGCGACCGGGAAAAGCGGGAATTGTATGGGAATTTTATTTCGCCAGGAAATCTATAGGAATAGTTAATAAATACAGTTTTGTACGGGAATTTGGCAAACTGCTATTTTTAAAATAATGAACAATGATTATTTAACTACGTCACATCTTTTGAATGACTCAACGGTTAAATATTGAAGTTAAAGGGTTAGAAATGATACATTGTTGCACTAACTCCCTAATCGAGATCGGTGGATTGTTTGTGCTGAAGCAGACAGGACAGCGGGGGCTGAACTGGACTGGCAGAATGGCATGTGTAGTGCACACAAAAGACGACTCGGGAATTTTCGGCCTCTTCCGTGAAAGCTCGGTCTCATCTCAAGTTCAAGTGTCTTAACTAAGTTCTAAGGTAACTAAGTTCAAGTGTCTTAGTTAGTGACTCACAGTCCAGCCTTGACACAAGCCAATATTTTTTTAGGTTAGTTTGCCTCGTCCCAGCTGTCTGCAACAATCGTCTTGGATAAATTAATTGAGCTTTATTTTTTTGTTTTTTTTTTGTTTGCTTTATTTTTATTATTATTTTCGGTATTTTTTTTTTTTAAGCATTATTTTTAATATTTTGGAGACATGATGGCTTATCTTACAATGGTATGTCAATTCCTCAACTTTGATCGCTGTATGGGAAGAATATGAATAATTAGGAAGAATATAGTTCCAAATTTGGGTCCAAAATGCTAATTCTCTGAGTTCTTCTCTTATTGATTGTGTTGTTAGGACTACAATGAATCAGTAAATCAGAGTGCATAGGTGGTTCGTCATCCATATTCTCAAAAGTAACAACAACCTCATTACATTTTTCAGAGTTACATCTTCTTTCATCATTTTTTCGGTCCTGAATGATAGTCATTGTCACATAAGATGAAACAGTGTTATTCATTAATGAGTCATGCATGCATTCTTGCTCTACTTCATACATCATTTCACATGCTTCTGCAAATGGATTATACATTGACATGAATGAGCCCAATATTTGTAGTAAATGTGCATTGCATTCAGAGTTTTCTTTGATTTTCATTCTTTGAGAAGTAGCCTCATCAGGATCAAGTATATACAGCTGAGCATATTTACGCTGCTCTCTATTTTCAGGATGTAATGTACCAGCACCATGACAAATAGCGCCATTAATTCTAAAACAATAAGGTCCATTGAAGGAGAAACTATTTGCGCTCCCATAGAATCAAAAGAAAGCGAGCTGTTAATTAAATGTATATTGGACATAAAGTTATTGGCATAAATATGTTTATTAGTCATTAGCTGTTCAATTAATTGAACCATTTTGAATCCGTTCTAATATAACTTTTCCTTTTGAGCAGCATTTAGTAAACATTTTATCAGCAGGCCGTTCTCCGACAAAGTGTTTAGCACCACAAAGTTCACAAACCTCACTAAGACTGTCTCATGAGTGTGATTTTATTTAGTTTTCATTTCTTATAACTTTTAAGGCCTCAGGCACTGAAATGATGGGTTGTAAACTTTATTTACGTCACTATCCTTTTTCCCCTTTACAGACCGATGATCTTTTGATTCACGTCTGCCAGTTAATGTTTTTTTTATGATTTAGCGTTTGCAAGTTGAGGAAGTTGCTGCATATTCTTTGAGTGATTTGTTAGACACACTATTTTGTTGTGTTTTATTTTCATTTTTTGTATCTCCATCCTTGTGGTTAAGTGTTACCTGTGTTAAGTGCTTTTTATGAGATGTCGATTCACGTCTGCCAGATAATAATTTTCTCATTCTATTTTTTTCGGACGGCCACGTTTGTGGATTGAAGAAGTTTCGTTCTATTTAGTTGGGGAATGAGTCACACATAAGGCCAATCTTCTTTTGATTCAAAATCATTATGTGTATCTCCATCCTTGTGGTTATGTGTTAAAAACTTGTTTTCCACCTGGAGAAAATCATTATTAAAAGAATTTTGTTCTATTGGTTTATGTTTTTCAGATGTTGATTCATGTTTGCCAGAAAATATTGTTCTCTTTCTATTGATTGATGAACGGCATATATTTTGAATTGACAGTTAAAACGTCTTGCTGCATCTTCAATTTCAACGTTACCGGCGTATTCCCCATCTTAAGTCATTTTATTTCTGTAATATGCTGCATTTTTTACCGGTAATCTATATGTGTTATCACCTACTTTAAAAGGGTAATAGTAGTCCCAGTTATTTACAACTTCATCAACTAGATTGTATCGTATTTCACTGTATCTAGATTGAGATTTATGACTTAAAATAAGATACTCCTAAACAGTTTCCATCACCAACAATATAATAAATGGTAAAATTATTCATTTTCAGACTAAAATGATATGTATATACTCTTAAGTATTCAATCTATAATTCACATTCAATGTAAACAAAGAAAAGTCAAGGCTATAACAAAACAACAATCAACGTGTTCCATATGATCAGATAAAGAATACCAGCAAACCCACTTAACTGTTTTAAAGATGAAAATGTTTTTTACTTTTTCTCTGTATCTCCTAAAATAGTAAAAATTTCATATTTTTTGGCAAATCTACATGAATGAAGCTTTCCAACAACACATAATGATTAAAATCGGTCTAGTATAACTCTACATTTAGTAGTACAAAGTACCACTTAACCAGAGACACATCGGTCAATGGGAACGGGTAGTTTGGGGGGGTTTTGTACCCCCAAAATGTGGTTTTTTGCGTTTTTCACATGTAATTTTTAAAAATTTCTAATTTTATATTTCATCATTGGAATCAGCTTAAAAAACTACACAATTATGTTCCTTAAAGTTTTTCTCTATCTTCAACGGTTACCGAGATATTAAAAAATCTAAATACAGTACGTTGTATTGTGGGGCTCCAATGATAAAACTTGATATTTAGCTTCATGTGGTTGAGATCTATCCATTTATGTTCAAAAATCATAGTTTATGTGTTTATCATGGCAGCTAACCTGCATACTCTTTTCTCATGTTAATCATATGAAGAATAGGCAAACTCCTTTATTTATGGACAGATGTTAATGAAAGTTGGTATAAATGTTAACAATAAAAATTTTTGATGGTATAAATGCCTACTCTAAGTGTTCCTATTAGCAGCAAACCTGCACTCTTTACCATTTAATCTTATGGAGAATAGGCAAATGATTCTCATGTTTATTGACAGATTTTGACCAACTTGTCATGTATTATTATTATTATATTATTGATTTGGAAATTCGCTGAGTATGCAGGTCTGCTGAGATGGGGGTATTTGAAATTATGTTGGCAAGGTGAATGGTGACAGGTTAAAAACTGTGGGCTCCATTTATCAGTACAATACCCGACATAGAAATCAATTGTTAATTCCTAGACATTCATTAAAATTTTACTCAAAAAAGCCATGCATAGCTGGAATAACATTTATGAAGTATATCCCAAAGGAAATTTTGACTATCAACCAGAATACTTCTTTTAAGAAGCTATTGAAATCCTATCTTATAAACAAAACTTTGTATAAGTTTGACGACCTTGTGGAAAGTGTCTTTTATGTTTTCAGTCTTAATTTGTAAATAGATTATATATATTATAGCTGACACCATTCTGCATTTATAAAGTTATATGTATATTTTCGTTGTAGTACAAATTGAATGAATAAAGCATTTTGAATTTGAACAATTATGGTAAAATATGACCATTGAAACAGTGAAATAACTTTAGACCATATAAAATCCGTTCTTTCATATGATTATTGTAACTACACTTCCAAAGAGGGAAGACCTGTGGGAGTCAGAAGTTATACTTAATATTACCGAGTTAACCTCTTCCACAATTCTATTGTCTGAGGAGAACCCCTCACCGTTGTATGTCCACTTGGTACTTAATTTTATAGATATTAAATTTTCTCCAATTATCTTCTTAGTTAAATTTTTTTTATTTTAATATATTGCCTTTTAACTCTTCAATATATTACTTTTTGGTGCGGCGGTTAACCCCTATCCGTGTCACTTTTTGACCATTTTTGCCTCTAAACACATGTACTAAGCCTATCCATTATCACAAATTATTGCAACACATCGATAAATACAAAATCAAATAATCGTTAAAATTACCTAACCTAAACTTCACTAAAACATTTGACATAGTAAAACACAGTATTACACAAATTGTTATGAAAAACGAAAATGAAAACCTCTCAGATCTGATACTTCAGAAAACAGTAATGTTTTTGCGAATCATATTTACTAAATTTTACAAAAGAAACTGCAATACGTACAATTAGTTATTACTACTGGTGCCAAACTGTTTGTAAACAAAGAAAACAAGGGCAGAAGCAAAAATAAGAATTGCTCGGTCTGGCAAATGCATAGATGGTGAACGGCTGATTACAAGACAGGTTTTCAGCATTGATATTTTTACTCTCCGGAACTCATAAAAATCGATAATAACCAAATTAGATTAATCGTTTAACAGACTTCACATCGATATGTAACTTCGACAGTATTGAATTTATGTTTATTTTATTTTTTGTCATCGGCGTATATCAAGTTTTCCATATTTCAGGAAGTAACTATTTCTTAGAAATTAGTTTGAATATAAGTTGATAATCTTAGCCTTGCACTTAAAAACGGCACTTTTCATTAATATGAAAAATGTTGGTAGCTGGTGCAAAATAAATGTTAAATAAGTTTCACAGTATATGTGTCATAGCATTATACTAGAAGTCTTTTAACAACACTAACATGAATATTTTTATGAGGACATATTATAATTCATTCATTTTTCAATCTTAACAAGTAGTCTTATTTTAGGATAAGTTTAAATTAATACAATATGACTAGTTTAATCAAATAAGTTGACCTTAGCTTTACACTTATAAACGGAGCTTTGCTTTAATATGCAAAGGGTTGGTGGCTGGTGCTAAATAAATGGTAAAATGTTTCATGGTATTTGCATTATATAGCATAATACTTAATGATTTTAACAACATTTATATAACTGTATTGTTATATGGGCGTGCAAACCATATGTTATTCAAAACTAAAGGTAAATTTTATCTTCTCTCAAAGTATAAGTTAATCAATTACCTAGTGACTTGGCGTTGCTCAATAAAATATATTAAGTGTATAAAAATTCCTCTGATAGAAAATGTTGATTTATTTGATAAATTTCCTTACTTAAACTAATAAAATTCAAAATTAATGCTTTACATTGAACGGTTAACATAAAAAATTAGTTTATTACAAAATAATGTGCCTTGACCTAAATTTGATCACAGAACTTTACCCTTAGAGCTTCAATCTGCTTTTGATCCAGGTACCTTAACTTGACTCAGTGAACTTGTTTAGGATGTTTTAACTGAGTCAGCATATTGCAGCTAAACAATAATTTCTGTCAAAACCCAAAATATGTTGATAATATTTCTCTATGGTTTTATTTCATATAGTTATTTTATTGACCTTTAGTTTCTAATATTTGTATACCAATCTACTTATTTTTAACTATTTTATTTTTATATGGGGTGGTGCAAAAAGAATGGTCACATTTACAATAAGTCATAAGTCATAAGCTCTTTATTGCCATTAAACATTACAAAAATGTGATAGGCATAGTCAATTTGTAGCAATATGTTAGGCTATTACAACATTTAATATGGGGAACATAAGCCCAAAATAATATATACAAGACCAAAAATAATTTATAACAAGTAGGCCTAGTCAAATTCTAATTCTGTCAAAGTTTAAAAATCTTTTATATCATAAAAAGGGTTAGCAATTAACCATTTATGAAGTCTAATCTTAAATATTCTAAGAGGTAAGGACTTGGATTCAATATGAAGCTTATTGTACGACTTGAGGCCAACAACATTGTAACTATTTAAACTCTTACTTAATCTACAATGTGGGATTACTGCCTTAGACTGGTTACGAGTGTCATGATTGTGAACATCACTATGTACAGAAACTAAATTAAAATTATTTTTTACATTTACAACACAAACAAGTATATACAGGTTTATCACAGTTAAAATTTTGCTATTTACAAAGAGGGGTTTGCAATGAGCTTTGACTAGAGATTTGGTAACAATCCTAATGGCTTTCTTTTGAAGCAACAAAATATTATTTACATGACTGCTGTTGCCCCACAGGAGGATACCATAACATATCACAGAATGAAAAAAGGCAAAATAAGCTATACGTAAATATTCTAATGGTAACATGGAAGAAAGACTCTTGAGCAAGTAAATTACTTTGGCTAACTTTGTACACATTGATTCTATTTGAGGATTCCAAGTTAACTTATTATCTACTGTTAATCCTAATATTTTTATTTCTGTGTTGGATTCAATATGTCCTAGTCCTACATTATCTTTTAAGCTACATAACAGATTCTGGGTTTTGTCCTGATTCAGTGTCAAACTATTGGCTGCAAACCAATCTAAAGCTTGCTTCATGGTGTTTTCCAATACTAATGAAAGACTATTTACATCACTGTCAATGCTTAAAAAAGTAGTGTCGTCCGCAAACATAGCAGTAAAGGATCGACTAATATTATTTGGCAAGTCATTAATGATCAAAAGAAATAAGGTTGGGCCTAATATAGATCCCTGAGGCACACCTTCCTTTATCTCAATTTTATTGGATTGATCCTTACCATTATCTACATATTGTGACCTTCCAAGTAAGTATGATTTAAAGAAATCTAATTGGTGACCACAAACACCATAATAATTTAGTTTCTCCAAAAGAATCTGGTGGTCAATACAGTCAAACGCCTTACTCAGATCACAAGCTGTGATCAGAGCAATGCGCCTGCCTTCGAAAGCCTGTAATATTTTTGAAATCAATGACTCAAGGGCATCAACTGTGGATCTGTTTTTACGGAAACCAAATTGTGAGTTTGAAAAGATATCATTCTTACTTAAAAAGGTACACAATTGACTATGTACAACATGTTCTACAATTTTACCAATACAAGGTACAAGAGATACAGGACAGTAGTTACAGACCTGTTTTTTGTCATTTTTCTTGAACACTGGCACAACTCTAGACACTTTCTGTAAAGTGGGAAACACACCCTCTTTAAGGCAAGCATTTATGCACAGCGTAAGAGGTGGCAATATTTCACTAATCACCATTTTCAAAATATAACTTGACAGGCCATACACATCTTTGCTTTTGGTGCACTTCATTTTATTAACTGTACACAACAAGATTTCTTCGGACACAAACTCCCAACGAATATGAATATAATATCCCAATGAATATAACACCAACGTTTTTACAAATAAATTTAATTAACGTATATTACTGAATGCTCCTAAGTACCCGATTACAAAAACTAACCTTATTAGGAGATTGCTTGTATACATGGGTCATTGAAAAATCATGTAAGGATAATTACTTCTGGAAGATGACATCCTCCTTCGTAAATGCACTCCAAAAGATTTTCATGAAAATTATCCGTCTTTTGCTCTGCAGTTTTATTTCCAAGCTATTGGCTATTGAAGCTATTGGTGTAGTTCTCAAGCATTTTGTGTTTAATCTACATAGTACCTGGAGACCGAGCTTTGCTCGGATAAAATAGACAATTTTAAGGAAATAAATATAGTACTAATAATACAAATAGTTTAGTAATTATTGTTTTACTTATGTCGGCAAAAGAGCATAATTTTGTTAGTTGTTTTCTAGAAATAAAAACAAATACCCCCGTCGCAGCAGACCTGCATACTCAGTGAATTTCCAAATCAATAATATGACAATAATAGTAAAAGTAAGTGACAAGATTGATCAATCAATACCTGTTGATAAATTAGACCTGTAACATTAACATGGGAAAGAGTATGCAGGTTTGCTACATTGAGGAACTGTAAAAATAGGCATTTTTACCATAAACTATTTTTAATCTGACCATATATCATTATCTGGACATAAATAAAGGAGTTTGCCTATTCTCCATAAGATTAACATAGGAAAGAGTATGCAGGTTTTCTGCTGTGAGGAACACATAAGCTATGATTTTTTTTTAGCATAAATGTATGGATCCCAACCACATGAAGCTAAATACAAAGTTTAATCCGAAACTATTGATTGGTAAGGGAAATATTAATTTTTCCTCATCCTCCATAAGATTAGCATTGGAGCCCCTAAATACAATGTACTGTGTTTAGATTTTGTAATATTTTGGTAACCGTTAGAAATGGAGAAAAACTTTGAGGAACTAAATTGTGTAGTTTTAGCGAATTCCCATAGGGAAGAAGGTATTACCGTAGGTCTCATGGTAAGACTTAAGCCCGGGACCATGTATTTTTTTTTGTCTTTGGGTGCCTAGAGTTCAAAAACAATAGTCGTTAAAATTTATATACACTAGAACCTCGATTAACCGTCACCCTCGGGACCGAGACCATGACGGATATCCGAATAGACGGATAACAGAAATAATAATAGAGCCGATACAACTTAGCACCTAGACAGTATTTGGAGTGGCAACATCGTGATTCACTGCCTTGCATGTTATAACGGCGCCATTGTAAGTCCTAATTAATTTTCATGATTGACTTAATGTGAATTTATTTTAAATGAGAAAAAACAAAACTACGCCAGTTTAAGTGAAAAATACGTAATTAAAATATTTTATTAATAAAACAATGAAATATCAACTGTACATGTACTTTTACTCTCAAAACAGGCATTTAGTTTTTAAAATAATTCATCATTTTCTTTTATTTCTTTCCCCGTCAAGCTTTTCAGGCAGTCATGTTTCCAATTTTTCTGAGAAGAATCACCAGCGTTTAATAATTTATTATTAATTGTCGAGTCGCAAAACTACAGGTTTCCGTTTCTCAGCCATAACAGAAGAGCATTACACACTACATAAAACAGAACTGTCAACAATAAACGGTAAAGCACGTAAAACACTAGTAGGCATCGAATTTGAAATTGGCAATAACTTCAGTTCACTGTAGCCACGTACCATACTGAACTGAAATGAAACAGTAGCAGTGGAATGCAGAAGACAGTGTAAGGGATTAACCAGCTGGGTTTCTACCCTTGCCGCCAATGATTCACGCACATTGCAGGTGTGCAGTACAGTCGTCACTACTCATCATAGAGCCTCAACAGTTGATCCGGATCGGTGCTGACGTGAAACATAATTTTTTTGTGCTAGCGGGGTGGCGGTTAATAGAGATTGACGGTTAAAAGGGTGACGGTTAATCTAGGTTCTACTGTATATATATCAGATTCAGATTTCTTTATTCGTTTTGTACAATCAGGATATACATTGAATAGTGTCATATATTAGGACTATAATTAAAACATAAAATAGAATGGTTGGAACAGCTCCCCAGTGCCTAAAAAATTCTTAAGACAAAATAATACAAATTAATCCACAAAGGATGTACAGTATTATCAAACAGATTATCTCCTTACACTCAATACAGTTACAGATTTACTAATTACCAATTTACTTTAATTACCCACCAATTGCGTGAGCTCCTCATATCTGTAAATTGACAATTCCAATAAATATATTTTTAATTTGTTTCTAAATATTTTTTGGTCGGTTTCACTCCTTATAACATCTGGAATTTTGTGCAAAAAGTGGTTGCCTGAAAATGTAGTTTTTTTTTAATAATTCCAATCTATGATGTGGAATAGGCTTTTTTTCTAGTGTTATATTGGTGAATTGGGACAAATTTTCTATTCCCATTTAAGACTGACATACATGATAGTGTCAAATATATGTTGACCAAAAACTGTCATTATCCTTAATTTTTTTAAATATTCCTTTACGGATTCTCTGTAATTTAATTGTAAAATTATTCCAATGGCTTTCTTTTGAATTTTTAATATTTCATTCAAATTTCCATTCTTTGTTGCTCCATAGACATGTAATCCATAGGCAATGTAGCTATGAATCAAAGCAAAATCTATGGAGCATAGCACATTGACGTTACATACTTTTGACATTTTCCTGACTGCAAATAATCCTGAGCTAGATTTACTTAAAACAAATTTTACATGTTCATCCCAACTTAAATTGGTGTCTACGATAAGCCCTAAAAATTTACATTGTTGAATTATTTCTATTTTATCAAGTTTAAATTTAATTATTGAATTGTATTCATACCTGATTTGTTTTGATTTGAAAATTATACCTTTGGTTTTAGATGGATTTATTTTTGGGTTGTGATTTTCTAAAAAAAAGGTCCAGATTTTTAAATTCAGAATTTGCTATGGTTTCTAAGTCCTCATTAGTTTTTCCTGAGATTTTTAAATTAGAGTCATCGGCATAGAGGCAGAGTCCAGTTCTGTTGAGAATGTATGAGGTAAGCCAGTCAAGAGCTAATCCTTTTATTCTTATTATTTTTATGTGTTTGTGAACACGATAACTCTCGTAAAAATAGTCCGATCAAGACCAAATATGGTAGAGACTTGTATTCCTGCAAATGCTTGGACAAGTTTGTAAACCAGACATATCGGTCAATGGGAACGAGTAGTTTGGGGGGGGTTTTGTTTCCCAAAATGGGTTTTTTAGCGATTTTCATGTGTAATTTTTAAAAATTTCTAATTTTATAATATTTCACCATTAGAATCAGCTTAAAAACTACATAGTTAAGTACCTTAAAGTTTTTCTCTATCTCCAACGGTTACCGAGATATTAAAAAATCTAAACACAGTATGTTGTATTGTGAGGCTCCAATGTTAATCTTATGGAGGTTTGGGAAAAATTAATTCCCCATATTAAACAATATTTTTGAATAAAACTTGATATTTAGCTTCATGTGGTTGAGATATATCCATTTATGCTTAAAAGTTAGTTTATGTATTTATCATGGCAGCTAACCTGCATACTATTTTTCCATGTTAATCATATAAGTAAATAAAAGGAGGTAATAAAGTAATCAGGAGTAATATAGGAGGTAAACTCTTATATTTATGGACAGATGTTGATGAAAATTCGTATAAATGGTCAAAATAAAGATTGTTTATGCTATAAATGCCTATTTTCAGTGTTCCTCACAGCGGCAAACCTGTGTAATCTTTTCCATGTTGATCTTATGGAGAATACGCAAATAACTAACTCATTTATTTATTGTCAGATCTTGATAAAAACTTGACATATAATACGTATTATTGATTTGGAAATTCACTGAGTCTGCTGTCTGGAGGTATTTACAGTAATTGTAATTGTTTACTAATTTGATAATTTTTCATTTATTTTATATATTAATTTAAAATGTATGCAAAACCTCTATCACATCTTACTAAGAGCATATTGTCAGCCATCTTCAGTCAACAACTGTCGAATGGCTAACAGATGTTCTGATTTGTATTGTTTACATTTGATTCTACACAATCGTAATGTTAATTTTTTAGATTTTATACTTAATATTACAAGAAAACCGGAATTTCCCTGGACATTATACCTATCTAGAACTTCTTTACTACTCGGAAATTAGTTATTTCCAAAATTAAAAGAAATTTATTGAGCCGTTTTTTAAGATTCTTGTGCAAATATAAATACTCCCGTCGCAGTAGACCTGCGTACTCCGTGAATTTCCAAAGCAATAATATCTAATACTATAATACGAGCAAGGTTTGTTTATATGTATATATATGTTTTTTTTCCAGAGAAAAGTATTTCCAAAATCTTCTGTGTTTTGAGAGAAAACGTATTCATTGTATTATTGCTTGAAGCCACTGTAACAAACCAATTAGTTTGTGTAATTTAAATTTCTCTTTTGCTTTTCAATCTTCATTCCGTTTCTAACAAAATCAGTTGATCAGAGGCTAATAATGGATGTATGGCACTGCATGGATAGTTAAACAATAAATGATCGGCTAAAACAATTGAGAAACAAACGCCTTAAACGGCGTCACTCATCTTGCTGACGCCGTAATCCAATAGTAGTGAGTTGGCCTCTTAAACCGAAGGTCGCGATTTCCATCCACCATCAGGGGCAATACTTTTTGTTCAGTGCTATATTAACTATGGTGTATTAAATCGGGTTTATTTAAACCACAAATGTTTTCATTGAATAATAAATGTGTTTTAATTAACTTGTATAATACATGTCTTATTCTATACAAGCAAAGCTTGGTCACCAGGTACTAATACAGTTGAACCTCGATATATCGACTTTGAACGAGAATTAAGGAACTTTGATATATCGAGGATTTCGATATACCAAGGTTCGATATATCGATGTGATTTATGCCCGACTTCGATATATAGAGGTGCACGGGAATTAAAGAAAACGACTTTTTATTGAAATACAGTAAATACATGTTGAAAAGTCTACAAAAAAGGAAGTTGGCTTAATGAAAATAATATAATTAATTTAAAAAATTTAATTTATTAATTTTATAATTAATAAAAACGGAGAAAGAATAAAAAAAGAGTTGTTTGTTAAGAACAGTAGGTACATTGTACTGTAGTCGTTTTGGAACGTAAGGTTATGACAGGACTGTACGAACAAAAAATTTTCATTAAATATTATTATACTTTATTAAATATGTAATAAAGTACAAACATATAGTTTTACACACAAATCGCCATTGTTCAAACCCATGCACTTTAATACACCACTAAACACTCGCACCAACTGAACTTCAGTTCCACTTAAAATTAAGTTACTTATTCGTTAAAAGTTTACTTATTATAGCGCGAAACTAACTGTCAACAATACCCGTCGAAGTTAAACGTGTGACTGGAAATGCGCGGGTGCAGACCTCCAGTAGACAGGTTGTAACACGAATACAGATGCCGTTATTTTGAATAACTTCGATATATAGAGGTGAAAATTACACAGAAAAATTGGCAAAAATTCGTTATATCAAGGTTATAAAAACTTTCTCTTCAAATGTAGTGGTGAAAATAACATTACAAGAATAGGAAAGTTCAGGGGGAATTTGAAAAATTCGATATATCGAGGAATTTGATATATTGAGGTTCAATATATCAAGGTCCAACTGTAATATGATATACTGTATAATAATATATGATATAAGTCTTATCAATATCCGTCAATAAATATGAGAATTATTTGTCTATTCTCCATAAGATTAACATCATAAGGAGTGTGCAGGTTTGCTGTTGTGAGGAATACTAAAAATGGGCATTTCTACCATACAAAATTTTTATTTTGACCATTTATATCAAGTTTCATCATTTGTCCATAAATAAAGGGGTTTGCCTAATCCTTATATGAGAGATGTGGGAAAAGAGTATGCAGGTTAGCTGCCATGATAAAAACACAAACTAGGATTTTTAAGCATAAATGGATGGATCTCAACCATATGAAGCTAAATATCAAGTTTTAACCAAAAATATACATTGATAGGTGAAATATTAAATTTTCTTAATCCTCCGTCAGATTAACATTGGAGCCCCGAAATACAACGTACTATGTTTACATTCTTTAATATCTCAGTAACAGAGATAGAGCAAAACTTAAAAGAACTAATTTGTGTAGTTTTTTCTACTGATACTAATGGTGAAAGATAAAATAAAAAAAATTGAAATTACATATGAAATCTCAAATTTAAAAAAACCCCAATTTTTGAGTACAAAATCCCCCCAAACTACCCGTTCCCATTGACCGATATGTCTGGTTTACGAACTCGTCCGAGCAAATGCAGGAATACACGTCTACTAAGTTTGGTCATGATAGACCATTTTTACGAGAGTTATCGTGTTCACAGACACACACACACATACACATATATATCAATTTTAACGAATATTGTTTTTGGTCTCTAGGCACCTAAATAAGAAAAAATAACATTGTCCCGGGCTTAAGTCTTACCATGAGATCTACGGTAATAGCTTCTTCCCTATGAAACGCTAAAAACCATGGAAATAAAACATTATTTATCTTAAATTATTGTTAACATCATTAACAACAATACGTCAAATTAATGAGTAGTAAAATAATTTGTTTTTACAAAGATTAATTTATAATAATCCCTTCACCAATTTACAACCTCTGGCCACTTCTAAAAAAGCAGTGCTCTCGGTGTTATTTAGACATTTAAAAGCGCATAACTGTTGAACCGTTATTTTTACAGGCATACGGGTTGTATCATCTAATATATTACCCTTTGCACTATGATTGAAAATTGTAATAAAAATCGTTAGAGCCCTTTTGAGAAATTAAAACGATGAAGTAAACATGTGCTGTACAAAATGAACAGCTTTATTTGCCACGTTAATAGTTTACGGGTTTTGAGGATTATTTATTTATATTCTGTCTGATTAACCCTAGAAGTGGCAAGCTTTTTACTCTTAACTAACATGAAAATTAATTACTAATATCTTCTTGAAATATCAAAGTTTAAACAAAAAAAAGCATAAAACTTGACCCCCCCCCAAAAAAGTACTGTGAAAAAAAAAAGTAAAAGTAAAAGTCATAATTCACTACGCATTTACATATTCATGAAGAAGTGGCAGGTGGAGGTATCTGGCATCAGTTTAGTGAACATGTTCGGAAGTGCTAGGGTTCAAATTCCGACCATGTGCAATCCCAATTTGGCTTGCAAATGTCTGGTATAACGGAGTGGGGGGACCACCTTAAATAAACGGTGCTGGCAGGGTGGAAATTGATGGCATTTTTAGGCTTAATTGGGATTGCAGTGGACACCTGTTTTGCTTTTGTGGTTAGTGGTTATAAGGGGGGAAATGTTTTATGCTTTTTTGTTTAAACTTTAATATTTCAAGAAGATATTAGTAAAGATACAGTTAAGAGTATATGTGGGATATTCGCTAAAAGCTTGCCACTTCTAGGGTTAAAGTTAACATGTATTTACTGTAAAGTTCACCGGGTCAGCAAGTATATATATATATATACACATTTATATAAATTTTAACGACTATTGTTTTTGGCTGCTGGGCACCTAAAGACGAAAAATAACGTGGTCCCGGGCTTAAGTTTTGCCATGAGACTAGCTATTACCGTAGGTCTCATACCTACAGTAATAGCTTCCTTCCTTTGGGAAATTCGCTAAAACCTTGCTCATATTATTACCTAACTCATAACTAAATTTCACTTTATATAATCTTGTGATTTATTTGTCCTAGTCTGAGAGTGAGAGGTCAGCACACCAAAACCACTGGCCGAAGAGGAAGAACAGTTGGTGTCTCCAAGAAGAAATAGTTTTTATTTGAATTTTAAAATACATCTATCTTTAAAATAAAATGTGTTTTACTATTCAAAAATGTTCTTTTTCCTCTTTGTTCTTTATTGAAGTTTGTCAGTGATTGGAGTTCCTTGTTTTTAACCCTCCGTTGGTGACACCAAGGAGTTTTCCTCCGGGCACTTTTTTAACAAAAAATTTGTCCGTTCCCCCTGACCCAAACCATTCAATTTTACCCTTTCTAGTGCCATTGTATGTCACCGATCGCGCCTCTACACGGCTATGTAGTTTAGCTACGTGTTTTCTTTATAAAATTGTTTTAAATACCGCTTTTATTGATTGTACAGGGTTCTTGTAACCTCTCTACAATATATTTATGTGTAAAACTACATTTTAGTGAGACACCATTTGTGTTTTAAAATGAAAGTCCCCAACGAAGGGTTAATGAGTTTTGTCTACACAGAAGTGAAGGAAGTAACATGAGAGAAGCAAGGGACTGAGCGAATTAAGGACTTCTGAAAGTTCAATCTTGGGTAATATTTATGCTCTTTAAATCAGGGTGTAGGTGTTCACTAGACCTCCATCTCCTTTTCCTCCACATACTGCCTATTTTACTCCTCTTGGTCTTATTCCGTTCAATTGAAGCTCATCCTTTTTTGAGATTCTACCAATTTCCTTTCTTCTAAATGGTCGAACCATCTCAAACTTGGATCTCTCTACTCGTTCTTTAAAACTTTCTTCTACGATTCCTCTTCTTAACTTTTCATTCCTAAGTCTATCCAATCTTGTTTTACCTTTAATACCACTAATAAACTTGATTTCCCGTGCCTGAACCCTAATTCATTCCCTCTATTCTATTTCAAACTTGTGCACTTAGGTCACTATCAGTATATAATAAATTTTATATATGGCAACTTTTGCACTCTTGGTATATCTTTATCCTAGACTAGATGTCTAAAACTTCAATGAAATCCCTCACCTTCTCCCAGTCTAGCTCCTGCTGTGCCCATCATATAATATCATTCCTAAATATGAAAATTTCTCAAGCAACTTAAGGGGATCTCTTCCAGCTCCTTTCCTTACTTTTTACCTTAGTGAAAAAGGACTTTTTGACTTAAGGGAGGAGTTTTTTATCCTCTCTCTCTCTCTCTCTCTCTCTCTCTCTCTCTCTCTCTCTCTGCAGTTGTGGACAGGCAGTCGAAGCGATAGGAGGCTAGTCCCAGGCGCTCCTGGTTTTGAGGTTATATTTTCCTTTTAATTCAAAATTCTTTATTTGCAAATTGACAATTTTTTTACAATTGTATTGCAACGTCATAATAAAAGAGTCTTCCATAAAAATTAAAATTGATACAATACAGATTGAAAATATAATAAAAACTTATAAAAATAACAAGTATTTCATTCCAAGAACTCATTGACAGAGTAAAAAACCCCCTCCACCAAGAAATGCCTTAAATGTTTTTCAAATACTGAGCGGGTTTCAATTTGTTTTAAATGTGTGGGGAGTTTATTGAATAATTTTGGACCTAAATTTTGAGGAAGGGAAGCTGTTATTTCTATTCTATGTGCGGTTTGCCTGTGTTGGAATTTATTACGCGTATTATAATTGTGAATGTCTGCACCGGTTTGAATGGAATTTAATTTAAATTTATAAAACCGTATAATATGGAAAATATAGTGCGATGCTAGAGTTAATATATTTAAAGAAGGGAAAATACTCCGACAGGACGTTCGTCTATTTACTCCCGTCATTATTCGGATAGCTCTTTTTTGAATTTTGAATAAGCGGGAAAACAGCCTGCCGGAAGCGGAGCCCCAGAGTACAATGCCATACGTCAGTCGCGACTCTATCAACGATGAGTAAATTAATTTCATTAAAAATAAATTTTGGAATTTTGCAAATCGACTTAACAAAAATAGCTGAGACGATAATTTGGAGCATAGCATATTGATGTGCTGCTCCCATGTTAAATTTTTATCAAAAATCAAACCGAGGTATTTAGTATCTGATGAATTTGGAAGCTCAAAATCATTCATTACAATTAACGGTTCATCTAGGTAATCGGTTCGGGTTGAAAAAAACAAATAAGATGATTTATTAGGGTTGACGTGTAAGTTATTACTATTAAGAAACTGATAAAGGCACGTTAATTTTTGGAATGCATCAACTTCCAGATTTGGCATTAGGTTATTTTTGAATGTTAAAGCTATATCATCCGCGTACATCGTTAGTTTTAGGTTAGGTAATGTTTTATTGATATTATTTGTGTACAATATATATAAAATTGGACCAAGAACCGAACCTTGGGCTATACCAAAATTTAACTTAGAAGCTTCTGACTGTAGACTATTAATTTCTACTCTTTGACTTCGATTTTGTAATTATGTTTTTATCCAATCCAACGCTGGCCCACGCACACCAAGACCATAGAGTCTATCGATTAGCACTCCATGATCAATGCAGTCAAAAGCTTTTTGTAAATCCAAAAAGACCCCCACTGTTTTAAATTTTTTGTCCAACGCATGGCGTCAATTGTACTTTTTTCCTTAACAAATCCATATTGATCTTTGCAAATAAGTTTGTAGTGGAATAAAAAATCCAATAATCTCTGCGCAAAAATGTGTTCATATATTTTAGAAAAAGTTGAGACATTAGCAATGGGGCGCCAGCTTTCCGGCAGGCTAGAATTTCCGTCCTTAAAAATTGGGCGAATTATTGTTTGCTTGAGGACCTGTGGAAAAATGCCGCACGAAAGTGAAGAATTTATAATTTCAGAAATTGGAAACGATATTTCTTTAGCACAATGACGGACTACTTTATGTGATATTTTATCATATCCGGCCGAATTAGAATTTTTTAACTGCATTATAATTTTGTAGATTTCATAAGGTTCTGAAGGTCGCAAAAAAAGTGTTTTGGAAAAGATTTGATCATTATGCGGTTGTAATAGTGGCTCTGTTACTAATGATTGTTTTTGTTTACCCACATTCGAAAAGTATTCATTAAAAACTGCCGGGCTGGGCTTATCTGTGGGCACTGTAGACTGTTTCTTTTTCCTGTCACCGTCTATTATCCTCCAGGCGTCCTTTGAAATGTTCTCACTGATGGACAGTCGCTCGTAAAAGTACTTTGCTTTGGCAGCTTTTATTACTTTTAAGTGCGTTGAAGGACTGTAAGTACTATTGTGTGATATTTTTATGTTTTTTATTACATTGACTCTATGATGCATTGTCTGAAGTGCCAAAAACACATTGATGAGAAAGATAAATATTTAAATTGTTCACATTGTTCAGAATTTTTGCATTTGACTTGCGTGAATGAACTGAATACGAATTTTTAAAATCAACTAAATCGTCTTGGAAGTGTTATCAGTGTAAAAGTATTAAAATGTCTAAAACTGATGAAACACCAGCTAGCCCTACTCTTAGTTCAAAGAGTAGCTCAACTACTTCCGTGGATAAAAATACATGTTCGTACTGTAGGAAAGGGTTTTCCCATAATGCCCATAGAGCAGTGTGCACAAAGTGTCAAGAGGTTGCGCATTTTAAATGCATTGACTTGACTAAAGAAGTATATTCAACGATAAAGTATAAGTGGGTTTGTCACAACTGTGTTAGGGAATCTGAGGAAAAAAATGTTGAGTTGTTGTCTAAAGAAAATGTATCCATTGTAGCGGTACTAAATGAAATGCGTAGCTTCAGACAAGATGTGGTAGTACAAAATAAGGAAATAAAGGATTCATTGAATAAATATTCGGAGTAGCTGATGGAAAGTAATGACAAAATTGATAAGATCGACGTTAAAATAACAACTCTGGTTAAAGATATTGAAAATTTAAAACAGGAAAATTGTGACTTGAAGAAAAAAAATGATTTATTGACTCACAGAGTTAATTTTATTGAACAATCCGTTAAAGATAATGATATCGAAATCCACGGTGTCCCATTTCAAAAGAATGAAGATTTTACTATCCTGGCGAATATTTCCAAAGCGATAGGATTTGAATTCAACAATGGAATGATAAGTAATTGTTATCGTTACAAACAATCACAAAAGAGCTCGTCACCAGGAATAGTCGTGCGCTTCGTACGTAGATTAGATAAGAATAAATTCATCGAATGTCGCAGAAACAAGAGAAATCTCAATTCACGAGATATCGGTTTTATGGAAGGGGAAGCGAGTGTCATTTACGTGAATGACAGTTAGACCACAGAGAAACGGAAGCTGTTGAATGCGGCCCGGCAAACAAAGAAGGACAAGCACTACACATTCCTGTGGGTGAAGAATGGACGCATTTTCATGCGAAAAAATGAGGGTGATCGATTTGTTGTAATTGATGGTTATGATGATCTAAATAAGTTAGCGTGATGTTTTTGTTCCAATACAGAGGTTTTTATGATTCTATCAATTATTATTTGTTTTGTGTTTTTTCAATTTTTAGAGGCAAAGTTAGATATTATTTTATGTGAAGTTAAAAGTTGGGCTAGGATTGTTCTTAATCTTCAGTTATTGTTCTATGGCTAATGTGATTAATCCCAATAATGTGTTAAACATTCCTTATCCTGGTTTCAAATTTAGTAATGCCAAGAAATGTTTAAAAATAGCTCATGTTAATGTGGAAAACATAAGGGCTCATCATAGGGATACGTTTTTCAATGTTTTTAACAATGGTTTAACAGATGTTATTGTGCTATCAGAAACATTCTTAAAGCCCGAAATATCGTCATTGCCTTACATGTTAGATGATTATAACTTTATTCGACATGACAGGGAAGGTAAAGAAGGTGGAGGAATAGCCCTGTATATAAAGAAAAAGTTTAATAATAAAATAGTGGCTACCTCTCAATGTGTATATAGTAAGAAAACTGAGTATATTATAGTAGAAATATCATTAGGGTGGAAATTACTTTTATGTGCAGTCTATCACCCGCCTAAGGCTAGTCACATTGTTGAGTTTTTTTCTGTTATTGCTGATTTGTTACCAATTTATGATAATGTTTTACTAATAGGAGATTTTAATATTAATCTAGGTTCGGAAAGAGAGTT
Source organism: Nephotettix cincticeps (assembly GCA_023375725.1). Classification (NCBI taxonomy): domain Eukaryota; kingdom Metazoa; phylum Arthropoda; class Insecta; order Hemiptera; family Cicadellidae; genus Nephotettix; species Nephotettix cincticeps. The sequence goes on along the minus strand of CM041786.1, from coordinate 75,594,613 downwards.
TTTCGAGAAAACACAGTTAAAAAATTTAGTAGATAATTTGAATTTATCTGTATTGCCTCTAAGACCAACTTATCACCTGCCATCTTCAGATTCATTATTAGATTTGATTATTACCAATGATGTTGATAAGGTTATTAATTTTGGTCAAGTGTCTGTTTCTGGAATATCATACCATGACTTAATTTATGTTGAGTTAAATCTGAGTGTTAAATTTAATGTGAATAGAGAAGTAATATATGTAAGGGATTTTAAAAATGTGCAGATTGAGTCGCTAAAACAAGAATGTTTGACTGTTGACTGGAGTGGACTATATTTAAGTCAAAATATTGATGATAAGGTAGACATTTTAATTAATAAGCTGGCTTTGTTGTTTAAAAAGTATATTCCGGAAAGAAAGGTGTCTAAAAAAAGGAATCCATGTCCGTGGATTGATGATGAGTTGAAAGCTTTAATGAAAAATAGAGATGTTATGTACAAATGTTATCTTAGAACAAAGAGTCAGATAAATTGGGAAAACTATAGAGTGTGTAGAAATAATGTTAAAAGGAGGTTAAGAGATGCTAGGAATCGTCATTTTAATTTGCTTTTATCATCTGATAAGCCTAGTAAGGATAAATGGAATATTCTTAAATCACAAGGTACTGGTAAAGTTTCGAAGAGATCTTCTGATCCTTGTGTAGATTTAAATCATTTAAATGAATATTTTTGTGGTGTAAATAATGATATAGATATTAATTTAATACACCATTATACAAATTTAAGGAATAATTATGGTGAAGAAGATGTACCATTTACTTTTATGGAATTTACATGTGATGATATATTTAAGGTGTTATCAGGTATTTCATCAAATGCTGTGGGAAATGATGGTATTCAATTGAAATTTATTAAGTTAATATTTAATGAAATAAAAGAAGTGTTGTGTCATATTTTTAATTTTTCTATTAATAGTTGTAAATATCCTGCTCAGTGGAAGAAGTCTTTGGTGCTACCCTTGAGTAAAATAGATAATCCTACAGAAAGCAAACATTACCGACCAATTAACATTTTATGTGTATTAGGAAAGATGTTAGATAAACTTGTTTATAAACAGATAAATACTTTTTCTAATAATAGTAATATTTTGTATAAGTACCAATCAGGATATAGGAAACATTATAGTACACAGACTGCTTTAATTCGAATTACTGATGATATAAGATCAGCTATGGATAAGAGGCGTCTTACATTGTTAATATTACTAGATTTTACAAGAGCTTTTGACTGTGTGAATCATAGTTTGTTATTGTCTATTTTGCAATCCTATAATTTTAGCGATAAAGTGGTTAAGTGGTTTGAGAATTATTTAATTAATAGGCAACAACGAATCAGGACAGTTAGTGGAGTTTATTCTGATTGGAAAATTAATCCTTTAGGAGTCCCACAAGGATCGACATTATCTGCTTTCTTGTTTTCATTGTATATCAATAGATTAAATGAGTGTATTATTTACAGTAAAAGTATGTTTTATGCTGATGATCTCCAACTATACATTCACTGTGATGTTAACAATATCAATGATGCTGTTGAGATGTTAAACGCTGATTTGTCTTTTGTATTTCAATGGTGTTACAGACATGGTTTAAGTTTGAACATATTAAAATGTAAACCTATTATCATAGGCACTTCAAGATTGTTGAATACGGTAAATATGGACAATGTTTCCTTAATAAAAATTAATAACCAAGTATTGAGCTATGAGACAAGTGTAGTAGATTTAGGTATTAGAATTAATCATAGTTTGTCATGGTCAGATCAAGTTAATTATGTGTGTAATAGAATATATCGTTGTCTTTACCAATTTAGACGTCTCTGTTTTAATCCACCATTTTATGTAAAAAAGGTTTTAGTAGAAACTCTCATTTTCCCTATATTTGATTATGCTATTGCAGTGTACTGTGATTGTAATGAAGAATTGACAAAAAATTACAAGTGGCTCAAAATTCATGTATTAGATACATCTTTAATTTAAGACTTGATGAACATGTTACTAGGTATTATATACAATTGGGATGGCTGAAGATAAAGGAAAGAAGGGAATTAAATGTATTAAACACGATATATAAAGTCCTTAAAGAAGGAGAACCTGAATATTTATGTGAGATGTATAATAGGA
>CM041786.1:75363630-75592358 GCA_023375725.1 Nephotettix cincticeps | reverse complement strand
CACCTCCTGGATGATCCGCCGTAGGAACAGCATGACCTGCCCAGCCAAAGCCTGTCACAGCAATGTGTTGAATCTTCTTAATTTAAGTTTGTGTTTATTATATTTTGATTAACATCTGATATTTCATTTGCTCTGGCCCTGTTCCGATTTGATATTTTTAGCCATTCCAAGAGGTAATCCAGCAGCTACAGCGGTAAACGCTAATGCTGTTGTCGCTCAAATGAAGTCCATTCGTCCGTATGAAAGTTGCGCATACACGTCTGGACGGATGAGGGAAGGTGGGTTTAGTTTGGGTAAACACCGCTTAACGGTGGAGTCTCCACATAACCCTCGCAGGAGCGGGGGTACTCATAAAGAGTTACCACCTGCCCAAAAAAAAAAAATAGATCCGACAGGTAGCAACAATTGTCCTGAGATTTTATCGTCTTCACTAATTCTCATAATGTGCCTCCTCTCCTTAAAATCAGTTCCTATCTGGTAAAACTGGAGTGAGAATAAGAACAAGAAAAGTCAGTTTATTAAACAATGACGTCACGGCTTGCAGCGTGTTCTGTCTCTAGACATTCCCTCTCCGTCTAGCTAGACACTTGTGTTTTGTCGTTTTGTCTGTTTGTTGTTTGTGGCGTCTGCTTGTTGTTCCATGTATGTATGGTGATAGTAAATTTTAAATAGAACTTAGATTGACAGAGGTGATTTAGAAGGGTGCAATTAAGTATATCTCTATACATACGTAACATTAACTTTGTCAGTTTTGATTTATCAGTGTGGGAAGTTAAAAGAATTAATTAATAATAAACTATCAGTAATAACTTGCCTTCATTTCAAATGAGGTTGCAGAGATTTTGTTTACTTCAATCTAAAAAAGTAGCAATCAAATAACTACGATTGATTGGAAGTTAAAGAAATATTGAAGGTTTTCTTGAAAAATTCCTACATTTTTTGGTAATGTTTCAGATGTTACAGTGATAAATCTTGGTGCTTCTTTTTCCTTTATTTATCCTGGTCTTGGATCTCTTACTATTGTTCTGACTCCAAATTGTAAGGAGTTATAATCACTAACATAGCTAATATCTAACAGCTTGGTCAATGCAGCCTGAAGATGCAAGATACATTAAGAGGTAAGAATGTTTGTTCAAGGAAGTACAATATATTTCAGACCACATAAATGTGTACTTTTTATATCATTAAAATACTGTATAACAAGGTTAAAGGACCACTATCTATCACTCCGAGCCACTATCTTTTTGGTGAATTTGCCTATAAGGGATAAAGGAAGTTAAAGTGAGGTAGCCTTCATACCTTTTATTCACCATTATTATGTTAAGAGTACGTAGTTTTCAATTGACTTCATTTTATTAATGGGACAAATTACATAATGCAACAATTATATGCTCCAGTGGGGACAACACATTTTTAGCCCCTAAACGTGTCAGAGTTCAGGGGCAGTTTTCAATAACATTACTCTTCACTTGTGAATTAAAAAAGATATTAGATTATGGAAGATATTAGCTTTTGAACAACACTGTTTTGATAGGCTAAATAATTTTTTAATTGCTTTTAAAAATTTAGAGACGGTTGGATAAGAAAAAAACTATGATTTAGGCCTAGATATTCTTGAAAAGGGCTTTTTATCTAGAAAGATCTAAATATGTTTTTTATCGAACACTTGCTGTTCTGTATTTTAGACATTTATTTTTTAGCTACATGTTTATAAATATATTTCTGGACAATACAGATGAAGTGACATTATGAGGAGAGTTTACCAGGTCAAACAATATTATTATTCTTTCATCAGGTAATAAAGAATTGTAACAACGTGTAACCTTGAATATATAAATAAATAATTAAATAAATGATTCAAAAGGTTGATCTATGATATTTTCAAAGATTCAATCAGAAATACTAATTTCATTGGAAGCCTAGTCACCTAAAAATAACAGAGTCTTATATTATTATTAATCTCAAAGATATCACCAACTGTTCTCTGCGGAGTTAGGTTATTGATAGTACTGTACCTATACGCCTAAATATATCGCTGACATACAACCCTCTGCAGAGTTAAGTCAGGCTGTTTGTTGATAGTCTAGTAGGGTATATTTTAAAATATTAACACGGTAATTTAAAATATCAATATCACCCATTGACAAGTGTAGTGGTGCAGGGATATATTTGGGAAACAAATTATTCTTTATTTATTATTATTAACCAAAGCCGTCTTTAGGTAGGCCTATATTTTTTCGTCTTTAGGTGCCCCGAGTCCAAAAACAATAGTCCTTAAATTTTATATATACATATAAATATTATTATATATATACATATATAATATATATAATAATATATATATATATATATATATATATATATATATATATAATATATATATATATATTGTCTCTGTGAACATGATAACTCTCGTAAAAATGGTCCAATCAAGACCAAATTTTGTAGACATGTATTCCTACAAATGCTCGGACAAGTTCGTAAACCAGACATATTGGTCAATGGGAACGGGTAGTTTGGGGGGGGGGTTTGTACCCCAAAATGGGGTTTTTTGTGTTTTACACATGTAATTTTTTAAAAATTTCACCATTGGAATCAGCTTAAAAAACTATTCAACTTAGTTCCCTAAACTTTTTCTCTATCTCCAACGGTTACTGAGATATTAAAAAATCTTAACATGGTACGTTGTATTGTGGGGCTCCAATGTTAATCTTATGGAGGTTAGGGGAAAAATTAATATTTCCCATATTAATCAATATTTTTGGATAAAACTTGATATTTAGCTTCATGTGGTTGAGATCTATCCATTTATGTTGAAAAATCATAGTTTATATTGTAACGATACAAAACGAAAGGGGGTCCGTTACTCGTTTTTAGGTTTTTGCTTCGGATACCCTCAGGGACACTGAGTTGTCCTTGGTTCGTTAATTTAATTTTGAGAAACTAATTTACTTTGTTTTAACATGGTTCGTAAGGGCTCAGAAATCCTTTACCATTAAATTCACAAATCTCAGAGGTTAGGTATCATCCTCGCCCACGAACTCCTATACAATTTGGAAAAGATCTTTTTTATTCTTTTATAATAATTATTAATTGAATTACCTTAATTTAATCTTCAGGCTTCTTCCAGCCTGGATCCTAGCCGTCTCACAACACCAGACTTTTTTCAGTCTTACACTCTAACTGAATTGTTACTAAAACACCAGACTTCGTTCAGTTTTACTCTCTAACTGAAGTGTTAAATAAAACACCAGACTTCTTTCAGTCTTGTATCCTACTGAATGAATACACGACCTGGGTGCTTACTTAATTCGTCTACTACAAAACTTAATTCAACGCTAGTAATTAATTAAAAATTCCTTCCTCGGACAAACTAAAAACTCTTTATTAAACAAAATAATAATTTCTCTATTACTCGCACAATGTTAGTACTGTATCTAGGAACAAGGAGGCTATCCCGGCCAAACTACCGCGGACCACGTTGCCTACCCCTTAGTCTCCTAACTAAATCGGATGCGAGTTGCTACTACCTTCAGGTCCAAGAGCTGACGAGAGAGTCTAGTACCTGCAGGCCCGAGAGCCGGCGAGAGAGTGACTGGAGCTGCTCTCGGTCGTCGTCGTCTCCAGGGCTCCCCACTCCTTCCCCCACCACCGACGGTGGCGAGGTTCGTGGCGGCTCCTTGAACTACGGCGCTAGCTGTTCAATTCAGCTGGCGGGAACATTTAAATTAAACTTAAATTAAAACCCAAAATAGACCCACCTTATTTTTGCTCCTCACAATATGTTTATCATGGCAGCAAACCTGCATACTCTTTCCCATGTTAATCTTATGGAGAATAGGCAAATAATTCTCACGTTTATGGACAGATTGTTATAAAACTTGTCATATATTATTATTATATTATTGATTTGGAAATTCGCTGAGTTCTATGTTGTCCACTAAGTAGAATTATTCACAAAATTGTCGAAATTAGTAATGCATACAATATATTACATAGATTCTTAAAAGTTGTACAGTTCCCAAGACGTAGTTAGACTCTTGCTGATCTGGTGAAAAACGTTAAATGAGAAACCATTGTTTAGGGTGGCTTTTGACAGATAGTTTTCCATAAATAAGATTAGTATGCTATTTAATTACACAAATAGGAATCATTAGTTCTTTAAGAATTTTTTAAAGAAAGAAAAATAACACTAATGTGAGTAATATTTTTAGAGTCACAATACTTTAAAAACATTATTTAAAACTGGAGGTAAATACATAAAAGTACCGTAAAAATGTTGTTCTTATTTATATTTGTGCAACAGGAACTAATATTTTAAGTTACATCAGACAGTTTTTAGCGAATTTCCCTTAGGGAATAAGCTATTACCGTAGGTCTCATGGTAAATAGGTCTCATGGGACCATGTTATTTTTTCTTCTTTAGGTGCCTAGAGACCAAAAACAATAATCGTCATAATCGTCATAATGTCTGTGAACACAATAACTCTCGTAAAAATTGTCCGATCAAGACCAAATTTGGTAGAGACAAGTATTCCTACAAATGCTTGGACGAGTTCGAAAACCAGACATATCGGTCTATGGGAACGGGTAGTTTGGGAGGGTTTTGTACCCCAAAAATGGGTTTTTTGCGTATTTCATATGTAATTTGAAAATTTTTTAGATTTTATCTTTCACCATTAAAATCAGCTTTAAAAATATCCAATTTAGTTCCTTAAAGTTTTTCTCTATCTCCAGCGGTTACCGAGATATAAAAAAATCTAAAGACAGTACTTTGTATTTTGAGGCTCCAATGTTAATCTTATGGAGGACTAGCCAAAGTACCCGTTCTTCGTACGGGTTAAAAAGGCTGAAAGGTGTAGGCTCTACTGATACATTTAAGTTATTGTTAATTAATTCTTCATTGTTTACAAAATGACAAAACACAAGTGTCTACAATATTTCAAAGTAACATCTGTCAAATATTGGGAGAGGATAAGGATTAATGTAATAGAGACAGTCGTCGGAAAAAAATTAAAATCTACCATTCCACTATTTCAAATAATTCACTAATTTCGATCCAGCAATTTATCTGAAAAATCAACTTTATTTCTTCTTCTTCCCGAACTGTCAAAATATAGCTAGTGTAAACGGATGTTATCATTAGAAAATGTAAACATTGAAACCTAGGACGGTCACAGCAGCTCTTTCTTCTTCTTCTTCCCGAACTGTCAAATTTTAGTATTCACAGCTGTTGACATTCAAATAAATTTATTCTTTAAAAATGTAAACATTGAAACTTAAGACACTCACAGGGCGTTGCCCGAGAGGATTTTAAGGAAATGATTATGCCTATGTGTTGCATGAGTTTAATAGGCTATCTACCTTTATGTAAAATTTCAAACTGTTTGGTTCAGTACCTATTTTTTGCGTTTACTTGCCACAACAAACCCACAAACAAACATACAGAAACCACTCTTCTTTATAATATTATTGATAAGGAAAAATTAATATTTCACTTATTAACCAATATTTTTGGATAAAACTTTATACAGTATTTAGCTTCATGTGGTTAAGGTTCATCTATTTATGCTTAAAAATCTTTCATAGTTTATGTGTTTATCATGGCAGCAAACCTACATACTCTTTTCCCATGTTAATCATATGGAGAAAAGGCAAACACCTTTATTTATGGTCAGATGTTGTTGAAAGTTGGTATAAATGTTAAGATAAAAATTACTACTTTCAGTGTTCCTCACAGCAGCTAACCTGCAAACTCTGTCCCATGTTAATCTTATGGAGAATAGGCGAATTTTTAACTCTCATGTTTATGGACAGATTTTTAAAAAACGTGTTATAAATTATTATTATTATTATATTATTGATTTGGAAATTCGCTGAGTACGCAGGTCTGCTGTGACGGGAGTATTTAAGCTTATGCTTGATAAACCATTTTCAAAAAGAGGGAAAGAGGGAAAAGAGTATGCAGGTTAGCTGCCATGATAAACACATAAACTATGATTTTTAAGCATAAATGGATGGATCTTGACCACATAAAGTTAAATATCAAGTTATATCCAAAAATATTGGTTAATAAGTGAAATATTAATTTTTCCTTATCCTCCATAAGATTAACATTGGAGCCTCAAAATACAATGTACTAAGTTTTTATATCTCGGTAACCGTTGGAGATAAAGAAAAACTTTAAGGAACTAAATTGTGTAGTTTTTTAAGCTGATTCTAATGGTACAAGATAAAATCTAAAAAAAATTAAATTACATATGAAAAACGCAAAAAAACTAATTTTTGAGTACAAAACCCTCCCAAACTACCTGTTCCCATTGACCGATATGTCTGGTTTTCGAACTCGTCCGAGCATTTGTAGGAATACACGTCTCTACCAAATTTGGTCTTGGTCGGACCATTTTTACGAGAGTTATCGTGTTCACAGACACACACACACACACACACACACACACACATATATATATATATATATATATATATATATATATATATGTATATATAAAAGTTTTGACGATTATTGTTTTTGGTCTCTAGGCACCTAAAGAAGAAAAAATAACATGGTCCCGGGCTTAACTCTTGCCATGAGACCTACGGTAATAGCTTCTTCCCTATGGGAAATTCGCTAAAAGTTAGTTATCTTCCACAACTAGGAAGAAAAGTAAATTTAAAAGTTTTAACTACAGCTCAATAATGGCCTTAATTAGTTGAACACTTCCACAACACTAAATCAAATGGTTCATTAGATTTATTAAATTTTTATCATTATTTCAAAGTTTAACAAGGCTTCTTTGTTAAAAAGAAACTCTAACCTAAAATTGTCTTCGTTTGGTGGAATGTCAACAACTGTTGTAAACAAAGTTAAGTTTAAATGTAATGTGAAACAAAATACCATGTCTGATTCAACAAACGAATACTGTGAGAGCAGCGACAAGGCTATACACAGTTTTATTGTTCCAAATAAACAAAAACTTCTACTAAGCTCAGTTTCTCAGCCTGAATGTTATGTTTTAGACGTGAGTTAGTTATGTAAAGACATTAAGTACCAAGTTCTCTTGGATCATTCTTATGCTTCCAAAATATTGATACAAATGGCACTGAAGATATGGATGATACTAATTCTGATGATTTAACAAACGGAAATAAGCTTAAAATCCCTCCCATTTTTCTGCACGATGTCAACAACCACCAGGAAATTATAGAAATTATAAGATGTACGCAATGTTGCGAAAGCTACCTTTCCAACGCAACTGCAGGGACAATCTCTCAAGGTTAATTTGTCCAGCATATCCGATTTTAGAAACCTAAACGCATTCTACCGTTAAATACCGTCATCATCATCATTCATTCGAAGGGGCGGATTTCCCAAGGCGCTTCAGCCGTTGCAGCTTTTTGCGCACCCCTAAAATTCTCTTTCCTGGAGAATCAGGAATCTTCTAGATGAAGAGATCTGCAAAACTGCAGCATCCTGTCAACGAGCTCGTCAGGAGGCAGAAAACTACCCCTTACCAAGTTGCCCAGAGTGGAGGACCTTACCTCTGCCAGCTCCGCGCAATCAAAGAGTAGATGATCTGCAGTTTCCTCCTGCAGATAACATTTCCTACACAGGGGGTCGCCGTTGAAGACCCCCATACGCAGTTGGTGCTTCCTCAGATTACCGTGACCAGTAACGATACCTGTGACAAGTTTGGCATCCTTCCTGCCAAGTTTCAGGAACCTCTTTGCAACTTGACGAGAGGGAGAACAAAGATTGAGCTTGCTAACTCTATGCAGGGAAAGTTCAGCCCATCTTTTCTTATGACAATCCCTGGCCCAGGAATTGATAGTCTGAAAAACCGCAGCGCGGGAAACACCACAGAAGGGTTGAGGACCACAAAGGGGGGATGATGCAGCCCTATTGGCGTTAAATACCGTACATTTCAACTGCTCCACGAAAAAAAGCTCGAAGTAGTTATAAGGAACTTCTTTATCGGAGGGTGATATTAAATACCCTCGTCGCAGCAGACCTGCGTACTCAGCGAATTTCCAAATCAATTATTATATAATAATAATATTTGACAAGTTTATAAAAATCTGTCAATAAACGTGAGAATTATTTGACTATTCTCCATAAGCTTATTATGGGAAAGAGTGTCCAGGTTTGCTGCTGTGAGGAACACTGAAAGTAGGCATTTCTAGCATAAAAATTTTTATTTTTAACATTTATACCAACTTTTATCAACATCTGTCCATAAATAAAGGAGTTTGCCTAATCTCCATATGATTAACATGGGAAAAGAGTATGCAGGTTTGCTGCCATGATAAACACATAAACTATGATTTTTTAGCACAAATGTATGGATCTCAACCACATGAAGCTAAATATCAAGTTTCATCCAAAGATATTAGATAGTAAGTGAAAAATTAATTTTTCCTAATTCTTCATAAGATTAACATTGGAGCCTCAAAATACAACGTACTGTGTTTAGATTTGTTTACATCTCAGTAACCGTTGAAGATAGAGAAAAACTTTAAGGAACTTAACTGTGTAGTTTTTTAAGCTGATTCCAATGGTAAAATAAAAAATTAGAAATTTTTTAAAATTACATGTGAAAAACGCAAAAAACCCCATTTTGGGGTACAAAACCCCCCCAAACTACCCGTTCCCATTGACTGATATGTCTGGTTAACGAACTCGTCCGAGCATTTGTAGGAATACACGTCTCTACCAAATTTGGTCTCGATCGGACCATTTTTACGAGAGTTATCGTGTTCACAGACACATATATATATATATATATATATACATTATTTTGTAAATGAATACCATTGTACCCTTCATCATTTCATTTTATTTCACACAACATGTTTCGAGAATTATCCCATTTTCAAGTGTTGTTCAAAATGTAACCTCTAAAAAAAAAATATATATAGACATATATATATACACACATATATATATATATATATATATATATATATTTATCTTCTTGTTTAAGGTAAGGAGGGCTACTATTATTATTGTTAATAATAAATTTCAATAAAAAAAGGGTACTGTGTTTTTAAATGTTTTTTACATTAGTAACAATTATAATAGTAGCCCTCCTTACCTTAAACAAGAAGATAAATATGAATATGGCTAACGACCAAAAGGAAATTCACACTTATAAATACCTATCACTGAAAGCAGCAAAAATACAAGAAGATATCAAATTTAACAAAAAATGTCTTTCAGAGAATGTAACTCCAAATTATGTACAATTGAAAACAAAATTAAAGACACTAGCAGCACTTAAAACTTTAGAAATATCATAAAAAGATATGGGTTAAAGAGGAAATCAAATACTTATACACAAAACTCAACATAATAAATACCCCCGTCGCAGCAGACCTGCGTACTCAGCGAATTTCCAAATCAATAATATAAAAATATTATATGACAAGTTTAAAAAAAAATCTGTCCATAAACATGAAAATTATTTGCCTATTCTCCATAAGATTAACATGGCAAAGAGTGTGCAGGTTTGCTGCTGTGAGGAACACTGAAATTAGAAATTTCTACCATAAATAATTTTTATCTTAACATTTATACCAACTTTCATCAACATCTGTCCATGAATAAAGGAGTTTGCCTATTCCCTATATGATTAACATGGGAAAAGAGTATGCAGGTTTGCTGCCATGATAAACACATAAACTATGATTTTTAAGCATAAATGGATGGATCTCAACCACATGAAGCTAAATATCAAGTTTCATCCAAAAATATTCATTAATATGGGAAATATTAATTTTTCCCTATCCTCCATAAGATTAACATTGGAGCCCCACAATACAACGTACTGTGTTTAGATTTTTTTAATATCTCGGTAACCGTTGGAGATAGAGAAAAACTTTAAGGAACTTAATTGTGTAGTTTTTTTAAGCTGATTCTAATGGTGAAATATAAAATTAGAAATTTTTAAAAATTACATGTGAAAAACCCAAAAAACCCCATTTTGGGGTACAAAACCCCCCAAACTACCCGTTCCCATTGACCGATATGTCTGGTTTACGAACTCGTCCGAGCACTTGTAGGAATACACGTCTCTACCAAATTTGGTTTTGATTGGACCATTTTTACGAGAGTTATCGTGTTCACAGACACATATATATATATATACATATATACATATATATATATATATAAAAATTTTAACGACTATTGTTTTTGGACTCTGGGCACCTAAAGAAGAAAAAATAACATGGTCCCGGGCTTAAGTCTCACCATGAGACCTACGGTAATAGCTTCTTCCCTATGGGAAATTCGCTAAAAGAGAAATGAAAAACATACATTGCACATTATCATCGAAATACCACGAAGAAAGTATAGCCGAAATTATGAATTATGTAACAGAATGGATTTTTCCAATAATAAAAAACAAACAAATAGCCCAAAGTAAAAAAATGCAATGTTTAATAGAAGAACAAAAAGAATCTCTTTTGAAAATGTATAACAAAAATGGAATTCAATTCAATACTGCATTAAAGAACTTGACTACAATCAATTTTACAGACAATGAACGAAACTTATTGAATAAATCCACAAAATACAACATAAACCTTGATCACAAAGAGAATATTACGAGAGATGACTTAATGAATGTCGAAGTAGCAATTAGAAATATTGAAAAAGATGATAAAAATATCATCCGAAACAACTTTATCCACGAACTAGAAAAATATGACATTAATAAAAAAATTACAAAGACACAAAATGTTAAAAAAGAAATTAATGTAATAGATGCCATAGTAAAATACCCCCGTCGCAGCAGACCTGCGTACTCAGCGAATTTCCAAATCAATAATATAATAATAATAATAATATATGACAAGTTTTATAAAAATCTGTCCATAAACATGAGAATTATTTGCCTATTCTCCATAAGATTAACATGGCAAAGAGTGTGCAGGTTTGCTGCTGTGAGGAACACTGAAATTAGACATTTCTACCATAAATAATTTTTATCTTAAGATTTATACCAACTTTCATCAACATCTGTCCATAAATAAAGGAGTTTGCCTATTCCCTATATGATTATTATGGGAAAAGAGTATGCAGGTTTGCTGCCATGATAAACACATAAACTATGATTTTTAAGCATAAATGGGAAGATCTCAACCACATGAAGCTAAATATCAAGTTTTATCCAAAAATATTCATTAATATGGGAAATATTAATTTTTCCCTATCCTCCATAAGATTAACATTGGAGCCCCACAATACAACGTACTGTGTTTAGTTTTTTTAATATCTCGGTAACCGTTGGAGATAGAGAAAAACTTTAAGGAACTTAATTGTGTAGTTTTTTAAGCTGATTCCAATGGTGAAATATAAAATTAGGAATTTTTAAAAACTACATGTGAAAAACGTAAAAAACCCCATTTTGGGGTACAAAACCCCCCCAAACTACCCGTTCCCATTGACCAATATGTCTGGTTAACGAACTCATCCGAGCACTTGTAGGAATACACGTCTCTACCAAATTTGGTCTTGATTGGACCATTTTTACGAGAGTTATCGTGCTAACAGACACACATATATATATATATATATACATATATACATATATATATATATATATATATATATATATATATATATAAAAATTTTAACGACTATTGTTTTTGGACTCTGGGCACCTAAAGAAGAAAAAATAACATGGTCCCGGGCTTAAGTCTCGCCATGAGACCTACGGTAATAGCTTCTTCCCTATGGGAAATTCGCTAAAAGTTGAAAGAAAACAAAGCTTTAATAACAAAAGCTGATAAAAGCAACTGCATTGTGGTTATAAATGAAAATGATTATGATCAAAAAATTCAAAACTTTATACAAAATGGAGATTTTGAAAACATTAACAATGATCCCACAGATGAATTTTTTAAACTCACTAACACTACCATAAACAAATGTAAAACTATTCCAAAACATCTTCAAAGTCGACTAAAAATTATGAAACCGAGAGCTCCAACACTTCGTGGTCTACCAAAAACGCACAAAGAAGACATTCCAATTAGACCTGTAGTTAATTACAGAAATGCCCCAACATACAATTTGAGTAAATATTTACAAAAAAAGATCAAACGAAACATACCTGAAAACAACTTTACAATAAAAAATACATATGAACTTATAAATAAAATCAAAGAAATTGTAATTCCAAATAAAGCAATATTCTTATCATTTGATGTTAAGAGTATGTACACAAACATCCCTGTTGAAGACACACTGCAAATTCTTAATAAAGAACTAATAAAGAATAAAACATTAAAGAAAAATGAAATTATTGATACCATGAAATTAACAAAATTGACTGTTGAACAAAATTATTTTAGTTACAAATCATCATTTTATGCTCAAACAGAAGGACTGGCAATGGGATCACCTCTTTCAGGTCTTCTAGCTAATATTTATATGAATAATTTAGAATCGGAAAAAATAATTAATAATTTGAACCCTTACAAAAACAACATAATATACTGGTACAGATACATAGACGACATAATTTGCCTTTTCGATGGATCAGAAGAAGAATCCGACAACCTTTTAAATTATCTAAATTCAATCTCAAACACAATACAATTTACAAAAGAAACACAAACCAACACAATTAACTTTCTGGACATTACAATAATCAATGAACATTCAAAACATACTTTTAAAATCTTTAGAAAGCCAGTCGCAACAGATTGTATAATCCCAGCCAATTCCAACCACCCTTGGCAGCAAAAGATGTCAACATTTCACACCATGATACATAGACTTGTCAACATCCCTATGAAAAAATCAAATTTCAATGAAGAAAAAGACACAATAAAATACCTTGCTATTAAAAACGGATACAAACCCACCCTAATCGACAATATGATGAGGAAGAAATTAAAAAAGATTAAAGAAAACAAACAACAACCTGTAAACCAACAATACGAAAACAAACGAAATCCAACATATATATGTTTACCGTACAACACAAAATTTAACAGAGCAATACGTAAAACATTTAATAAAACTAACTACAGAATGAGCTTCAAAACAAGAATTAACACCTTTGACCTTATCACTAAAAAAATAAACAGAACCACTCACACTACCAATAATTTTGACAAATCAGGAATATACCAAATAAACTGCCCACAATGTGACATGTTTTATATTGGACAAACTGGCCGAACATTCACAACCAGATACAAAGAACATGTACAAGCTTTTAATTAAAAAAACTACACAAGTATGAAATCAAATGTAGCCGAACATATGATAAAGAACCATCACAATTTTAAAAGTTTACAAGATGACTTTGATATAATTGAATTTGGAACAAAGAGCACGAAATTAGACGTAAAAGAAGAATTACACATTTTCAAAAACTACAAAACACAACCCAACAGGTTAATTAATAAAATGCAAACACACACAAAAAATATTATATTAGAAAAAATTATACAACTACACCCCAGGACTACATGAAAATCAGCTGCTGATAAAGATATCAAACATTTATTTACATTTAACAATAAATTTAATATAGGTTAAGTGAACTTATGAAAATGTCCTTAGGGTACGAAACATGTCGGTTTAATAAATTTCAATAAAAAAAGGGTACTGTGTTTTTAAATGTTTTTTACATTAGTAACAAATATATATATATATATATAAATTTTAACGACTATTGTTTTTGGTCTCTGGGCACCTAAAGAAGAAAAAATAACATGGTCTCGGGCTTAACTCTTGCCATGAGACCTACGGTAATAGCTTCTTCCCTATGGGAAATTCGCTAAAAATTTTAACGACTGTTGTTTCTGGACTCTGGGCACCTAAAGAAGAAAAAATAACATGGTCTTGGGCTTAACTCTTGCCATGAGACCTACGGTAATAGCATCTTCCCTATGGGAAATTCGCTAAAATGAACTTTCAGACCATAACTATCCCGTACTCAGAGTAACTCGGCTACTAAATAAGAGCAAACTGCCTTTGCCTCTATGTGCAGTCAAGTTAGAGAACAATGAAGATGGCAAAGCTATTTTTAAATCAAAAACTCTTTGTTTTGCTATTGTTGAACTTGAAGTTAAAAGAAAATCAAGACAAATACCCCAGTGCACCCGCTGTCAACGGTACGGTCACACTAAACATTTTTGTAAACTCGATCCTAGATGTGTAAGGTGCACTGGGCAGCACCATTATACTGAGTGCCCAAAGCAAAAAACGGAAACCCCTCATTGTGTAAACTGTGGAGAAGATCACACCGCTAATTACAGAGGTTGTCAGGCATATCAGCAAATAATCAAAAATAAAGACAAAACCAAAAGCAGTTCTTTTCGAAAACCAAGTTCTAACAGTTTACCCGAGACTTCTAGCTCATCCCCCCCTGACCTTAATTCCCCTACTCATTTTCCTAAAATTAGTAATGATGACCGGCCTCAAGCTTTTCCAAAGTTAAAAGTCCCATTTGCTAAAGCCATGTCTTCTACGCAACGCAGTACAAGCAATGCTTCTGAAGAGCCAACTTGTATTAATCTAACTGAGGGTTCTCTATCACACAGTTTAGAACAAATCATTTTAGAGTTGGTTATATCTTTTATTCCTTCACTCAAAAAAATATTAAGTAACATTATTTCATCTGTCATTGCTAATGGATCAGTTTAATCGCCAACTTCACATTTACCACAATAGAAGCCATCAGTATAAAGATTGGACTTAATAACGGAATCCACATGCGCATTATTTCGGTTTACAAACCTCCAAACCGACGTTTACATAACCAAGATTTGCAAATCCTTTTACCTGACGACTGTTCAACCATTGTTATGGGCGATCTCAATTGTATAAATAGTGCTTGGGGTTGTCGTTATACAAACCCTAACGGGAACCAGCTTTTACAATACGTAAACAGTTCCAATACCATAATTGCGGCTCCTGACGAGCCAACACATTACCCGTGGCAACAAATGTAAAAACCAGACGTCCTGGATTTAGTCTTGCATATAAATGTATCCGCTCCTATTTTGCAGCAAGTTTCACAGACCATTCACTGATTCACTGAGTCACAGTAAGCTCTAAATAGACGTTTAAAGCCTAGACTCGTTCAGGATTTTCTTGATCTAGATTAACTAAACGAACACAATTATATTCATAGTTTAAATCAGTTTTACTTTCTTTTTTTTTAAATCTTTCATTTACGTTTTTTTTCTTATGTTCCAGGGTGACTAAAAAAAGCCCACTCCATGTTTTCATTATTAGAATTACCGTCAAATTATTGTTAAATCATCTGAGTAAAATATTGTATATTGATCCGGAAATAAATCATTGTAAAAAAAATTAGATTGGAAATTATTAGATATCTCCATCTAATGGTTTATTACAATCAAATTGACTGTTGTCTAATGTCCCAAGCAAGACCTTCCTTTTTTAAAACTCACTATTAGGTTTTGGATTAACCTTTTGAAACAAAATTTATATCTGTGAATTCTGCCAAAGGAGATCTTACATTTAGGCTTAATACTGTACTCTATAATATGCCACTGGTAATAATTTTTGCTAACCTCATTTTCATAATTCATAATCAGCAGCACTGGTGGAATTCAGTATCGAATTGTATACTGCAATTGCATTACTGTATTGAATTGCATACAATGCAATTGTGCAAACTAGATACTATAAATAGTATAATCCTGAAGTAAATAACACTTTCAATTAGGGTTAGGTTCAAATTATAAAACTTTCAAATAATTTTTGGGAAGATAAACTTTCATAATGACGAACATAAGCTGTAATGTAAGATTTTCTTCTAACCTCTCTTAGCTACTCCATGACTATTCTAAAATTGGTGTTTACTATGGGAAAAAGAATTTTATCAATTATTTTGGATATACAGTATTAACCCTCCAGCTGCCCATCATTTCACTCTGGAATGCCACCTCATTTTTGGCCATTTTTCAGTGTTTTGTTTAAAAAACCATAACAATTTTGTACACTATGCAAAGTGTATAGCATATTATATATTTTTGTGTTCAGTATAAAACAGGCTACAAGAAAAAAATAAAAATACTAACTTACATGGAACAAAAAAAATTATTTATGAAATAAAATGTATTGTAAAATATAATGTATGAAGTAAATTATTTTCATCATGTTTGCGCTCCCTCAAATTGCTCAGATAATTTTTTAATAAAAAATCTGAAATAAACAAAAACGAAAAATAAACAATCTATTATTTGTTCTATGATGTCTGTTAAGGCTGTTGTGGTGGATCTCCCTTTAAGGAAGCCATGCTGATTGTTTGCTATCAAGTTATGTTGTTCAAGGTTGTTCAGCGCGATCTTCTCTATTATTTTTGCAAAATTTAATATAAGTGAAATGGGGCGATAGTTTTCTAGTTTTTGTGAAAAGTACTTTTTTGTGTTTTGGATATATCTTGGCTATTTTCAACAAGGAGGAAAACTGTCCCAAACTGAAAGATTTATTTATCCAATACTATAATACGAGCAAGGTTTATAGGTATATATATATTTGCACACAGATCTCGAAAACTGCACTAAGGAATTTCTTTAAATTTTGGAAATAACTAATTTCCGAGTAGAAAATAAGTTCTAGATAGGTCTAATGTCCAGGAAAATTCGTGTTTTCTTGTAATATTAAGTTTAAAACCCAAAAATTTAACATTACGCTTATGGAGAATCAAATGTGAACAATACAAACCAAAACATATGTTTATAACCGTTTGACAGTTCTTGATTGAAGACGGCGGGGAACAATATGTGAATAGAGGTCATAAATATTTATTATATGTATGTAATAAATGCAAAATTATCAGGTTACCAAACAATTTGTAAAAACTTAAGGGTAACATAACTGTGCGAAATAAAAGCAGAAAAAGTATTTCCAAAATCTTCCGTGTTTTGATAGAAAACTTATTCATTGTATTGCTTGAAGCTACTGTCACAAACCAATTAATAGGTGTAAATAAAATTTCTCTTTTGCTCTTCAATCCTCATTCTGTTCCTAACAAAATCAGTTGATCACAGGCTAATAAAAACTGTATTGGATAACTAAACAGTAAATGATCAGCTAAAACAATTGAGGTTGGCTAAAAGACCTTAAACGGTATTGCTCATTTGGCACACCCCGTGGTCTAGCGGTAGCGTGTAGGCATCGTGAATTGAAGGTCGCGAGTTCCATCCCCGTCAGGGGCACTACTTTTTTTCAGTGCTATATTAATTATAGTGTATTAAATCGGCTTTATTTAACCCACATACATGTTTTCATTGAGTAGTAAATGTGTTTTAATTTTTATAATACATGTCTTATTCTATATTTCTATACGAGCAAAGATCGGTCACCAGATACTTATACTTACTAGTGGTATTGATAGTTCTTTGGCACAGTGTTATTACTTTATTACTTTTGAAGGAATTTCATCTATACCACATGATAGCTTTGGTTTAAGAGTGGCTATTTTAGATAGGACTTCTTTAATAATTGTTGATTCTAAGTTCAGTGGCTGAAAATTGTCTTGAGAGGGGAGAGTTTGGTTATTTATTGGTGTTATTGCTATATGCTTAAATTGGTCACAATTATTTGCTAGTGTGGTGTCCGCTATTTGTGAAAAATATGTGTTGAAATGTTCAGCAATATGCACAGGATTTTCTATTGTATTCCCATTAATTTCAATAAGCCACTTTGTCTTTTCTTTCTGTTTTGAAAGTTTCTCAGTATTAATAATGTCCCAAGTAGCTTTAGACTTGTTTTCTGCATTGTAAATATATTCAGCAGTGGTTTTTCGCCGAAGATCTCTGAGTTTAGATCATATGTTTTCTTTCTTTCAACCATTAATGTTCTGTCATTTACATTTCAGGTGATTTCATATCTGTGTAGAGCAGTTAAAAATTTTTATTTTAGAATTTTTGCCTCATCATCATAGTGTACTGTAAACTTACCCATTTGTTTTGTTCCGACTTTTTTACTGGGACATACGTAATCTAATATTTGTCTAATTGTTATATCTCTATGAACTTAAAATATAATTATCAGCTATGATACAAAACAAATGATGTTAATCTGAACCGCACTACAATTACTTTAGAAGCAAATTACTCAATAACACTTGTGTAAAATTTAAACTGGATCTTGTGTCTGCTCTTGAAAGTATTGAAATAGAAACATATAAAGAAATAGCAAATTTCTTAAGAGAAATTAAAAGACAAATCTAATGAGAAACCTGTGAAAAATGTCAATCCTAATAATTTTTGAGGCAACCAAAAAATAGAGAACTGCGAGGCTGCATGGTCTTTTAAGACCTTAGCCAAAAAAAGAAAGAAAAAAAAATAAATAATCTGATTGTGTTTACTTACAGTTCAGTTATTTTCCACTTTTCAAAATGTACCTAATTTATGTTTTTACTTATAATTAAATTGGTGACGATTGGTAAATAGTATCATTAATATTAAAGAATTGTCTTGTCTTGTCTATTTTTACTTATTTTGTAAAATGTAAACAACTCAATTTCAATTAACCTTTTTTTTGTGTTTTCCTACAAACGTTATTCTAAAGAATTCAATAATCATTTGAGAGTCATTATTATTTGTTCAAGAATTTTAAAGAATTTTAAATTTTAAAGAAACTGAACGTTTTCAATAAAGTATAACGTTAATTTTTCTTTAGATTTTCAATTTTATATTCTACTAAACTACTATGGATCCAGAACAATTTAGACAGTTCATGACAGTCCTCCAGGAAAGAATTTATACCCCGAAGTATGATATCTTAGAATTCAATGTGGATTGAATTTAGTTTGAAAATTTAATTTTGAAACAAATTTCAGGGGTATATAAATTTGAAAACATATTTTTTATGAAAATTGATTTTTTTAGAATTTTATAAATAGAAAGCATACAAACACAAAGTAAGAAATAAGTATTCCAAGACAACTCAACTATCTATATAAATAAAATTAGACTTTTGTTCTAATTTGACATAGCAAGTGTTTTGACATTGCTCTGAATTATGCATTTTTTAGTTATTTTTACTTTTTGTGTGTTAGAGATGCCAAAACCGGCCTTATCTCAATTTTTGTCTGTTTGTGACATTCCAGGAGGCATTTTACGCTGTTTTCTCCGAAAAAACGGGGGAACTGATTACAATGAAACTTATTTCATGTATTCTCTACATTCCAGAGAAGGTTTTTAAATGCTTGAAATTGCCTGCCGCCCCTTGAAAAGTAAACAACAAGCATTTAAAAACCCACTTTAACGCGATATTGGTTGCATTTTGCTTCAGTTATCAATTAATAACCTACTGATAAAAATCAGCTGTCTTTGTAGTTTTAAGATTTAATAGAAAGAAAAACAAACAGCTCTCGTATCAACATTAGTTTGTTTAAATCGGTCATTGATTTTAACCCATTTCGAAATCATACTATATTAAAAAGTTATTTTAACGTATAACTAACTATAATAATTGGTATAAATGTTCTAATCTATTTAATTGTGAAGTAATGCTAAATAATAAATCTGGGTATTGATTTTCTTTTTTGTATTGATTTGTTTAGGATTTTAGGTTTACATTTTGGTATCATTGATCTTTCTTCTTTAAACTGAATCCTACAACCCGTAAAAAGGACGGGCTTACTGCTAGTCTTACCTAAAGATAGGAAAAGAATGGAAATAAATGGTAAAATTGAGTCTAATCCTCTAGCTATTAGTAACATCTTTAATACTTACTTCGTTAATGGTATCAAACAGTTGAAAGAAAAGACTGTCTGAATTTCTGAAAAACAATCAGATTCTTGATGATAACAAGCGTGGTTTTCGACTAGGGAGGTGCAGCAGTAAATTTTATTGAATCTATAATAGAATCTATTGACAAAGGTGATGAAGTAATTGGTATTTTCATGGACTTAACAAAAGCTTTTGAAAGTACAGTCCACCAACTTCATTTGAATAAATTATCTGGTTTTAGAGTAAAAGGAGCTTCATAAAAATTTTTTGAATCATATCTAACAGAACGCTATCAATATGTAGAAGTAAATACTTTCCTTGGGAACAGGGTCGCAGGTGCAGCATCGGTCCTGTGCCCTATCTCTTGTGGTGTCCCACAAGGATCTATTCTGGGTCCGTTACTGTTTCTGTGCTACCTGACAGGTTTTTCAAAAACACTTCATAATATTCCTCAAAATAATTTGTGTTTATATGCTGATGATGCGAACTTAAAAATCTAAGCAGCAAATCAGGATCTAATTGAATTTTTAAGTTTTTACAATTTGCCAATGTTAAGCAATTTTTAAACTCAAACAGCCTTTTGCTAAATCATAAAAAGACAAATTTTATGGGGTTTTCCAACAAAA
Source organism: Nephotettix cincticeps (assembly GCA_023375725.1). Classification (NCBI taxonomy): domain Eukaryota; kingdom Metazoa; phylum Arthropoda; class Insecta; order Hemiptera; family Cicadellidae; genus Nephotettix; species Nephotettix cincticeps. Next base: position 75,571,998 of record CM041786.1, on the reverse strand, counting down.
CAAAACTGTAAAAAAATGTCCCCATGTACCATGTTCAGGGGGAGAAAGTAATAAAAATTGACAACACTGCATTAGGACTAATTATTGAGTATATCAATTGTTATTATTTGCAATAAAAATCGATAATAATTTATACCTTGGTCAATTATTAATTTAGGCGTGTGCGTTCTGGTTCCATTGATGTTCACCCAACTGAGACTGCACTGATTGTTAACTATGAGCTGGAAGCAATTATACTGGGAGAATGTGGAGAACCAATGGTCAGCGAGAAAAAGGTAATTTTTATGGATAAGCATCAAATTACTTAAATCATTCTTGTTTCTAGAATAGCATAGTAAATATATTAAAGTCTGGTTTATCCGGATTAATGTGGTGAAGTCCGAATCCAGTAAGCCTGATAATATAACAGGATAACCCTGTAAATACTTGAAAATATTATATATTTTCAGGTAAAGCTGAAAATATCAATGTCGCATTGATCACGAGGATTGCTACCACCCATTGGTAACTAATATTTTTGGCTTAGCTCAGCAGAGAAGGTCGGGGTCGACAAGATCCAGAGAACGACAATGACTGGGTGTAAAGGGCGCCACCTCATTTGCCGGATTTAGTAGGGTTAGAATGAGGAACTGTCCCCACTGCAGGAAGATGTAGGCTAGTCGAGCACACTATCGTTAACGGGCTTAGTTTTTCCCCCAACTCAAATTTAGGCTTAACCAAGTCAGCTGTACAATAGTTATCCCTTGGCTGAGAAATATACATATAAGAAATAATTTGGGCCCATATCTTAATCAATCATTAAAGACTACAGGTAGGTTGGCCGTAACTGTGGTTACGTAATCCAGGTCGATACAACAAAAAAAATACAAAACTAATTTAATTCATAACAAGCTTTTATTGCATGCAAAGCAACTATATATATTCCCGACAGATACCAAATAGCATTTGACTGGTGGCCACCATAGTAAATAAATAGACAGGCAATCGGACTTAAGTTAAATAAATATCAAATAATAAATATATAAATACATTACATTAGTTTATATCTCAAAGGAACCAGATCTATACAACATTTATACAAGTACAAAACAACAAGTTCATTAACCCTAGAAGTGGCAAGCTTTTTACTCTTAACTGTAACATAAATATAATTACTAATATCTTCATGAAATATCAAAGTTTAAACAAAAAAAGCTTAAAACATGCCCCCCCCTTATAACCACTAACCACAAAAGCAAAACAGGTGTCCACTGCAATCCCAATTAAGCCTACAAATGCCGTCAACTTCCACCCAAGCCGGTCACCGTTTATTTAAGGTGGGCCCTCCCGCCACTGTACCACACATTTGCAAGCCAAATTGGGATTGCTCATGGTCGGGATTCGAACCCTAGCACTTCCGAATGGCTAGAACGTTACGCTCGTCAGCGCAGCGCTCTAGCCGATTAGGCCACATGTGCATAGGAGTTGAAAGCGCTTACTTGGTTATAAGACCTGCCCGGTGGCAGGCTAGTGTACTACGAAAGCAGTTTCGGTTGTTTACCCCCAGATGGCAACACTGTCACGTAGGCGATAGTGTCTAACAAATTCACTAAACTGACCACAGATGCCTCCACCTGCCAATTCTTATTGAATATGTAAATGAGTCGTAAATTACGACTTTGCCATTTCTAGGGTTAAAAGTCCCGGCTCTACGCCATTTCATGTGCAAAATAGTCTGCCATTTATGCACCCAAAATATCCTAAAAAGTCTTCGCCATCATACAATGGTTATATATAAAGGTTTCACTTATCGGTTGACGGTATCACAGGTCCCTCGGTAGATGATAAGACCAGTTCATGAGGTGCTGTCCGAGGTGTGACGAGATAAGCAGGATGGCAGGCGGCGGCGACGTATGCACCGACAGATAGTGGCCTTAAAACGGTCGTCAACCCGAACCCTTTAACAATAAATCCTCGTTCTCAAAATCAACCTATAGCATAGTCTAATAAAACAATAATATCCATTCCTGCTAATTAAAATAAACAGGTGGTTAATAGGTCTAATTATTAGTTATTTTAATGTAGGTATTTTAATGCTATTTTAATAAATTACTGACTCAAACAAAACAGATAACATGCATATACTAATCTTGTTTCCCTACTCTGAATTACAGACAGTAAGAAATAATAAAAGTTTAATATTCCTTCATATTCAGGACATAATATAGTTACTCAAGATGAACTAAAATTAAGGAGTACATTTTACTATTAGCTCACTTGTACGGGATCTATGTTTGTGAAAACCAATTAAAATTCATTAATTTATTAGCTGGATTTCCAAAATAAATTATGTTGGTTTTTACTTTCAGTTATTCACCATTTAACTTTTGCTTGTTAAATCGTTAACACTATAATGGACAGTAATAATGTAACGTATTTTAATTAACAACCTAAAATAAATAATGTATCAGAAGTCAATCAATCAATAATAATAACCTTCAATCAATAATAACCTTGAACATAATAAAATATATAAGTATTTTCACACGGAACTATTATCCTGCCAAAATAAGCTACTGAACCTTTACAAATATAATAAATTACACAAAATACATGTTAAATAACGATTAATTAATTACTATAAATACAAAATTTTAAATTTAATAAGAGCTGGCCTGGTTAAGCAGGACATTAACGACATGCTAGTTCATCAATAAATATTCTGTAACCTTTTCCTAAATTTCTTGATGCGTCTCAGACTTCAAAATTAACTAGTGTGTGCACAATTCTCACCTCTTAAGTCTTCAAAAATATCCCCAAAATGTCCAACGACGTGTGGGATGACCAGAGGGTGATGACAGGATACGACCTCTCCACGTGGACGGCAGACTACGACAGGCTAAACTCAACGGCTACTTCGTCGCTCAGATCGATGCTGAGTTCGGCTTATCAGTAAGCGCATCGATAAGGCTCGAAACAATGAGCGGCCCTGTGACACTAGTTTCACTTTCATCTTGAGGTTCGGACAACTTTGGGCGCGCTCCAAAATTGATAAATGATTTTAATGAGGTGATCAGTCTCATTTCCGTGGTGTATACAAGATGAGAATTTATAATGTCACAAATACCCCTCTTCCTGAAGAAAATGTCCTACATTTTCTTTTTAGCCGTGAAACTTTTTGATGTCTGAAACATGCCAGTTTCCGATAGCCTTTCCTTGTTGGTCTTCTAAGGTGTAAACCGTTGGAGATAAACGGGCCGCCACTACATAAGGTCCAACATATTTTGGGGCCAACTTAGCAGAGAAAAAATTGGCTGCGTCTGACTGCGCGAAATTCCTTTTCCACACAAGATCGTTAACTTTGAATTTCAGGTCTCTTCTTCGAAGGTTGTATCTTGCAGCTCCCCGTTGATGAGCACCCTTCAACTTTAAAGCTACTTCCTTATAAATCTGCCGTAAATTCTTCAGTTTGTCACCGTACTGATGAGCATCTTCTACTAGAGGCAATTCCTCACTCTGCAGAATGTCAAACCACTTGACGGTAGCTCTCTTCCAAACATCAGAAACGCTGGAGAATATCCGGTAGCTTCATGGACTGCGGTTCTTAGCGTGAATCATATATGGACCAATTTTTCGTCCCAATGACGGTGATTGTCACCAACAAAGGACCTCAGCATGGTCCCTATAGTCTGATTGACCCTCTCGGTTGGGTTTGCCTGTGGGTGACGACTGGCATTAAGCATCGCCTTCACGTTGTACTGCTGTAGAAGAGATTTCATAGGATTCCCGGTAAACTCAGGTCCATTATCACTAATAAAATAACGGGGAACCCCATAAACCATAAAAAGGTCTTCCTCTATGTGCTTAGCTACGGTCTGAGATTTGGCTGAGCGTAGGGGAATAAGGACGGAATACTTGCTGAACGTATCCGTGACTACTAAGAGATACTTAAATCCTCTGGTAGACCGTGGGAATGGTCCCATGAGATCTGCGGCGATCATTTGCCAAGGTTCGTCCATTCCTCTCCTCTCGCCCATCAAACCCCCTGGCTTTTGCTTCTCTCCTTTCATTTGTTGACAAATCAGACACTTAGAGACATATTTTGCAACATCAGACCTCATCTTTGGCCAATAATATTTAGTTTGGATCCTCTTCAAGGTTTTAAAGCTACCCAAATGACCAGCAGTGACCTCGTCATGACACTCTTTCAACGCCGCACCCCTCAACTCTTTAGGCAGGACTAACTTCCAGGCCAACTCCTCCTCATTCTCAACCAAACTGCGACGATTTTCTAAATGCTTCCACAGCTCCTGTCCTTGGACTTTCCACTGAGGGTAGGACAAACTATTCCGAGTAACCTTCTCAAGCATACCCCGATACCACTTGTCTTTGACTTCAGCTATTACTCGAAGACTTTCTACTATCGCCGTCGGTGGGGTTTCCCCTTCATGGACCGCACGAGAGAGAAGATCAGCGACAACATTCTCCTTTCCCTTCCTGTGAATAAGCTCAAAGTCATAGGGCTGCAATCTTAAGGCCCATCTGGCAAGACGGCCTTGTGGGTCCTTCAGGTTGTTCAACCACAAAAGGCTGTAGTGGTCTGTAATGATCTTGAATCTTGTACCCTCAATGTAAGGGCGAAATCTCTCTACTGCCCATATCACCGCCAAGCACTCTCTCTCTGTTGTTGAGTAGTTCTGTTCTTGACGTGATAGGGTCCGACTCCCATAAGCCACCACGACTTCCCCCTCGTCAGTATCCTGACTGAGCACAGCTCCAACTCCAACGTTCGAGGCATCACAAGCAATAGTGAAGGGCTTGTCGAAGTCAGGGCACGATAGCACAGGTGAAGATGTCAAACAGGCACGGATATCTTCGAAGGCTGCTTGTGCCTCCGGATCCCACTCAAATTTCTGTCTCTTCTTCAATAGTTTAGTGAGGGGGTACATCCGGGAAGCAAAATTTGGGATGAAACGGCGGTACCATCCAGCGGTACCACAAAACTGCCTCACTTCTTTCTGACTTCTCGGGACTGGCAGCTCAAGGATGGATTTGACCTTGTCCGGGTCAACTCTCAATCCCGTTTCCCCAACAATGTATCCCAGATACCGCAGCTCCTTGAGGCAAAACTTGCATTTTTCTTTATTCAGCGTTAACTTAGCCTCCCGGACTCTCTTAAAAATCTCCGACAGAACCTGGAGATGCTGTTCAAAAGTTGGAGTAACGGCAATGATATCGTCCAGGTAAACAAACACGAAGGGTTCAAGGTCCAGTCCAAGAACGTTGTCCACTAGCCGTTGCCAGGTTGCAGGGGCGTTACTCAAACCAAATGGCATGGTGGTAAATTGGAAGAGGCCACGACCAGGGATAGTAAAGGCGGTTTTCTCCTTGCTGCTATCTTCCAAAGGAATTTGCCAGTACGCGCTCTTAATATCCAAACTGGACAGATATCGAGCTCCCCGAAGTCGATCTAAAATGGTGGAAACCATCGGTAGAGGATACGCGTCCTTCTTTGAAACCTGGTTCACCTTCCTAAAGTCAACACAGAATCTTCTTGAACCATCAGGCTTGTCTAGGAGAAGAATGGGAGAAGACCAATCACTTTTAGAGGGCTCCACGATCCCTAGCTCTAGCATTCTGTCCAACTCTTCGTTAACCAACTTCTGACGGGCTGGCGAAAGAGGGTAGTACCGTTGCTTGACAGCAGGTGCATTCCCAGTGTCAATGGTGTGTTTGACCCTGTCCGTCCTTCCTAAGGTTGGTGGTTCAGATTCGAAGTGACGATTGACTAAGTCCTCCAAACGTCTTCTTTCTTCTTCGGAGAGATGGTTACCAGGCGAGTTTTCTCCTATGGCAAAACAAAAGTTGGGATTGACCTGGGAACCAAAATCCCATCTACGATGGTGAACGTTAGGCACAATGTTCATAGCGTCCCAAAAGTCCACTCCCAAAATCAAAGTATGCGGCAAAGAAGGTACGATCAAGACATTTAGGTGCTCTGTCCTACCCTTTAGTGTTATCGGCAGTGACACAGTCCCCGTTACCTTATGTCTGAAACTATCAGCAACCTCTAAATATTTTCCAGGACATTTCCTAAGGCGAGCTGGAAACTGTTCTAAAATACAAAGGCCCTCCTTTCCTAGAATGGTTTTGCTGGCCCCTGAATCAAGCAAAGCCTTAAATTCCCTACCGAATATCCTAACTGTTAAATAAGGCCTATTATCATTAGTGGAAGTCTCTAGAAGGTAGGCAACACTCGAATCCTCTTGAGTGGTTTTTGAATCTGGTTCTGGATCTACTTGCTTCTGGGAGGCACCCAATTTTACTTGGCTGGCTCCCCAGTTCCCCCGTTTTTTGGATTGCAGGACGAGCAGTTCGATTTCCTCACGTTTGGTGATCCACATCCATAACAGAACAGTCTCCGTTCCCTGGTGCATTGAGAAAACCGATGTCCAGACCCAGAGCAGTTCCAACATTTCACCGATGAATCTGATGGTCTTGAAGGTCTTGAAGTTCCTGGTCTCATGGAGGCTAGTTGATGTGTCTTCCGCCGAGACGAAGTTCCCCAAGCTAAATCAGGTTCCAAAACTCTATTATGGCGATTAGGCTGGTGCTGGGTGGTGGATCTCAAACGACCTAGTTCGGCCTTCCGTCCTAGTTCTCTTAAGTTTTCCATAGTCCTAATGTCGAACATACAGAGCTTCTCTTGTAGATATGGATTTAAATTCTTCAGAATTTGTTGCAACCGTTCTCCTTCAGGTAATCTTACCGACAGTCTACCATACAATCCTTCAACTGCAGCTAAGAACAAATCTATAGACTCCTCAGGTCCTTGGACACGGTTCCGTATTTCCTGTTGTAACATGTCGTCATAGTCTGGACTCTGGAATACGAGTTTCAGTTCCCGACAAAGTTGATGCCACGATGAAACACGGCGGACCACTGACCTGTACCAAATAAGTGCTGTACCCGAAAAAAGATCGACCGCGGAATCAAACAGCTCTTGATGGGAAAGACCTCGAGCTCTACGCAACTCCTCTACTCGTTCCAGGAAGGATCCAACACTTTGCCCAGACTCGGTATCAAATTTTAAGCCCCATTTATACACAGGTATGGACTTGGTTCCAAAACTACGAGAGTGGGCTAAAGGTTGGTCAGTAAACTCCACTTGCCTTGCTTCCATGTTCGTGGCAGGAGGTACACCAGTTGGGAAAGCGTCTGACTGAATCTTTACTGAAGTCCCTGGAGGGTTTACATTTGCTTCTTCTGTGAGTAATGAAACATCATCAGCTTTATTTTTATCTAGGGAGTCTAATAGAAGTTTTGTGTTAGCCAATAAGGCTGCTCTTCGCTCCTCCATATCGGTGTCAAGTGCCGCTGCAATCGGTATTCTCTCCACCCGCATATACAAATGGTAAAGCCTAGAATGCAACCGCTTAAATTCAGGATCCTTTCCATTGCCTTCGTATTCATCCACTAAAGAGCTCAAATCATCAAATTTCTCCTCACACACGTCCAGTTCCTTGTCTGGGTTTAACTTACTCACAGCACTTTCATCAATTTTTATATTTTTAGAGAAACAACTAGATAGCCGCTTCCGAAGTTCATCCGCAGAGCCAGTCGAATCCACTCCTCGAACCAGGAGCTCATATGCCACTTCATCCTTTCTCAAGTGATTAGCCGTCATCTTTGTCACGGGCACCAGCTTCCAAATTTCAAAAGAAAACTCTTCCACCAACAAAAGTAAAAGATGAGATTGTCCGACAGAACAGGGTTCGACAATACCAATAAATTTAAATTTTTTTTTTTGACAAAATAAGAAATCAAAGAAATACTTATTTACTCACATCAAAACAGTTCAATCAACAAAACACACAAATTACAAAACAGAGACAAAAGTGTTTATTAAGCTTCACGGCCCCACGTTGGCAGTGCCATTTTGCTACCACCCATTGGTAACTAATATTTTTGGCTTAGCTCAGCAGAGAAGGTCGGGGTCGACAAGATCCAGAGAACGACAATGACTGGGTATAAAGGGCGCCACCTCATTTGCCGGATTTAGTAGGGTTAGAATGAGGAACTGTCCCCACTGCAGGAAGATGTAGGCTAGTCGAGCACACTATCGTTAACGGGATTAGTTTTTCCCCCAACTCAAATTTAGGCTTAACCAAGTCAGCTGTACAATATCTTAATCAATCATTAAAGACTACAGGTAGGTTGGCCGTAACTGTGGTTACGTAATCCAGGTCGATACAACAAAAAAAATACAAAACTAATTTAATTCATAACAAGCTTTTATTGCATGCAAAGCAACTATATATATTCCCGACAGATACCAAATAGCATTTGACTGGTGGCCACCACAGTAAATAAATAGACAGGCAATCGGACTTAAGTTAAATAAATATCAAATAATAAATATATAAATACATTAAATTAGTTTATATCTCAAAGGAACCAGATCTATACAACATTTATACAAGTACAAAACAACAAGTTCATTAACCCTAGAAGTGGCAAGCTTTTTACTCTTAACTGTAACATAAATATAATTACTAATATCTTCATGAAATATCAAAGTTTAAACAAAAAAAGCTTAAAACATGCCCCCCCCTTATAACCACTAACCACAAAAGCAAAACAGGTGTCCACTGCAATCCCAATTAAGTTCATTAAAAGTCCCGGCTCCACGCCATTTCATGTGCAAAATAGTCTGCCATTTATGCACCAAAATATCCTAAAAAGTCTTCGCCATCATACAATGGTTATATATAAAGGTTTCACTTATCGGTTGACGGTATCACAGGTCCCTCGGTAGATGATAAGACCAGTTCATGAGGTGCTGTCCGAGGTGTGACGAGATAAGCAGGATGGCAGGCGGCGGCGACGTATGCACCGACAGATAGTGGCCTTAAAACGGTCGTCAACCCGAACCCTTTAACAATAAATCCTCGTTCTCAAAATCAACCTATAGCATAGTCTAATAAAACAATAATATCCATTCCTGCTAATTAAAATAAACAGGTGGTTAATAGGTCTAATTATTAGTTATTTTAATGTAGGTATTTTAATGCTATTTTAATAAATTACTGACTCAAACAAAACAGATAACATGCATATACTAATCTTGTTTCCCTACTCTGAATTACAGACAGTAAGAAATAATAAAAGTTTAATATTCCTTCATATTCAGGACATAATATAGTTACTCAAGATGAACTAAAATTAAGGAGTACATTTTACTATTAGCTCACTTGTACGGGATCTATGTTTGTGAAAACCAATTAAAATTCATTAATTTATTAGCTGGATTTCCAAAATAAATTATGTTGGTTTTTACTTTCAGTTATTCACCATTTAACTTTTGCTTGTTAAATCGTTAACACTATAATGGACAGTAATAATGTAACGTATTTTAATTAACAACCTAAAATAAATAATGTATCAGAAGTCAATCAATCAATAATAATAACCTTCAATCAATAATAACCTTGAACATAATAAAATATATAAGTATTTTCACACGGAACTATTATCCTGCCAAAATAAGCTACTGAACCTTTACAAATATAATAAATTACACAAAATACATGTTAAATAACGATTAATTAATTACTATAAATACAAAATTTTAAATTTAATAAGAGCTGGCCTGGTTAAGCAGGACATTAACGACATGCTAGTTCATCAATAAATATTCTGTAACCTTTTCCTAAATTTCTTGATGCGTCTCAGACTTCAAAATTAACTAGTGTGTGCACAATTCTCACCTCTTAAGTCTTCAAAAATATCCCCAAAATGTCCAACGACGTGTGGGATGACCAGAGGGTGATGACAGGATACGACCTCTCCACGTGGACGGCAGACTACGACAGGCTAAACTCAACGGCTACTTCGTCGCTCAGATCGATGCTGAGTTCGGCTTATCAGTAAGCGCATCGATAAGGCTCAAAACAATGAGCGGCCCTGCGACACTAGTTTCACTTTCATCTTGAGGTTCGGACAACTTTGGGCGCGCTCCAAAATTGATAAATGATTTTAATGAGGTGATCAGTCTCATTTCCGTGGCGTATACAAGATGAGAATTTATAATGTCACAGGATCGTGAACAGAGCCAGCAATAATAGTGCTGCAAACCATATATAAGTACTGTGCACCAAAATAGCTGCAGAATATCGCAGTTGTTTAATGTGTTAAAAAGTATTTTTTAATTTTATCTAAGGGTGAAAAGTAACACTTCCACTTTGAATGGTTTAGGGTGCATGTGCCTAGCCAGTGAATCCATGTATGCTCAGCCTACCTCCTATTCTGCTATAGTAAAAGCAAAATTGTGCTCTCTGAACATAAGAACTTCCTGATTTTTTCTTCAATACAGGATGCTAAACTGGCAAGCTGCTTTCCTACAACTTTCTTTTCTGCTATTATGTTACTCCTCTCTTACTAAAAAGGGTTCTCTAACCCGTTCTGCTCATGATTTCCTCAGCTTTCTTTCATTTCCTATTCACATCCCAAGTTAAGGTGGAACAGCATACACCGAGGACTAGGTGACCATTGCGTATGCTGAGTCTGGATACCAAGCGACCTTCAGTAAGCTGATGTAACAAAATGTACCGGAACGTTGTTACTCCTTTTGGCCATGATACAAAATGTAGTTGATTTTTTACCTAATACTTAAAACTGTTTTATTTTACACTAGTTTACCCGTTGTGCGTTGCTGCGATGTACACAACAGATTAATTAGGTTCAGGTTCATTGGCAAATATGAAACATAATATAATAATTATTATATTATAATAAAAAAACCCCTTGTGAAATGTTTATCTACCAGGTATTTTAAACCAAATTATGAATTTAAAGAAACAAGTGTATTCATGTGGACTTAATACATTAAAAAATACATGAAAAATCTATACTCACTGTATCATGTTACACCTGGTACCTTTTATCATTTTACAACTTTGTAAATACACACGCATACTCACACATGTACACACAAGCTCCTACCCACACACATACACTTCATTACGTGGTAGCTAATTATTATTTCTATTTATTTATAGCTATTTATTTCACAGGAATGTCAAAAGATAATCCGCCTGAAAAGGCTAGACAGTGCTACAGATTGTGCTGCCCTCGCCAGGGAAGTTGTACAGAAGTGCACTCTGATCCACCCCTCCAAAACTGCTGAGGTGGAACACCTCATCTATTACTTGCAGAGTCGGAAAGACAATGCTTTCACTGGTAAAATATTTAATACACATTAATTTATTCAAATTTGTTAAATATTTCAATTTTTAATTTTTTACATTATCTGTATCCAAAATCAACCCTGGATAACTTAACCTAGTTTATTCATACGTGGTTACTAAACCTTCGTCATTTTGATGACGCAATTTATTTTTTTTATAAGTTTTTCTTTTTGTATTTTTTTATTTTAACGAATGAAAATCATAGAGTTATTTATTTAGATAGTATTCTATTAGATATTAATGATTTTTACTTCTGTAACGATACATTAAATGTCATTATTCGACTGATGTTTTTTAGTAAATCTTAAAATGCAATGTCTGAGGTAAAAGAAAAAAATATATAAAATTAATTTTCTTTTATTTAACAAATACGTTACTTAGTACTACAATATGTAATTCAATGAAGAATATTCATAAAAATAAAATATAAATACCAGATGATGTTTAGGTGGATCACTAAACTTTTAGTTTTCATCGCAATGAACGCAACACATTGCCCTGTGTTCGCCACAGATGGCACTATGACAGTGACCGCAATAGTTTGTTGTCATCCTCCTTTTTGATGAGGGACAAAAATTACAAATCTTTCGTGCCCCTGGGATTTTTGGATTCCAAGATTTTCAGCAATCATTGCTCTTATATTACGACGTAGTGAGGTCGTCTGCAAACGCATACATGTAAGGTTCAGTCAGTTGAACACAAAGTTCTTTCATGAACTTTTTGCGGTTTTCTGGAGTGTTATTGTTCCGAAAACACACTAACACTAAATACTGACTCACAAAATGTATCTAAAATAATAGAACTTCAAAATTGAAGGACAACTAAAAAGTAACGTCAATACTAAACGTTCGTCGTGGTGACGACGCTCAATTTCATACGACAACTAGCATGCGCACTACTCGGTTGCTAAGCCGGCACTGAGCGCTACAAGGTCAGGGAGGAAGGTATCGGAAAGGAGGGGTCGGGTAGGGGCGTAACTTACGAGTTCTGAGAATATTTCAAAAGGCGCGTCGTCAAATGTCGAAGGTTTAGTTATCCAGGGTTAAGTATGTTTCCAAAAATCATGTGTTGTTTGAACAGTCTAGTTTCAATAGATCTTAAATTTTGCTAGAGTTTCATCTGAGCAATGAACAAATTTATTTTGATGATCTGAATTTGAATAAACGTATGTGTTAGTTTGCAACTAAACAGCTCTGTGTAACCGAGTGGTTGTGTTTGTACAGCTTTCATACTGTCATAGAATTGGTATAGAAGATCTTTAGTAATTTTGTTCTTTCCCTTTTTCAATAAAATGATAATTTTAAAAAGTAAAACTCAAGTAAAGCTGCTAAGTTTATGTAGGCATATTAACATTATATACTGATACAAATTTGAAAAAGATTTATAGGTTTGTGTTGCTCGAAAGTTTTTATGTGGATAATACACGAGGGCTATTCAGAAAGTAACAAACGTTTTGAAATAAAAAAAAAGATTTAATGAGACAATAATTGTAATGTATACATTTGAAAGAGAAAAAAATACTATTTTTCTACATAGTCACCAAACAGATTGATTGACTTATCATAGCGGTGGACGAATTCCTTCGTTATGGAATTCTGCCACGTGTGACTTCAGCCACCCTGTGACACACAACTGCAACCCCTCGTTGTCACCAAAGCGCTGTGCTGCTAACCAAGCCTTCATTTTTGGGAACAAGTGGAGCAAGGTCAAGCAAGCAACTGTAGGGTGGATGAGGGAAAATCTCCCATTTTAATGAGCGAAGAAGATCTTGCGTGCGATTTGCCGAGTGAGGCCCAGGCATTGTCATGCAAAAACAAAATTTTGGACGTAAACTTTCCTCTATGTTTGTTTTCCATTGCTCTTCTAAAGTTTGACAGTACTGCTAAGAGTTTATTGTCCCACCACGTTCAGGTCAATAATAAGCACACCATGGCTATCCCAAAACAAAGTCTCCACAATCTTTCTGTTTGACAAAGTCTGCAAGCACTTTCTTGGGTTTTTCGGGGGAACCTGTGTGCCCCCATTCCATAGACTAATTTTGTCTCGCAATTGATGTGTTGCACCCATGTCTCCTCACCAGTTACGATCCGATAATAAATCACCATCTTGATGGTAGGCATCCAAAAATGTCATTGCTGCCTCCATTCGCAGACCTTTAAGCTGGTCAGTAAGCAATTTCGGCACCCATAGTGCACAAAATTTGTGGTAACCTAGCTTTTGCATGACGATTTCAAACAAAAAAGTCCTTGAAACCTGTGTGAAACAAAGTTAAAGCTCCGTTATTGTAAAGCGGCAATTTTCCCTAATTTTCTGATCGACTTTGCCAACCAGTTCATCTGTGACAACGCTCGGTCGTTCACTCTTATCCTCGTCATGAACGTTAGTGCGGCCACTTTTGAACTGTATACACCATCTCCGGACTGAACTTTCATTCATAATGTCGTTACCGTACACTTCGCACAATTGACGATAAATTTCAATCGATTTTAGGGTTTTTGCTAATAAAAACCATATTACTGATCTTACCTCACAACTCCCGGGATTTTCACACATTTTAAACTTGAATGCTGCAACAATACGCAGCACGTCACTTTTGCTGGTACAGCTGGAAAGCCACTGAATAGAACACGTTTGTTCTTGAAAGTATGCGATTGGCGCGTGCCTAGGGGCATCAGACTTTGTTTGTTACTTTGTGAATAGCCCTTGTACATTACCACAATATACCGAAAAATTTTACTAATCATACAAATGTACAGACCAAATAATCTTTATTATTGGATTTTTACTGTGAAATTAGCAAAGGTTTAACTGTTTATGATGCAGAGAGTGCAGAGAGTTGGGGGGAGAAGGAATCAGGCAGTGAGAGTCCATCACCAGCACCGACGCCCAGCGGACTGCCTGCCAGCTTTACAATGATAGAGAGTTACCTGGAACTGCTGTACGAGGACCTCCCCGAGAAGACGCGCGGCTCTGCTCTCATCTTGGAACTGGCTAAAGACCCCAATAACCTGGAGGACTTGGCAAGCAGTGGTGTGTATGGACAGATAACCTTTAGTGAAGTAGAAAAGAAAATATTTTCACAAGTGAATAAAGTGAAAGGACCTGTACTGCAAAGAGTGCTTCCCTGGTTCCCATTGCATTGACAAACCCAAACTGGTTTCGAGAAATTTGGTTCTCACATCGGCTGTATATCCTTCTATGAATGATTTTAAGAAAAGCTTTCAGCAGATGGTTCATCAGACTTATTGTTCGATACTCTTCACATCGTTTTGCGCCTTGTTTCTTTGGAAGTGCAATAAACTCTCAAACTAGCCATTCTTGTGGTGTTTTACCTGAATTGTATATTTAGTTGAAAAGGTTATATTATCTTCTTTAAACCATTCTCATCTAGAAGTTTCAGGAACTCTATCTGGATGTTGTCAGGTCCTGCTGCTTTGCCTTCTTTGCTCTGATCTATGGCTGCCCTCACCTCTGATTCAATTATTTCTGGCCCACTCTGCATTACATTGGGGATCTGGGAGATTCTCTCTGTTATCTTTAAAGAGGTGTTCCATGTATTATAAACAATATAAAATATAAACAATATGCATTGTAAAATTTCAAAAATCAGCCTGCCACTGCAGGGTAAGTGACTGCCAGTTCCAGGGTTAAACAACTATAGTAATTATCTGTAATCCGGAGGCTGTAACCTCAAAAAAAAAAATTAAATTCAATGTTGTCTTGCATAATCACAAGAACATACAAAAAATTCACAAAACCAAATGGTCTCTCACAATTTGAAGGGATGCACAATAGACATATGTCGCTTCCAAGGAGCCTTGAGGGCGCGGGCGAGAGGGTGGCGACTAGCTCCACATCGCTTCTATGTGCATTGGACAAATACTTTTACATAGAAGGGATGTGGAAGTAACATATGACCACACCACGTCTCCGCCATACTGAATACCGTCTCTGGTTCTGTGTAAATTGGGCCTGAAAATAGTGCACATGTTAGAAATCCTGAGATAATCAAGATACTTATACTTTGAGATTCTGGATTGAGAACCCTAATAAAAGTTATTTACTAGTTAAAATTTTTAGAATTTCATTTCTATCTCCCAATAATAATAACATTAGGAATAGATATGTAGGTTTGCCTAGGTAAACCCACTCAAACTTATATATATATCTATTGCTACCTCTAGATTAGAAGTGGTTAAAATAGCTGTTTTTAAAATAATAATTATTTAATATAGTGTATTAAAGCTGTACTCTGAAGAAGAAGCTCCTTGTCTTTGGAAACAAGGTCTTAGAGAGATCTTTGACCTTTTAGATTAGATAATTGAAAAATTGCAACCATACTACAATGTAGGTATTTTAAGCCAAGTATGAATGAGGATTGAGTATAAGATGAATGTGGCGCGATCTTGTGGTCTTTTACTGACTAAGGCTGACATGTTCCTTAGAAAAGACTGTTAATTACTAACCCAACAGCCAATGGCTACTAATGGACCTACAGTTTTACGTGGAATCCGAACCACGGCCTCTGAATTACAAATTGGTCTAATTATGAGGATAATCTTTGTGAATTAACGTAGTATTCAATAGTGCGGACATTAATCCACACATGAGAACATTATATCCACCGATCATCTCTCACAACTATCCACAAGTTGTGACCTCCAAGTAGCTGGATTACAGGACATCGCCACTGTCCCAGTCATTTCCTCCCTTAGTTTTGAAGATGGTATTTGGAGGATCAAACACAATCACAAAATCCGACACTTTTACTAAGATCCTGATATAGTAGGAGAGATCAAAAGCCGGTGGACTGGAGATCTCTTGAGAAGTTAACTGTATATTGAGAAATGTTCCTGAAAGCAGAAGACCAGCTGGAATACCAAAAGCAAGATGTCTGGAGAGATATGAGGAAGCTGTTGACCAAACCTACTGCAGAGGCTGTATTGTGAGGCCAAGTACTGACTAGCTATTGCTGTAAGTAATAAGTAAGTAAGCTTAAAAAATACAGGTTATGTTGTAAGAGACCAACCAAAGTGAGTTTTAATTCAGATTACTTAATTACGTTTTGTAATTTTTACAGAAGCTGTTTTAAGTGCTCTTGCTCGAGTATTGAGAGAGGATTGGAAGAAAAATTTGGAGTTGAGCACAAACATTGTATATACATTTTTTTGTTTCTCAACATTCAGCCAATTCCATCCAATAATTCAGCAGTACAAAGTGAGTAAAAGAGATTTTGCATTAAGTTACCTCTTTTGACGTGGATGTCTTAGCTCTAGAGGGGGGTGTTGGTTTGTAAGATTAAAGTTTGAAACAGGTTTCCATAGAAACTACCAGAGCTATTGTATATTGAACTTTTAATATAAAAAAAATAAGAACAACTGTTAAGAAGAATTGAAAACATTCTTTTGACATAACCATGATCTAACTTATTACCTACAGGGAAGTAAATTCAGGGTATGGCAAAATAACCTTCCAATTTTCAAATGATGAATAAAAAACACATTTTTTTCGAAATCCAAATTTATTCATTTTAACGTATTATATAACAAAGGAAGTATTTTCTAATTTGCTTTAAGAAGGATGTCAGATAAGTGGTGGCCGTGGTTATTGTAAAATTTTTCAAGGGAATTCTAAATTGGCTTGGACTCTCTCGAGCATGGCTTGAGGTATACGCTGGAAATCCTCACATATTGTTTGCTTCAGATCTTGTAAGTTCCTGGTGCGATGTTTAAATATCTTGGCCTTTAAGTAACCCCACAGAAAAAAGTCACATGGTGTTAAATCGGATGAAGGTGCTGGCCACAGAATGTCTCCTCCCTGAGAAATCAATTAGCCAGGAAATATTTTCCTCAAAATGTCCATCGATATTCAAGCAGTATGGGCTGTGGCATTGTCCTGCTTGAACCACACATTTTTGAAATCTCTCTGTTGTAGAACAGGTGTAAAAAATTCTGAAATAATGTTAACATACCTGTCTGAGTTTACAGTAATAACATTGCCATCCTCTTCAAAAAAAAGAGGGCCAATGATTCCAAGGTGTTATAACACGCACCAAACGGTTACTCATCCACTTTGAAGGGGCTCCTCATAGACTACCTGGGGGTTATTTTCACTCCCCAATAGCAACAATTCTGTTTATTGACACTTCCAGACACATGGAAATGTGATTCATCACTGAAAAAAAACCTCAGCGTCTGTTGGGAGATTTTCCAGGATTATTCACACGCTTCCGCACGACTCTGCCAATCACGTTGTGATAGCTTTTGGACAGTAACCATCTTGCATGGATGGAAATAAAGATGCATGTGGTATTCGTCAAACACTACGGTCAAACATTCGAAGGGCGGTTGCATGTTTGCGAGCTGATCGTTGAGGCGACTGCACAACTACCAGCATTAATGTTTACAGGTGTTATTTGCACAGTGGGGTCTTCCACCTCGGTTTTTCCCAGCGTTACCAGTTTCTCTGTAGTTTTTCTTCCACAGGACAATATATGTGTGATCCAGCACTGAATAACAAAGAGGAATTTCAAACTGTGTGCGGAATTCACGTTGAGGCATGATAACAGATTCATTGTTATGAGTGAACGCTTTGACTGCGAAAGCGCGCTGTTCACTCGTCCACACCTTGACGATGACTGACAACTGCTGCCTACGTGACAAGCATCACATGAACTTCCCGCTCTCCCGCATCAAATGCGGGGATCCCCACCACTCTGATTTCCTTCACTGTCTCACTATTACACAATGAGAATAGGGAGGTTATTTTGCGGCACCCTGTATAAACATTTTGTCCCAGATATCGAAAAATAATGAAACATCATTTTTGACATTTCACTGAACAATTGTTACATTTAATTCTATGTTCTGGAACTATGTCAGCTGTTTATTATAGAAACTAACCTGCTTACTCTGTTCACATGTTAATCATATAGAAATTAGGCAAACTCCTTTATTTTTGGACAGATGTTGATGAAACTTAAATGGTCAAAATAAAAATGGTTTATGGTAAAAATGCTTACTTTCAGCATTCATCGCAGCACCAAACCCGCATACTCTTTCCGATGTTAATCTCTTATGGAGAATAGGCCAAATTCGCTGAGTACGCAGGTCTGCTGCAACAAGGGTATTTTATAATTTTTTGTTATTCCTGAATGTTTATTAAAAAATAAAAATATTGTAAAATCATAGTTTTTTTATAAATTCTTTTTTTATTTCATTTTTCATTAATTTTTATAATTTATTCACACCAAACATTACTTGATAGAATATTTCAAAAATTCACGAGCACACTAAATAACAACTGAAAGCATTGGATGCAGACGAAAATATCGCAAATGAAAACAACATATGTTGAATGTTGTTTTTATGTTTTAATTTTGACCAAAACCAAATTAAATAGTAGCTCTAAAAAAAAGAAGGTATGCTATATCAAAAACACAAATGTACTATTTGAGTGTCAATATTCGCTGAGTGAAGCCGAGAAACAAAAAGTCGCACTGGGCATGACGTGACCGGAACTGAATTTGGCTGATGTCAAGCCCAGTGTGACATATGAGTGGAAAGGGCTAAGTCTGCTAATTAAATTTATGGAATAATTATAAGGATTTGCTGATCTTACATTTTGTAAAAACTTCTTCTTTTCTTTTAAAATTCAGTATGAATTTTAATTTTGTTGTTCAGACCTTTAAGATTTTGATTAAACATTTCAAATTTGTTGACTATATAACATAGGTACTTTCATTAATTTCGTACTTAAAAGTTTGATCCTAAATTTTTACTTTAAGGCCTAACCTTGATGTATTGATTAATCTTAGGATGTTCATGACAACTGATCTACTTTAGGCTAAAATACAATACCCCCGTCGCAGCAGACCTGCGTACTCAGTGAATTTTTAGATCAATAATACCAGTCTTCTTCAATATTTCCATCATTTTGCCATGTTGTACCTGATCGAACGCTTTGGCATAGTCAATTAGACAGCAGTAAACATCACGGTCAACGTCCCTGCATCTTTGGACAAGGACCTGTACTTTAGGCTAAAATACAATACCCCCGTCGCAGCAGACCTGCGTACTCAGCGAATTTTCAGATCAATAATATGACAATAATTATACAAGTATGTAACAAGATTGATCAATCAATACCTGTTGATAAATTAGAGTAGTATTTGCCTATTCTCCGTAA
The DNA here is from genome assembly GCA_023375725.1 of Nephotettix cincticeps. Lineage (NCBI taxonomy): Eukaryota > Metazoa > Arthropoda > Insecta > Hemiptera > Cicadellidae > Nephotettix > Nephotettix cincticeps. The sequence continues at coordinate 75,552,583 of CM041786.1, read as the reverse complement.
CATTAACATGGGAAAGAGTATGCAAATTTGCTGCTTTGAGGAACAGTAAAAGTAGGCATTTTTACCATAAAATATTTTTATTCTGACTATATACTAAGTTTTATCATTATCTGGACATAAAGGAGTTTGCCTATTCTCCATAAGATTAACATGGGAAAGAGTATGCCAATCATTGCATTATTATTATTGTTAATATAAATTCCGGTCCTTTTAATATTAAATTAAAGTAATATAAGTAAATTAAATTACTTCAACCGGGCTGCCCCAAGGATTCTGGGGGGTGCAACCAGACATTTTCTTCGGGGGCTCGTGTGGTAGGCAACCAGGCCACGGTGTCCGACAATGCGACTGGAAGGGGCGTAGAAACGATGGAGTAGGACCTGGAGCAAAATTTGTTTTGTCTTAGCTCCAAGATTCAAAGAACTCCACCTTCGCGTGAAAGGAAACGAGTCGGGGTCATGAAGACCACCCCTCCTCCAGCTCCTTTCCGAAAACAGGAGGAAAAGCCAGAAGGTGCGGCTAATGCGGATCTCCCGGGGCAATCCTCTTCAGAGCCCCAAAATCAGGGGGGAATTCCTCCAAAGTCAAGTCCCATGCATCCAATCTTCGAGCTGTCGATCCTGCGCCAGCAACAGGACGACGCCGAGGAAGAAGAGAGTCAAGCATTGAAGAGAATCCATGCGATCCTCAAGGAGATGGAGAAATCGGTCAAGGTGCAGAGGAATGTAAATTCCCGCATCAAAGATGGCATTCCAGAAGCAATGGACCTCCTGAACACGGTCATGCAATGCCAGCAGGTCAGGGAGAAAGCAAAGAGGCGAGAGCGAGTGATGGGGGACCGCTCTTTTCTGCCAAAGACAGCGTTCTTCCAGGGAGAAAGAGGGCCCAGAACTCGCCATCTGGTAGCCCTGAGCTAGGTAGGGAGCCTATCTGTGTGGGCAAATCCACCCAAACCTCCCCAGCTGTCGGTGTGGCCAACAATCCTCCCCCTGTACCGCTGGAAGTGTCCCCACAGCCACTAGGGATCCAGGAAGCAAGGGTGGAAAATCGGGGCGATGCAGGCTTTCAAACTGTAATCACCAGGAGAGAGAAACGCAGAAGGAGGCGAGATGAGAAAAGCCTGGAACGTTCTCAGGCCTACCCAGCCGTTCCTCTTGCTGGTCAGACTCCAAGCAAGACTAAGCCCAAAACTCCTAGACCATCCAAGGCTCCGTCGAGGAAACCTGACGCTGTTCTTATTAAGCCAGCTCAGGGACGCTCTTTCAGCGAGGTACTCATGGGGATTCGACAAAAACTAAATCCTGAAGAGACGGGTACTGTTGTCCGTTCGGTCAGGAAGACAAGAACTGGTGGCTTCCTGCTGGAAATTGGTAGTGGAACCAAGGACAAATGGCCTTTGAAGTCGCAGTTAGATCCGCAGTAGGTGAGGGTACGGTGGTGCAGAACCTGGAGCACCGTATGTCCTTCGAGGTTCGGGATCTGGACTGCTTCACCACTGCGGAAGAGGTCACCGAAGCCTTGAAGTCGACAATAGGGGATTTGGCCCAGGGCGCTAAAGTGTTCGTTGGAGCAGAGAATGGGCGTGGACAGAAGCTCGCCGTTGTTGAGCTGGGGAGTCATGGCGCTACAGACCTGCTTCGGCGTGGGAGGCTAAAGGTTGGGTGGGTGCTCGGCCGGGTCCGACTTCACACTATGGTGGTCAGGTGTTTCAGATGCTTCAGGTATGGCCATCACCAGGCTTCTTGTTCTGGACCTGATCGCAGAGCGGCCGGCTTATGCATCAACTGTGGGGAGAGCGGTCACGTAAAGTCCGCCTGCACTGCTCCATCTAGGTGTTTCCTCTGCCTGGAACGGAATTTTCAGTCTCTGAATCACGTTCCTGGTACCAGAAACTGTTGGGTCTTCTGAGAGGAGCTGTTAAAATCCCGTAAGAGGCCATAGAAAAAAAATGAAAATTTTACAAGGGAACCTCCATAGGAGCATCCTGGCAAAAAACCTCCTATCCTAACACTCGAGAGAGTGGAAAGTGGACTTACTCATTATTTCTGAGCAGCACTGAAAGAGAGAAGGTTCTGGTTGGTTTCGGGACGCCCTGGGTACGGCGGCCATCTGGATTTCAGACCCCCGGAACTTCCATGTCCTTGACAGCGGGGCTGGTCGAGGTTTTGTTTGGATGAAGATTGGGGGCTTCACTTTTGTGAGTGTCTACCTGACTCCGAACGACCGTATGCTGGCATTGCAGGCAAAGCTGGATGCCCTGGAAGACCTTCTGGTGAGCACTGGTGGCAAGTTCATTGTTGCTAGTGATTTCAACACCAGGGCCGTTGAGTGGGGTATGTCAGAAACCGACACCAGAGGCAGAAAAGTCCTTGAGCTCTCCTCCAGAACCGGACTTCACGTTGTCAATGTTGGTTCCACTTCCACTTTCAGGAGACCAGGGTACAGAGAAACAATCCCTGATATTACCTTCGTTTCGGAGGCTCTTTTCACGTCGATATCTGGCTGGAGAGTCGTTGAAGATTTCACGGGCAGCGATCATCAGCATATTCTCTTTGATGTGAACTCAGGCTGTCATCCCGCCATTCCCGAGCGACCCAACCGCCCAGTGAGATGGAATGTCGCCAAACTCAATGCTGCTGCTGCAACTGCAAGAATCAATGAGGAGAAAGATGACGTGCTACTGCTCGATTTTCAGGCTGAGGAATGAGCTGAGGCAACCATGCGCCTCATTCACCATGCCTGTGATTCTTCCATGCCAAGGAAGAACACCTCTCGTTTGGCATGAAAGCCAGTGTACTGGTGGACGAACGAGATCGCGACGTTGAGAAGAGCATGTCTCCGCTGCAGACGGAGGTTGGTCAGAGCCAGGAGGAGAGGCTTCGATGCTGCTGCTCCAGCTGCCCTGGAATTCCGGGAAGCAAGAATTACCCTGAAGAGAGCTATCCGCCGCAGCAAGAGGGAGAAGTGGGAAGAACTGAGGAGGGACGTCAACCTTGATCCCTGGGGCCTCGGATACAGACTCCTTATGCGTAAGCTTTGTGCCAAAACAGCGTGCCCTGTCTTCGACCCACCAACGATGGAAAACATCGTTCATTCCCTCTTTCCCGATCACCCCTGCAGAGCGGTTGAGCAGTATGCGGATGCGATTCCGGAAGTTCCTTTGTTCACGGAAGCGGAGTTGTGCGTGGCGGTCAAGTCAATGCGTGTTGGCAGTGCTCCTGGTCCGGATGGTGTTCCGACTGAGGTGCTCAGGGTTGTTGCCTGTACCTGCCCTTCTCTTCTTCTGAACATGTACAATCGATGTCTTTGAGAGGGAGTTTTCTGTCGCAGATGGAAGCTCCAACGCCTGACATTGATTAGCAAGGGCAAGGACCTATCACCAAGCACTCCCTCGGCATTTCGACCCTTGTGTATGTTGGACACAGTCGGAAAACTTCTTGAAAGACTGATAAAGCCACGTCTGTTGTCTGCGGTCGATGCTGCCGGTGGGCTGTCACACAGGCAGCACGGATTCAGGAGAGGTTGTTCTACCATCGGAGCAATTCAAGAGATTGTAGGTGCTACCAGAAACGCTCAGCGAGGAAATCATTTCTCCCGCTGTATTACGTTGCTCGTCACTTTAGACGTGAGAAAACGTGTTCAACAGTGCAAGTTGGTCCGTAATTTTGAGTTCCTTGGAGGAAATATTCCACGTTCCTGAATATCTGCTTCGGATCATCCGAAACTATTTGAGGGACAGGGAATTAGTCTTTGAGACGTCGGAGAGTCCTCGTCGGAAGACTATCACCGCTGGTGCCGCTCAGGGTTCCATCCTTGGTACAGATCTTTGGAACATTGCATACAATGGTATCTTTGGACTGGACTTACCTGAAGAATGTTTTCTGGTGGGTTATGCAGACGACATTGCGGCAGTTATTGTCGCTAGAAATGTCCAGCGCGCCCAGTGGAGACTTAATGAAACGATGTCTCTTCTTGGATGGAGGATCACTACCTGAGCTTGGCAACTGAGAAAACGGAGATTGTCATGATGACAGGACGTCAGATTCCGACTTTGGTAGACTTTCGTGTCAACACGGAATATATTCGTTCCAAGCCAGCCGTGAAGTATCTGGGGGTTAGACTTGACACCAAGCTTTCTTTCAGAGAACAAATCAAGTATGTGTCAGAGAAGGCGGCAAGGATTACGACCACGCTCAGTCGTCTTATGGCGAATGTTGGCGGCCCATCAGCGGAGAAGCGGAAACTCCTTCTGTCCGTCACAAACTCAATCCTTCTTTACGGAAGTGAGATTTGGGTGGACGCTCTCAAGAGGGAGTGCTACCGCAAACAGGTGGGAGCGGTGCAAAGAAGAGCCGCGTTGAGGATCTCCTCAGCTTACCGGATGGTGTCGGAGCCAGCTGCACTGGTGGTAGCTGGTGTTGTCCCGATCGACCTGTTGGCCCAGGAAAGGAGAAGTGTTTATATCACCAAGTCCGAACTTGGCGCCAGGGAAGCGACACGGGTGGCCAGGGAAGCCTCCATGCACCAGTGGCAAGAGAGGTGGCGAAATGAGTCTAGAGCAGCTTGGACGTGAAGACTCATTCCGGACCTGTCTGTGTGGGTTGATCGTGGGTTTGGGGAAGTAAATTTCCTCATCACGCAGTTCCTCACCGGACAACGATTGTTCCGAGCCTATCTTCACAAGATGGCTAAAGTGGATAGTCCGGCTTGTATTTACGGGGACGGTGTCCACCGCGTTTCACACGTTCTTCCAGTGTGACCGGTGGGCAGTTCTAAGGAGGCAGCTTCTGCTGGAGATCGGAGAATTTTTGCCGGAGACCGCAGTAGAAAAAATGGTGACATCTCTTGAGAACTGGACTCTCATCACTTCCTTCGTGGAGAAAGTTCTCAAGAGAAAGAAACTTGAAGATCCATAACATCCTGGATCTTCCCTCAGAACGCTAAATTGGAGTTGAAGTGCATTGTGCTTTAAATACGAGGCTCCACTTTGAGGTTCATGTGCCTTAATAGGTTATTCCGAAGTGGTCAACAGCCTGAGGCGGGGGGTTTTAGTTGGGTGCGAATCCCACACACCGGGGAGTGCACCGTTCTCCTCCCTGATGGTGCATAAGAGCATTTCCCCTCGAGAAAAAAAAACTTTAATATTAAAAATTCATACTTAAATAGTTTTAAGTGTACTTTTTTATGGAGGACTTATTTATAGTTTAAAAAAGTTTGGCTTGAAAAAGCTCAATTTCAAAAATAATTTAAAAACCTTTTTTTATAGTTTTAGGCTCACACACACTTACATCATTCTATTCTTAGCTGAAATAAAAAAAAATCCATCTTGTAAATTTTCTCTCTCTGTCATGTTTTCATGCTCTGTCAATTTTCTCTCAATCATACAAAATATGTTTTTTTGTATGTCATATATACTAAATAGTGATTGTTTGTCTGTTATTTTTGTAATGGTAACCTAAATGGCTAATCCCAATGATCCAAATATTTTCATGATGTGATGTGTGATGTGTAACCACAATCACAACATGCAGGCAAGCACGTGCACACTTTCACACACTCACACATTTTACACATTCTAGGCTATAAAAATAATACAATCTTTATCAAAAATCCTTATCTTGTATCCCTTCTTATCAAATCATGTGGTGTGTCGATTACACACACACACACACTTAAAAATGTGTCGAAACAAGATCCAGGTAAAAATCCAGCTATCTTAGATCCAGTAGAAGGTGTGGTTTTTCAAGGATAATATATAATAATTTTCTTATCTTAAATGTTCTTTACATATTTATCATGCCAGAATTCAGGTAATGTTAAAAATAATATTAAGTTTTTCACATCCAAAGTGAGATCCAGTATGTAAGTCGATCTGAGGTCCGTTTTGACACTTCAAAATTGCCTGACACACACACACACTAATAAAATTCCGCTATCAAACTGAGATCCGTGTCTTGAAAATCTGAATAGCTGCAGGTTTTCATCGTACTAGAGGCTGGTGTGTATAGACCAAAAACTGTCCTGTCTAAGGAACATGTCAGCCTTAGTCAGTAACAAGACAACAAGATTGCGCCTGATTGCAATATTATGTGGTGTGGATTAACGTCCACAATATTAAGTGCTACATTCATCCTCATAATTAGACCAGTTTGTCAATCAGAGGAAAAAGTGGTTTGGATTTCACGTAAACTGTAGGTCCCTTAGATGCCATTGTGGCTGTTTGGTTATTAATTAACAGTACTATTAATGAGGGAAGTCAAGTTGGCAATTGAATGGCCATGGTTTAGTGCTAAATTATCCAGTTTTTTTTTAGAATTTAGATGACTATTTCAAGATTGTAAAACAAAGTTTGTGCATCAAACCCTGCTGGAAACATAAGTAAATATTATCAGTAAATAGACTATATAACATCTCAAGCTTTAAACTTGTTATTTGTAAAAAATCTTACTGAAAATCACATGCTTTTTTTCAAAGGTTTAATATATAGTAAATCACAGCTCACTGAAACACTCTGGTCTGGAAGGAACTTTTCAATTAACCCAACAGGATTGAATGTCTGATTTTTTTACAATTAAATTTACAAAAATTGATAAAAAGAAAATAAATAAGCCAGTGCGAAAAGATCTGCTCTTGATCACATCAGTGCTATTTCTGCTTGTCAAACAGGAATCAGGCTGCCTATCCACCTGCTGCTAGCCAGTCAGCTTGAAATCTGAGCCTCTTATCAGTGGCCTGTCAATCATCTTAGAACTATTGTGGGCGAATTGAGTAACCTACATTATAGCTCTATATTGTAGTTTGAATTACAATATTAATTAGTTGAATTAAATTATAAAATATATTATATGACAGAGGATATTATTAAATTAATACTGGTGAAAAATAAATAGATAAATGGATAGCTTGAATTCGTAGGTTTCTGATTCCTCCCCTAACTTACAAGAACGCATATATATACATATAAACATATATACACACAGGCTATATTGGCTTATTTAAAAAAATAAATAAAAAAAACTGTTATTACATCAAACCTCAAATTATCTAATGTAAGCAAAACTACTGTGATAAATGTAAAATGAACAATATCGTTCCTAACGGTTGGACCAAAAAACAAAACGTAAGAAAAAGTGGAATAACAAAAGGAAAAATTGACGTTTACTGCTATTCACCAAAAGGAAAAATTTTTTGTTCAAAATCTCAACTTAAAAAATACATTGAAATAAATAAACTTGATTTGACTATTGATGCTTTTGATTTAAAACCAGTGATAGATACTGACTGTCAGTCATCTCCTTCATCAGAGACATCATGAGATAATAAAATACATGATAGCTTTCAACGGGAACAAGAACAACTTACAGATATTATTGCCTCTCTAATGAGTTTGATGATCTCGTGATAGAAAAGTTAAGCAGTAGTTTGACTCAAGCCAATGAAGATATACTTCAGTTAAAATTCCAAAAGGATAAAGCTGATTTAGCTATCCAGGTTTTGGAGTCAGAAGCTGAGGAAACAGTTTTAAAGTTACAACAAGACATTGACACATTGAGAGAAGAAAATATGCTCTTATAAGAGGACATAAAAGTAAACAGGATGAGATTGCATACTTGAAAAATCAGTTGTGTGTTGGAAACTTACAAGTAGCAGTCAAACAAACTCCTGAGGATAGTTATAAGTCAGTATTAGCTTATGAAGAAACTCAGAAACTGAAAATGGACATAAAAAGTATGGATATTCAAATCAATAAACTTAAACGAGCCAACCTACAACATATGGAGACTATACAACCATGCCCCTTACCAGATCAGGCTCTTATTAATGAAATCACAACTTTAAGGAGTAAAATACAGTATTTGGAAAGTACGCACACAGAAGAGCTTTCATCTTACAGAGAAATAATTAATCTGATTGAGAAAGATTTTGAAATTGTTAAATTGCAGAATGAAAAATTAAAATGAGAAATGGAATTGATCTCAGAAAGACATTTGACACCTATTTATGAAGAGAGCTTTACTACGCCTAAAAGTTTCACTAATTTTGTGGATGAATCACAACTTTTCTCCAATCCTCTTGAGTTATCCAACCAATATGAATTATTGCAGCTTGACGAAACAACTGTTCGTAAAGAATTAGAGAAGCCTTCAGCACAAATCCAGATTAATAATTATAACAAATCCTGGGATAAAAGAAAGAAGATAGACAGACAACCCATACACACTTCTGCTGGCATTAATACACAAATCCATAATTTCAACAAAACAAATGTACTAAGATTGCTGATAGTCGTGGAAGAGATATGTACAGGAGGAACCTTGCTGAGATATGGCCTAATGCTGATGTTAAGTTATCAGTTATATACAAACCTAATGCTATGCTTAATGACATAGAATAACAGATGACATAGAAAAATTGACAATGAATTTTACAAAAGAAGATACTATTATCATAATTGGAGGCTGTAATGATGATATTGTGACCAATGGAAATGCCTTGATTGATAAATGTGAGGACATAATTAGGAACACTGATCACACTAATGTAATCATTGCGGGGCTGCCTAATAGACATGATATGCCTGAATTAAATAATCACATTGCTTACATGAATATGGAACTGGATAGAATTAATTGTCTCTCAAAATGAGAATGCCAAATTTTTGCCCATATTTCTGATCCCAAAGTATATGCGTACAAAGCATGGACTGCACTTTAATCGAGCTGGAAAGAAAGAAATTGCTAAAATGATCAAGAACTGTGTGTTTAGTAGTACTAAGCCAATTGAAGACCTTACAAACAGCACAAGAGAAGTTATAAAACAAATCTGTGATATACTTAAGCTGGAAATGGGCATGATTGTAGGAATTAATATTGTGACAGCAGATATGTCGGACGTGGTTGAGGAGCTGAAGCATAACAGATCGGTGGCATTTTCTCACACGATATCAAAGGACTTTCACCACAATCGACAGATGACAGCTGGAGTGGCAGTGACCTTCAAAAGGAAATTTGGAAAACCACTCATAAGTGACAGATTGACGAACTTCTTGGCTTATCAGAGGTCTGACTCAACATCAGCAGCTGTGTACAGCCTAATTACAAAGGATAACTACAATGGCAAACCTGACATGGATGCTTATGACCATGCATTTAAAGATTTAACTGAAGATTTCAAGTTTAAAAATTTCAGAGTACTGGTCTGCTCACCTATGGGATGTGTCCGGGATAAAGTACCGATTAAGTATTTTATATCAAAAATTTATGAATTTCATAAAAAAACAGGTGCACCAGTGTTGGTGGTTACAAATGAGCAAATGACAGCCAGAAGAGTGCTTCACAACGGACTTTCACATCAAGAATTTGTTTCAAAATTGAGAGAGGAAGTCATGAATCTAAATACTGTAGCTGAATCAGCCGATCTTCCTCAAGCCTTCCAGACACCACCATCTCTTCATCCACAACAAACAATACCCCAACAGCAAGAAGTAGCTCAATGCCATTCACTGCCTAATCAGCCATCAGCACCCCAACATCAGTCCTCACCTCAGCGGAAGCTCTATCCTCAACAGCAGAGACAAGCAATTTTTTTAGAAAATATGTACATGTTCCCCCCACTGTCATGAATATACCTGACCAGGATAATAGCTCCTTGACAGCAATTCCTCCAAATATTGCCTCTAAAAACAAACTTTCAATATTCCATCAAAATATTCAGCATTTTTTGTCTCGAAAACTAGCTTTAGAAATCATATTAGATGAAATGAAACCAAATATCGTGATTCTTTCACAACTCAATGAATTAGAAATTATTAATGTTAAATTGAATAATTATAATGTAAAGTCTTTTTATTGTAGAAAAAATTTCAAAGGTGGAGGAGTTATGATCATGAGTCAGGATTCCTTAGAAGTTAATGGAGTTAATATTAAGGAAATAACTGATCTTATTGAGGATAAATATTTTGAATGCTGTTTGGCAGAGTGTAAATTAGGTGATACATTAATAGCTATAGTTGGCTTGTATAGAACTCCTGGAACAATATTCCATAGTAGTTTTTTGAATAAATTTGACATGGCTCTGGATATTCTTTGTGATAAATATAAAAATTTAATTCTTGCAGGGGACATAAATATAGATACTCTTATTAAATCTAGAGCTGCTGACTCCCTTAAAAATATTCTAACCCAACACAATATGCAATCACTTGTCAATTTTTCAACCAGAGTCACAACTGAAACTGAAAGTTCAATTGATAAAATTGTCACTAACATATCAAAGCAATAGTTGAATATTCAAGGACTTGTTACAGAGCTGTCAGATCATGATGCCCAGCTGCTGTACATCTACCACAGCATAAAATCAACCCCAAAATATCATACTCAGCTTAAACGAAAATTCACCAAAGAAAATATATTAACCTTTTTGAAGCTACTGGAGGCAGAGACATGGCTGGCTCTGTATCAGGCTCCAGTTCAAAACAAATATGACGTTTTCTTTGATACATTTATTTACTACTTTGATATAAGTTTTCCCAAAGTTAAAGCTAGAATAAATACCCCCGTCGCAGCAGACCTGCGTACTCAGCGAATTTCCAAATCAATAATATAATAATAATAATAATATATGACTTAAGCCAGGAGCCAAGCTTAAGTCTGTGACATCCAACACCAATCCACCAGTAGGAAGCTGTGCTGTAATCATCGCAGGTGCGAATGATATCGCCGATGGTCAAGAGGGAAATGTATATGAACTCCTTGAGCCCCGCATCAACACCCTGCTTGAGAACTGCAATGTCATAGTCTCCACTATACCTCATAGACATGACCTCCCATACGATCACTCAGTTAACAAGCAGACCATGCTGGCTAACAACTTCATTTTAGAACTGGGTAAAAGATATCGTAAAGGAGTTCATGTTATTAACATCAACGAAATCCCAAGGCAATATTTTACCACACATGGTATGCATCTGAGGATGATTGGAAAACGACGACTGGCTGTCATGGTTTACCGTGCACTGCAAAGATTAAACAGTACCACAATGCCTCGGAACAACCCAGCATGCTCTACACGGAAATCCGACAGCTTGCCTTTGTCTTTGCCTACTCCGCCCCTAGAGACCACCACTACCACACCACTGGCCCCTGCAGATAAACTCCTCAGGACACCGGAAATCAAGACCTCGGATCCCATTGTAACTCTGCATCGGGACTCCTTCGCTGACGCTGTGAAAAGTATATCGCCTACGAGATATCACAAAGACAATCATGACAATTTGTTCATTAATAATTATTTTTTAGAAATGCCAATCAAAACTACTCATTGACAATTATGCCGGAGTCAGAAAAAAAATCAAAAACTGCAATCGAAATTCCAAAACTTTTTCCAAAAACGTTTTCTGTAGTTCACCAAAATGCTCAGTCGGCCACAAATAAAGTAGATGAACTTGCTCTAATGTGTGAAGAGCTTAGGCCTGACGTATTTGTTGTAACTGAACACTGTTTCAAAAATGAGTCCATCAATCTTTTTAAAATAAATAACTACCAATTGGCTAATTCATACCAACAAACGGAATTTAAAGGAGGAGGCGTGGCAATTTTTGCAAAACATTCTTTGAAATTTCAACCATTCTCAATAGGTTACAACTCAGATTTAGATTTTGAAGCACAAGGCATAACAATTCATCGTGAAAATATGGCGAAAACCTGCATTATTGGGTTATACCGTTCGCCCAATGGCTGTGCAGACAATTTTTTTCTTAAACTTGATCAACTTTTAAATTTTCTTCAGTCCAAAAATTTTATGTTTATTATCACTGGTGACTTAAATATCAATGTTTTAGACCACGCCGACCTCCTAACCCAGCGGCTACGCGATACCCTAACAACATTTGGCTTAACTTGGTCCGTGAACTCACCGAACCGAGTGACCTCTACATCTCAAACTGCCATCGACAACGTTATTACTAACATACCTCACGCGGTAGTCTCAGTTGTAGATGGGGCCATCTCTGACCACTTAGCTCAGGAAGTGCTAATTAAGGAATTGACACCAGAGAAGCCACAAACAACCTCAAAATTAAAACGGGCTGTTCAGCCCAGCAATATCCGGCTTCTTGTTAGGAGCTTGGAAAAAGAAACGTGGCAATTCATACATGAAGATGGGTGTGTCAATCATATGTTTAAAACTTTCAACGATTGTTTAACGTTCCATCTAGATTTAACGTGTCCTTTTAGAGTCAGCAAAGAAAATCCTAAATCCCCAAGGGACTCATGGATAACTACGGGAATTTTGGTTTCCCGTGAAAAGCTTAAATTTTACAACAGCATTTTTATAAGAACTCATGATGTTGAATTCAAAACTTTTTACAGAAACTATAAGAGAATATTCCGGAAGGTAATAAAGGCCGCAAAGGCCATGGACGTTAACAAAACATTACAATCATCAAACAATTTTTCAAAAACTGCTTGGAAAATTATCAATCAGTCAACAAAGCAACAATCAGTTCAATATTATTCAGATATTAAACTCAATATAGATGGAAAATGGATCGAAGATCCTCAAGAGGTTGCTGCTTCATTTAATACTTTCTTCTCCTCGGTAGCCTCTTCAAAAATACAAAACATAAAGACAACTAACTCAGTTAGAAGTCCAGTTTTTTCCATGGTGCTATCCCCGGCCGAAGAGTTGGAGGTGGCTCAGATCATTCAAAGACTGAGTGCAAAAAAATCGTGTGACATCAATGGTATGTCTATGTGGTTGCTCAAGAGATGCTACAAGCCTCTCTTGACTCCACTAACAAAATTAATAAATCTCTCTTTTGAACGTGGGGTTTTTCCAGACCTTTTGAAGACGGCGAAGGTCATTCCAATTTTTAAAAAGGATGACCCCACTTCAACTAGTAATTACCAGTCAATCTCAATTCTCCCAGTTCTGAGTAAAATTTTTGAAAAGCTTTTCTTTAACAAACTGATGATGTTCCTAGAACGATTTGATGTCTTGTGTCAGGGACAGTTTGGATTCAGAGAACACAGATCAACCATTGATGCTGTGACCAAACTTGTTGAAACCGTTGTCGATGGTATAGAGAGGCGAGAACATGTGCTCAGCATATTTCTCGACCTCTCAAAGGCCTTTGATTGTGTGCACCATGAGACATTGTTGCACCAATTGCAGGCATGTGGCGTTCGTGGCTTGCCTCACAAGTGGCTTACGTCCTACCTGTGCAATAGACATCAGCAGGTATTAGTAGGAAACAAAATATCAGACAAAATTAAAATGTCCCATGGTGTCCCTCAGGGATCAATTCTGGGACCGGTTCTATTTTTGATCTATGCAAACAATATAAATGAATCTGTCCAAAATGGAAGTGTGATTCAGTATGCTGACGATACGACTCTCTGTTTTAAAGGAAAAAATATAGAAGAATTGGAAGTTAAGTCATTTATTGAACTTAACTCCATCATTCAATACTTTTCGGAAATAAATCTTGAAACAAACCATTCAAAATCCACATTTCTTAACTTTTCCCTTCGACAGCAAAATTTAGAAAATCAGCCAGCCGTCATGATGGATGATGTTCTCTTAGAGTATACTGATTCCACTAAGTTCTTGGGAATGTACCTCGATGAGGGATTGACCTGGGACAAACAAATTGATCATATTTGCTTGAAAGTTTCAAGGGGCACTTATGCTCTGCGCCATCTTTCTCAATTCTGTTCTCAAGAAGTACTTAGAATGGCCTATTTTGGCCTGATTTATCCACATCTGACCTATGGAATTAGGTTATGGGGGGGCTCTGCTAAGTACAAGTTTGAAAGAGTATTCCCGGCTGCAGAAAAAAGCAGTCAGGATCATGGCAAAATTGAATTTTAGAGAGTCGTGCCAAAATTCATTCAGGGAGCTTGGATTACTCACATTACCCTCTCTTTACATCCTGGAGGTGTCAATGTATTGCCAATCGCAAGACATGATCTGCGGCAGAGATTTTCACAGATATGAAACTAGAGGTAGAAATAATTACCGTGTTCAACAACACAGAACAACAGTTTTTGAATATCTCCCAGCTCAAGTAGGCCTAAAGATAATCAACCAGCTCCCTAATCAGATTAAAGCGTCAGCAACCAAAAATCAATTCAAAATTCGTTTGAAACAGTTTTTGATGTCGGGAGAGTTTTACTCGGTCGATGAGTTTATGAGGAGCCGCTGGAATTAAAATTAAATTGTACATACTCCGGCAACTTTGTCCCGTACGAAGGTGAGAGTGAATGGGCCAGTGTGGTATGTTTGAATGTGTGAGTGGATGAAGTTAGTTTTTGTTTTTATAACTACTTTGTTTTTATAACTACAGTCAAACCTTGATATAACGAATCTCAAGGGACCGGACTGAATATTCGTTATATCAAGGTTTTCGTTACATCGAGTTTCGTTATATTGAGGTTAGGTTTGATGGAATTTCGCTATATCGAGGTTCACCGACATCGTAATGCAGGCCAACATCTAGCAATGCTTAACCTCATTAAAACGCTCTGTAATTGCATAGGATACTCTGTTGTTAAGTAAATGGAGAATAAAATAAATAGTCTCATTCTACTTGATACAAAATAAACTAACTTTATTTTTTAAAGTACAGTATGTTTAAAAGAAGAATTAAAATCAATTACGTAGTAATGTTGTTATGACAATAATGTACATACTTATATGTATTAAAAAAGTAAACTACAGTATGTATTATAATAAAATAAAAAAGGCTTAATCCTTAAAAATAGTTTTAACACTGCATATCTTTAAAACAACGAGAATAAAAAGGATGAATGAACTGAATGAAATTCATGACAGTCAAGACCGTGGGACACATCCGTGGTCGGGCGTTCATGTTTAGACACGATTGTAAGTTTGTTTCCGTTCGTTATATCAAGGGAGGATAGAGATCATTCGTTATATAGAGGTAAAATTCGCTATATAGAGGTTTTTATTAAGAAAAATTCGTTATATAGAGGTTGATTTATTTTTTCTGGCATCTTCAAAAATTCGTTAAATCGAGGTTTACAATACGGTTCAATCATTATATAGAGGTGAAATTAGCATTGAGTCTTATGGGAAGTTGTAGGGGATTTAAAAAAATTCGTTATATCAAGGAATTCGTTATATCAAGGTTCGTTATATCAAGGTTTGACTGTATGTTGTTTCTGAATATTCATTGACGTTTGTTATGCAATGTAATCATTGTCGACACAATAAAATATATTATTATTATTATTATTATGACAAGTTTGGTCAAAATCTGTCGATAAACATGAGAATTTTTGCCTATTCTCCATAAGATTAAAATGGGAAAGAGTGAGTAGGTTTGCTGCTGTGAGGAACACTGAAAGTAGCCATTTATACCATCAAAAATTTTATTTTTAACATTTATACCAACTTTCATCAACATCTGTCCATAAATAAAGGAGTTTGCCTAATCTAATGATTAACATGGGAAAAGAGTATGCAGGTTTGCTGCCATGATAAACACATAAACTATGATTTTTTAGCACAAATGTATGGATCTCAACCACATGAAGCTAAATCTAGTTTCATCCAAAAATATTAGATAATAAGTGAAAAATTAATTTTTCCTAATCCTCCATAAGATTAACATTGGAGCCTCAAAATACAACGTACTGTGTTTAGATTTTTTTATATCTCAGTAACCGTTGAAGATAGAGAAAAACTTTAAGGAACTTAACTGTGTAGTTTCTTAAGCTGATTCCAATGGTGAAATATAAAATTAGAAATTTTTAAAAATTACATGTGAAAAACGCAAAAAACCCCATTTTGGGGTACAGAACCCCCCAAACTACCTGTTCCTATTGACCGATATGTCTGGTTTACAAACTCGTCCGAGTATTTGTAGGAATACACGTCTCTACCAAATTTGGTCTCGATCGGACCATTTTTACGAGAGTTATCGTGCTAACAGACACATATATACATATATATAAAAATTTTAACGACTATTGTTTTTGGACTCTGGGCACCTAAAGACGAAAAAATAACATGGTCCCGGGCTTAAGTCTTACCATGAGACCTACGGTAATAGGTTCTTCCCTATGGGATATTCGCTAAAAGCAACAATAAAAATAACTGGATAAATAATGAGTTAAGGAGAGCTAAGGATGAAATAATAAGTACAAGTCAGACTGTTAGAGTAACTAAAGATGAATCTCTGAAACATAAATTGAAAGAACAAAAAATAACCTATCACATTAATATTAAAAAAGTAAATACCCCTGTCGCAGCAGACCTGCGTACTCAGCGAATTTCCAAATCAATAATTTAATATATGACAAGTTTTATAAAAATATGTCCATAAACATGAGAATTATTTGCCTATCCTCCATAAGATTAACATAGGAAAGAGTGTGCAGGTTAGCTGCAGTGAGGAACACTGAAAGAAGTCATTTCTACCATGAATAATTTTTATCTTAACATTTATAAGAACTTTCATCATCATCTGTCCATAAATAAAGGAGTTTGCCTATTCCCTATATGATTAATATGGGAAAAGAGTATGCAGGTTTGCTGCCATGATAAACACGTAAACTATGATTTTTAAGCATATATGGATAGATCTCAACGACATGAAGCTAAATATCAAGTTTTATCCAAATAATATTGATTAATATGGGAAATATTAACTTTTCCCAATCCTCCATAAGATTAACATTGGAGCCCCACAATACAACGTGCTGTGTTTAGATTTTTTCATATCTCGGTAACCGTTGGAGATAGAGAAAAACTTTAAGGAACTTAACTGTGTAATTTTTTAAACTGATTCCAATGGTGAAATATTAAATTAGAAAATTTTAAAAACTACGGGTGAAAAACGCAATAAACCCTATTTTGGGGTTCAAAACCCCCCCAAACTACCCGTTCCCATTCACCGATATGTCTGGTTTACGAACTCGTCCGAGCATTTGTAGGAATACACGTCTCTACCAAATTTGGTCTCGATTGGACCATTTTTACGAGAGTTATCGTGCTAACAGACACACATATATACACACACATATATATATATATATATATATATATATATATATATATTATTAAATTAAAAGAACTTGTGCTCCCTTTTAACATTTTATTTCTGACACGTGTTTCGAAACTTAGTTCATGTTCACAGTGTATTTTTAACTTAAATTTTAGTTAAAAATACACTGTGAACATGAACTAAGTTTCGAAACACGTGTCAGAAATAAAATGTTAAAAGGGAGCACAAGTTCTTTTAATTTAATAATAACTATATTAGCTGCCCTTACTTGTGAACTACCTGATCAAATATATTGTGGCCATCACATGTTGTTATTATAAAATATTTTTTCTTTTCAGTCATATGTTTAATGTTTATGTTTTTGTTTATCATCTCTGTTAAGTTTATTTTCAGTTCAATACAACTTTTATTTTAATTCCTGACTTATGATTTACTCTGCAATTATTAATATTTGTACAAGGTAATATATTACTACATTGGTGACCCCGTTAACGACTTATTTGTGAAGCTATGGATAACCCAGATCAATGTCTTCCCGGCTCAATGGACACGACGCATATCTCACCCGTTTCACTAAAAATTCCACCATTTTGGGAAAAGAACGTTATGTTGTGGTTTCACCAAATTGAGTGTCAATTCTCTCTTCATGGAATCTCAAAAGAAACTACAAAGTACAATTATGTGATGGGCTGTTTAGACACTGAAGTAGCAAGTAAGCTCACAGACTTTATCGGTAAACCTTTATCCTCGACCCCCTACTCTGACTTGAAGAAGAGGCTATGTTCAGAATATGAAATCTCAGAACACATCAAACTGAAGCAACTGACAAGTGAAGTTTGCCTCGGAGATAAGAAACCATCGGCTCTTCTGCGTGAGATGAGGACATTGGCAGGCTCTCAGGTATCTGACAATTTCTTAAAAGTAATTTTCTTGCAACGCTTACCTAATCACATTCGTACTGCGTTGGCAGCATCTCAAACCGATTCACTAGATGACTTAGCCAAGATAGGAGACAAAATATCTGAAGTTTCAGCTGCTGATACTTATGTTTGTTCTCAAGGGGCTAGTGCTCAATCGCCTGACCGCATTGCTGCCTTGGAAAAACAGGTAAATGATCTCGCTCAATCAATTGATGCTCTAGTTAAGTTCAGAAAACATGAGTTTCCTGCGGCACCAAAACGTGATAATTTTTCAAATAGAAAAAAGCCTAATCAAACTGAATTGTGTTGGTATCACCTTAAATTTGGTGACAATGCTAAGAAGTGTATTCAACCATGTTTGTTCTCGCCAAAGAGTCATTGCGAACAGGAAAACTTTCTGCCCCGTCATTGAATGCGGCTAATGATGACAGGGGCTTTAAATCTTGTCGCCTTTTTGTTACCAACTTAATTTGTGGTCGGAGGTTTTTAGTGGACTCTGGTGCAGACATTTCCGTCCTACCTCCAGCTAATACGGATAAGCTTAACGAACGTAACAGACAGTTATATGCTGCAAATGGCTCTGTAATAAAAACATTTGGGGAACGGAACATTAAACTTGACCTGGGTTTGAAAAGGAAATTTTCCTGGACTTTCATAATTGCTAATGTGACCCAGCCAATAATTGGGGCTGACTTTTTATCTCATTTTGGTTTACTGGTTGACATTAAAAACCAAAGATTAATAGATACCAGGACTCAACTTTCTGTTGTGGGATTTCAAAACTACTCATCCCAACGATCTGTTTTGGTGCTTGATCCAAATGGCAAATATTCCAAATTGATCTCTCAATACCCTAATTTACTTAAAGAAACCCCTAACTTCCATGTCTCACAGGACACAGTCTTTCACTCAATTCAGACAACAGGCCAACCTGTGACCTCTAGACCTAGGCGTTTATCTCCTGAAAAACTTGCAGTAGCAAAAGCTGAGTTTCACAAAATGGTCAACTTAGGTATTTGTAGGCCTTCAAAAAGCTGTTGGGCTAGTCCACTTCACTTAGTACCGAAAAGTGACGGTTCTTGGAGACCATGTGGGGATTATCGTGCCCTAAATGCCAACACAGTTCCTGATAGATATCCAATTCCATATTTGCAAGATTTTAATAGCCAGTTAAATGGCAAAACTATATTTTCCAAAATTGATCTTGTTCGGGCTTTTCATCACATCCCTATAGCCCCTGAAGACATTAAAAAAAGCCGCTGTCATTACACCTTTTGGTTTATTTGAATTTCTCAAGATGCCATTTGGGTTAAGGAATGCAGCCCAAACCTTTCAACGGTACATTAACTCACTTCTTCAAGAATTTGATTTCACCTTTTGCTACTTAGATGATATTTTGGTTGCCTCTTCCTCAGAGGAGGAACACATTGCGCACCTAAAAAGGAGTTTTTGACAAGCTGAATGAACATCATATCAATATAAATACAGCAAAAAGTGTTTTTGGAATGTGCGAGATTCCTTTCCTTGGTTATCTGGTTTCGAAAGGTGGCATATTACCTTTACCAGACAAAGTTGATGCTATTATAGGCTATAAACTCCCTGAAACTGTTCTTGAGCTACGTCGGTTCTTAGGCCTCATTAATTTCTATAGACGTTCACTTCCTAACGCAGCCGAAACTCAACAAAAGCTCTTTGATATGTGCAAAGGTACTACTAAACGTGATAGGCGAAAGTTAAATTGGACTCCTGAATGCAAAAAAGCTTTTCAGGATGCAAAGGATCAGCTTATCAATGCCACATTGTTGGCGCATCCATCCCCTGATGCTCCTCTTGCTCTCATGGTCGATGCATCTGATTTTGCCGTAGGATCTTCTCTTCATCAGATTCGCAATGGCAACCTAGAACCCCTTGGATTTTTCTCTAAATCTCTTACACCAACTGAGAAGAAATACAGTACGTACGACAGAGAACTCCTTGCTGCATACCTTTCTGTAAAACATTTCCGATATCTTATTGAAGGAAGAAACTTTGTGATATATACAGATCACAAGCCCCTGTCCTTTGCCTTCAAAAGACCATCTGAAGCATGTAGCCCCAGACAATTACGCCACTTAGATTTCATCGGTCAATTCACAACCGACCTGCGATACCTTCCAGGAAAACAAAACATTCCAGCAGATTTTATGTCAAGGTTAAATACAATCGATCTACCTTCAACTGTTTCTTTTGAAGCAATTGCTGAGATGCAACCTCAGGATATTGAACTCCAGAACATTAAAACGTCAAACACAACTTCTCTTAAGTTTCAAAGCATGTTACTCCCTAACGGAATGTACCTGGATTGTGACGTCAGTACCGGAAAACTAAGGCCATTTATTCCTCAACATTTTAGAAGACAATTATTCGATTCTATCCATAACCTTGCACATCCTGGAATCAAAGGGACATTGGATCTTATTAAACATCGGTTTGTTTGGCCTTCCATAAACAAAGATGTCAGGCTTTGGGCTAAAACTTGTGTAGCTTGCCAACGGTCGAAGGTGTGGAAACACACTAATAGTGAAATTGGAACTTATAACACAAGTGAGGGACGTTTTTCTCACATTAACATTGACTTAGTTGGACCTTTAACTCCTTCTCAAGGATTTTCTTATATGCTGACAATCATCGACCGCTTTACCCGTTGGGTCGAGGCAACACCTATCAAAGACATTTCTGCAGAGACGGTAGCTGAAGCACTTCTTTCCACATGGATATCACGATTTGGGGTTCCTCAGTTCATCACAACAGATAGAGGAAGACAATTTGACTGCAACCTTTTCAATGAATTAACAAAACATCTTGGTATCCATCACATCAAGACTACTGCGTATCATCCAGCAGCTAATGGAAAAATAGAAAGATGGCACCGACACTTAAAATCAGCCTTAACAGCACAACTCACATCAGGCTGGACACGGAAACTACCGATGGTGCTACTGGGACTAAGATCATACATCATTCCTGAGTACAATGTTACTTCTGCAGAAATGACACTTGGTCAGTCCGTCAGATTACCTTGTGATCTTTTTCAAGACACAAAGGATACGATTGATGTTCCTGACCTTGTTCATAATTTAAAGAGAAAAATGAAAGATATCAAACCTATAGAAGCCAAATATCATTCATCTAAGAACATTTTTGTCCATCCTGACCTACGTCAATCAAGTCATGTTTTCGTACGGAATGATGCTGTAAGAAAACCGTTGCAGCCTGTCTACAATGGGCCATACCCAGTAGTCTCACGGTCAGATAAGTGGTTTGCCGTTGAGATTCCAACAGGCACGAAAAATGTCTCCATAGACAGGCTGAAACCAGCTTTTCTCTTGAATGACTCCTCACCCGAAAGGCTACAACAAAAACGTGTGCCATCGAAGACTCCGGCTCCTGAAAAGGTAGACGTACAACCTCAAAAAACTCTAGTGTTCACCCGATCCGGTCGTACAGTCAACCCACCTAATCGTCTGTTACAAGCTTAGTTATTAATTGAAATCTAACTATCTAATGGCTTCGTTGACACTAGGGGGGGAATATATGTGGCCATCACATGTTGTTATTATAAAATATTTTTTCTTTTCAGTCATATGTTTAATGTTTATGTTTTTGTTTATCATCTCTGTTAAGTTTATTTTCAGTTCAATACAACTTTTATTTTAATTCCTGACTTATGATTTACTCTGCAATTATTAATATTTGTACAAGGTAATATATTACTACAATATATATATATATATATATATATATATATATATATATATATATATAAATTTTAACGACTATTGTTTTTGGACTCTGGGCACCTAAAGATGAAAAAATAACATGGTCCCGGGCTTAAGTCTCACCATGAGACCTACGGTAATAGCTTCTTCCCTATGGGAAATTCGCTAAAAGTGAGTACATGATTAAAAAGATTTTGAATTCTGATAATCCAAGTAAAACAATGTGGAAATTGATAAATGATGAAGTAAAGCCAACAGCAGAAAGAAAAAATGAATGTAAGCTTATTGTTAACTGTGTAATTGTATAGTTCAATCTGATCCATTTGTAATCTGTGATCTTTTTAATGACCACTTTATTAATATAGTAAGTAACCATGTAACCCCTATTATTGTTAATTTTCCAAATTTGACTTTTAGAATTACAAACAGTGTTCAATCACCAAAATTCTACATTAAACCAATAACTGAAATTGAAATGGATAAATTCATTTCATCTTTTAAGATTAAGTTCTCAGTTGGCTTTGATGAGGTGCCAATGTCAATTATAAAGAGTGCAAAGGACCTGCTGATCAAACCATTAACTCATTTAGTTAATTCCTCCTTCATTACTGGTACTTTCCCGAATAAGTTAAAAACTACAAAAGTTAAAACTCTTTTTAAAAAAGGAAATAAACAATATCCTAATAATTACAGACCCATATCATTATTACCAACCTTTTCAAAAATTTATGAACGTTCAATGTATTTAAGATTAACTGAATTTTTGGAAAACAATAACCTTTTTGATAAGGAGCAGCATGGCTTCAGATCGGGTAGGTCTGTTGTTTCGGCAAGCATAGATTTTATCGGGTCAATAGTGGATGCAGTGGACAGAGGAGAACATGTTGTGGGTATATTCATGGATCCTTGTAAAGCATTTGATAATGTCCTGCATGAAAATCTCATTACAACTCTTAAAAATATGGGAATTGTTGGGATTCCATTAGATTGGTTTAGATCATACCTTAAAGATAGGGAACAATATGTGGAATCATCTTTTATAAATGAATTTGGTCAGGTTATATTTGCTAAATCTGAGCTTAAAACCATATTACATGGAGTCCCTCAAGGTTCAATCTTGGACCTGTTTTATTTTTGTGCTATTTAAAGGGATTGCCAGACACCGTGCCAAAGTATAGTGCTAAAATGTGTTTATATGCTGATGACTCGAATTTAATAGTTAAGGATGAGTCTTTACAAGAAATAGGAAATTTAGCAAATAACTATTTAACTTCAATTAAAAAATTTTTTGCCAACAGTAACCTGCTGTTAAATCGAGACAATACTAATTTTATGTCATTCAAAACACGCCAGAAAAAAATGTAATTGATCCTGATATTGAAATTGAAAAAACAAAAATCAACAAATGAAACATGAAAATGAATGAAATGAATGAAACAAAATTTTTAGGATTGGTTTTAGATGAACACTTATCATGGGACCAGCACATACTTTCCATACAAAAAAGGTATCGTCAGGTTTATTTTCATTAATGAGCTTGTCAAAATTCTGTTCCATTGAAGTTTTAAACTTTGCCCAAATACATTCTCATATCTCATTTGGAATTACTCTTTATGGTGCAACGTCAAAAAAAAATCTTCAAAGTATCCTCTTATTACAAAAAAAGCTATACACATTATTTTGAATTTAAAACTAATTGACTCTGTAAAGGAACATTTTTCTAAATTAGGTATTTTAACGATTTATGGATTATACATTTTGGGAACTGTTTTAGTGGTTAGGGATGCCAGGCGTGGACTGCAAAAATTGGGATCCCTGCTCAAATACTCCACACTAAATAGAAATCAGCTGGCATTACCCAAGATAAATTAAATTTCAGAAATAAAAATCCATTAGTAGCCGGTATCAAATTTTATAATTGCATCTCACAACAGATTTTGACAATTAATAATGACAATATATTTAGAAAAAAGATTAAAGAGTATTTGGTCAGTAGGCCTTTGTATTCATTTGACGAATTTTTTTCCATAAGGTAAATATAACTGTGTCAGTTTTGGTAGCAACAGATTAGTTTAGCTACAGGATTGTAAATGTTTAAAAAAAAGTATTTGTATTTATACAGTAGGCTAGTTTGACTCCATTCAAGGATTGTGTGTATCTCTTATGTACAATTTATGAATAAAGTTTGTTTAGACTTTGACTTTGACTTACTGTCGAAGGAATATGTTAGCCTTAGTCAGTAACAAGACTACAAGATCACGTCATAATCATCTTGCATTCGTTTCTTATTCATACTTGGCTTAAAATACCTACCTTGGTAGGTCACCATTTACAAAGGTAATCCAACCTAAGTTAATCTAAATATAAGTATTATAAAAAATATTCTCTGGAACAAAATTTATTCAATGTTTTTTTCTGAATCGTTACACGTAATTGTAACGTAAATACTAAATAAAAATTACACTTAATATTTATGTAATTAAATTTGTTTCATAATTAGATTTTTAACAACCTAATTTTTGCTGTATTTTTTTTGTACAGCCTAAACTAAGAGTTTTTGGTAAGTCAAAAGTTAAAAATTTATAATTCTTGGGCAACAATAATACAACAATACTCTTTAACAATATAACAATATGGTTACTTATAAATTGATATATTTAGGTTACCAATTAATTCCTTTTGACGTGACACGTTTTGCGGTGATGTAGTTCAATTGCAACATGATTAAACCGTATGTTCACGGCCAAAGGACACTGGACCTAAATTGTTAATTACATTTTTCTGAATCATTTTGTATCATTGAATACTAAATTAGTTTCATTTTTTTGTTTACAGCCTAAACTGTGAGTTTTTGGTGGATCGAAAGTTAAAATTTAGACTCCTCAGGTACAAAAACATATGGTTAGACATAGGTATAAACTGAAAAATTTAGATTATGAATTAATTCCGTTGGACAGGATATGTTTTGCGATGATTTAGTTTGATGACAACACAATTAAATCGTATACATACAGCAAAAAGTTAGTGGACCAAAATTATTAACTACATTTTCTGAATACTTTTCTGTCATTGAATATTAAATTTGTTTCATAATTTTTCAATCTTAGAATTTTTCTGTTTTTTTTGTGTACAGCCTAAACAAGGTTTTTAGTGGGTCAAAATTTAAAAATTTAGATCTATAATGCATTTTAAATCACTCTGTTACGAAATGATATATTGCACCTTTCACTAAACATTCTCCAAAACACGGAAGAATTACCACATTGCCAGATCCAACTCAACTTCGATCAGAAACCATTCGTTATTGATGTATTTAGGGGATCGCAGTACAACCGGGTGTGTATGATCTGTGTGTATAGTTGACAGCAGCACAACGTGGTGCCTGTTTTCAGAAATTTATACACACACTGTTTAGGAAATTCAATCCAAGTGAGAAATCAAAATCATTATTTTGGCAAACTTCAACTATGCAGTTGGCACTTGATAATCCGACACTTGCCAGTCCGACACACTCGGTAGTCCGACGCCGCGCCAAATGAGTCATCGCCGTGACTGGCGTCTGTACAGTACAGAAATTTTATTTGTGTTGTGACAGGAGTCTTGCGTCTTCCGGTCTGTTAGTTCCTTACCTTGTTCAGTATCAATTAGTGCGTAGTAAAGAGTGTTGCTTACTTTGTTTCTGACAGTATTCAATTCAGAATTTAAGTGCAAAATGTTAGTTCAGGTAGGCCTTACTGAATTTAGAATGTAGGTTATGTTTCACACTGACGGATCTCACTGTTCCGTTTTGTAAACACATTGCAGATGTTGTTTGGACACTTTTTTAAGTACACACACACACATTTACTGTAGAAAATAACTTAGTTGGATGGCAGCTGGCTCTTCAGGCCAGAATTATAATTTAAGTTCAGATTACTTTAACCTATGTTGCCAACTATGTATTTTAATGATTATATTCTTATTCAGGTGGGTTCACTTTGCCTTGAGATTATTGAATATGAATTAAACCGCTACTCTCAGTTGCGCAAGGAAGTAGAAAACCAAAGCAGTTCTGCCCTTCCCCTTCCCCAGACTCCAGTTTCCAGACTCCCTCTTCCGCGGAGTGCTCGGCGTCCTATTAAGCCCGGTGTTGATGAAAAGAAGAAACCACCCGCTGGTATGTCATCATTTGTAAAATATACTTAACAAAGTCACTTTTAAAAGTTTTAACATGAATTTCAAAATTTCATAATATGTTGGTTCCAAGCTCATCAGTCAGTTATTTATTGTCCAAGTCAGATATTTAAAAAAGAAATTTATAGGACTCTTTCTGTTTTTATTATTTTATTAGCTTCTGTTTCGATTAATGAATTAGCTACATCATAACATCCTACAATACATTTTTTTGACAGTGTGTGGTCATTTTGTTCTTAATTCTCTCCTGCTAATAAAGGAAAACATTGGTACTGACACTATCCACGACCAGCTTCATCAGTACAACAATAGAAACAGTGTAGACCTCCATATACCTCCAGTCTCACCAGAGTTCTTCAGTGGATAGCAGTTCAGTTCTCACCCTAATAGTGTTCATTAAGCTGCCTCCTGGTCAGCCAACTCAAATTGTGAGTGGGGATTGGCTGAAGAAATGGCCTAGAAATGACAAGCATTTTACTTTTGACTGTAACATAAAAATGATTACTAATATCTTAAAATAGTAAGTATAAACAAAAATATACCCCCGTCGCAGCAGACCTGCGTACTCAGCGAATTTCCAAATCAGTAATATTACAATAATAGTACAAGTATGTAACAAGACTGATCAATCAATACTTGGTTATAAATTAGAGTATTTGCCTATTCTCCGTAACATTAACATGGGAAGGAGTATGCAGGTTTGCTGCTTTGAGGAACAGAAAAAGTAGGCATTTTTACCATAAACTATTTTTATTCTGACCATATACCAAGTGTTATTCTTATTTGGACATAAATAAAGGAGTTTGCCTATTCTCCATAAGGTTAGTATAAGAATGAGTATGCAAGTTTGCTGCTGTGAGGAACAAATAAACAAAAATATTTTTTAGCATAAACATATGGATCTCAACTACATGAAGCTAAATACAAAGTTTCATCCAAAACTATTCATAAGTAAGGGAAATATTAATTTTTCCTTATCCTCCATAAGATTAGTATTGGAGCCCCTAAATACAATGTACTGTGTTTAGATTTTTTAATATCTCGGTAACCATTGGAGATAAAGAAAAACTTTAAGGATCTAAATTGTGTAGTTTTTTAATCTGATTCTAATGGTAAAAGATAAAACTTGAAAATTGTAAAGATTACATGGAAAGAGCGCAAAAAAACCCATTTCTGGGTTACAAAACCCCCCCCAAACTACCCGTTCCGATTGACCGATATGTCTGGTTTACGAACTCGTCCAAGCAAATGTAGGAATACGTGTCTCTACCAAATTTGGTCTCGATCGGACCATTTTTACGAGAGTTATGTATTCACACACACAAACATATATATATATATATATCTTGATGTTTGTAGAAATGTGTAAAATGACTTAATACAATTCATATATATATATAAATTTTAACGACTATTGTTTTTGGACTCTGGGCACCTAAAGACAAAAATATATCACGGACCCGGGCTAAAGTCTTGCCATGAGACCTACGGTAATAGCTTCTTCCGTATAGTAAATTTGATAAAAAGCATAAAACATGCCCCCTGCCTTTTAACCCCTAACCACAAAAGCAAAATAGGTGTCCACTGCCTCCCCCCAATTAAGCCTAAAATGCCGTCAACTTCCACCCAAGCCGGCCATCGTTTATTTAAGGTGATCCCCCCACTTCGCTATTCCACACATTTGCAAGCCAAATTGGGATTGCTCATGGTCGGGATTCGAACCCTAGCACTTCCGAATGGCTAGAACGTTACACTCGTCAGCGCAGCGCTCTAGACGGTCCAGCCACTAGTGCATAGGAGTAGAAAGCGCTTACTTGGCTGTAAGAAATGCTTGGTGGCAGTTAGTGGATTCCGTGATTAGGTTCGGTTGCTTGCCCCCAGAGGGCAACACGGCCAAGAATGTGATAGGTTCACTAAATTGATGACAGATGCCGCTACCTGCCACTTCTTATTGAATTTGTAAATGTGTTGTGAATTACGACTTTACCACTTCTAGGGTTAAGATGTGTTAAGAGAATTGCTTCTGCTCCTATGGTTAGGTTTAATCAAGTTAATTTGGTCCCATAGGCGCACGTTTTTGTTGTACTAATTATTTAAATGAGAGCTGAATAATGATTTTATCATACAGTTAAGCACACATACCAGTTGGAGTGTTGACGAGAAAATTAACTATCGTACTTACTTTACTGGGATGATCCAGTAAAACATAATTGTAACTGAGGTTAAACACTTCCTTTTATAACATTTTCAATGGATATTATGTTTTAGAAATTTTTCTTGCTGTGATTTTATAATTTATTATTACTGTTTGAGATATTTTTAACATATAGGGTACATTTATAAATCTTATTTATTAGTATTGTTAATCTAAAGCATTGCGTTTGTATGGACAATTGTATTTAATATAATGTGTGATATTTTCTGACTATGTCAATTGCTATTTGTGGCTTAAAGGCAAATAAAGTATTTCATTCATTCATTTCAGAAAAATCAGAGGAACCCACAATGAATGTGAGGAAGCTTGCAACACTGGCTAAAAAACAAGACCAGCTTCTCAGAGGTAAAGACCACTGAAAAATTAGTTATACAACATTTCAGTAAATGATAAGTATAAATTATTTTATCCACTTTAGAGGCTCTTATTTTAGAATTAGCGATGTCAAATCTACGTACGACCAGATCCTGCGAAAAGTGCCAGTAACTATATCTGACTTTGAAAAGTCTGGGTAAATATTTCGAACACAGTATCCTACTTACCTATATCAAATCAATCTTAGACTTACTTTTTGAACGTTCTAATAACCTTTTAAAAATGTTTCTGAAGAACCCAATTTTGACGTTTCGTACGATTTTAGGCTGCATTATGACACTCTCAAACCATACTGTTTAGCTAGGGGATCGGCAAGAATTGGGGTTCTGGGCAGGGGAAAAATCACTCAAATATACTTATTTCACTCTCTAATAACATAATTAAGAATAAAAACACCACAAAACACAGTTTTTCTGACGCTTTCTAACTTTTTTGGCCAAAATAAGGCACCCTTCAAACACCAGTCAACCTTGTTATCAACAAGCAATCGAGTTTCTGAGCTGGGAAAAACAGGAAATATTCGGAAAACAGGGATATTTTAGGGAATTTGGGATTTAAATGTTAATTTTTGGGTAAATGGTAAATTCTTGTGATATACAATTTTGAACTGGAAAAGCTTGTTTGATTGGAGATCTTCCGACATACAGTGCTCTGTGGAGTTAAGTTAGGTTTTTTGATAGTATAAAATATATTTATCGACATAAAAATACCAATAAAAAACCTAACTTAACTCCGCAGAGCGCTGTATGTCGACTAATACACATTCCATTGTAATATACAATATCTTGCCGACATACAGCGCTCTGCGGAGTTAAGTTTAAGTGCAAACTTACTGCAATAAATTAAACCCTATTTAAAATAAACAGGTTTATAAATAAACAGGTCAAATAAACACATTTATGGAAAACAAGCAATTTGTAAATTGTATTTATCCTGAATGGTCTTAGAACTTTATCCTTCCTTGATGTAAATCCTTTATTCCTTATTTCTTTATCATTTATTCCTAGATGTAAATAAAATTAAAGAGTAACACAGTCTTGGGAAGAATTCGGGACATTTAGTCGTCCTGGGCAACGTCCAAATCAATCCGGGACACAACCTGAAATTCTGGGACGGTCCTGCGAAAATTGGGACCTTAGTTTACACGTTACGAAAAATCGTAACAACATGTCCGTGCATGCAAGTCGATGTGTGTAAACAAGTCGTTGCGACCTGTCTGAGTTGGAGTCAGGTTGGAAGGTTAGTGCAAATTTCCACAAACCTTTCGTGTTTGCAATGCCAAGTCGGAGGCATTCATCGACTTGGAGATAAAAAGTCAAAGTCAAAAAGTAATTTATTTCCAGAAAATATAACATCGCTACATAATTAACCTCTTAAATAAAAAAAACAATAGTACAATAAGTACAATTTATAAATTAAAATTATCAGGAAAAAGCCTGCATGGGCAGAATGCCTGTGCGTAGGCTTGGTCATCACAGTCAGCGAACAATGAGGTTAGTATTGGAAATTTGGAAAGAAGCTAAATTGTGAATAGCAAATTAGAAAAAGAAATTCGTAATAATATATTTGAAAATCGGTGGATTAAGAAAAAGATATATGGTGTTAAAAACTCAGTTACTAATAAAAGTACTGATAAAAATTATTAACTTACTATAATAATCTACTAAAATTATTAAATTACGGTACTGCAAAAAATATATAGTACTGGAAGGGCAGCAGCAGAAGGGTAAGAGCACAAAGAGCGATAGTGAAGTAGGATCAGGTCCGCCTGTACTCAGCAGTGATAAGGTGTTCGGCCTAGGTGACCCCAAGAGTAACCATTCTGTGACCCGTTTTTTTTAAATATTGACAGAGTTTGAATCAAAAAGACGGATGTTAATAAAGCGAGATTTTAAATTTCTATAAATTAACAATTAGTTGGACTTTTCCAACGCGTCTTGTGTTTAAAATACACGCAACATTTCGAGAGTTGGATAAACTACTCCCGTTTTCAAGTGCCTAACGGTATTTACATTTATACAAACAAAAGGTTATTTCTACATATAAAATATAAACTGGTTAAAAAACACAACAAAAAATACAACAATAGAATTAAATAGTAAATAAAACACTCTACTTAGCCTATTTTGCACATTCGGAAAATTGCAAACCAACAACACTAACACTCTGCCTCTGAGCCAGCGGACGTAAAAACAAGTAGGACCGCACGACACGAAGATCGGACTACTACTGACCCACCACCCGTCAAACTGGTCGCTACTTTCCCCTCGTGTCCGCTAGGGGCGCTGGCAGCCCAGCGTCGTCCGGCTGCAGCTGAAAACAAAACAGCACACGAAAAACCAATTGTTTACAAGAAATTCGGGACCACCAACGTTACACTTCGCCTCCATGCTAGTCGGATGGGAACCTGGTAACAAATACACGGTCCGAAGGCTGGAACACGAAGTCCCTCCTTCGACCATGTAGAGCGATACTTCCTCCATGAACCGCTACAGGCGCTGGTAGCGTAGCGTTGGATGACCTAACCCAAAGAGGGAACAGCTATTACAAATATTGTGGGAAATACCGCTACACTCCGCCTCCATGCTTGCTGGACGGGAACCAGGCTACAAATTCACGGTACGAGGGTTTAGACACAGTGTCTTCTCCCTCTACCGTGCCGAGTGATGCTTCCTCCAAGGACCGTTAGGGGCGTTGGTAGCGTAGCGTCATCTGGTGGTGTCTTGTGGGCATATCTGAAAATATATTTATGTTCTGTGTAGTTTTAGCTGAAAAATGTTTATTCAAAAAAGGAAACCATAGGGGCCTAACTACAATACTGCTTTGACTTATGGAGTCTTTATTTACTTTTATTAAAGCTGCATCTACAAATTTTCTTTTGCGTGTGTTTGATCCCTATGTAATATTTTTGCCTCTTGCCATTTAAATTGGTGATCATTTTCCCATGCATGCTTAGCTAATTTAGAGTTTGCTGTATCTCCTTTCTTTGTGTTGTATTTGTGTTCATTTAACCTAACTTTAAGAGGGCGTTTTGTTTCTCCTATGTAATCCCTATCACATTCACATGGGATGCTATAAACTACGTTCTTTGAGGCCTGATCATGGTTAGTTGGTTTAGTTTTTGACACAAATTTTCTTATAGTGTTTTGGGATCTAAAAGCTGTTACAACATTGTATTTCCTAGCAATTCGCCTTATTTTCTCTGAAACGTTCTTAACATAAGGGATGCTTATAAAGGACTTAGGTTTCTCTTTTTCAGGGTCTTGAGGAGGTTTGGGTTTCCTGGGTCTACTACATTTTGTGATTATTTTTTGCGGATATCCATTTTTCTTTAGATCTGTTGTTATGTGTGTAATTTCTTTGTTTAAGGTAGCTGTGTCTTGACAAATTGTCCTCGCCCTATCAAAAAGTGAAATTGCGACTCCTTCTTTAACTGACTTACTATGATTTGATTTATAGTCTACCTGTGTGGGTCTTTTTGCGGTAGACACTAGTTTTTAGGCTATTACATTCCCTAGCTACATTAACGTCCAAAAAAGCTATCTTGTTGTCCTTTTCTATTTCAGTGGTTAATTTAATTGTCGGGGAGACATTGTTTAGGTGTTCTGTGAAATAGTTTAGTTCCTGCTGGCCATGACTCCAGATGACAAAGGTGTCATCCACGTACCTCAACCAAATCTTTGGTTTGAAAACGGCGGTAGCAATTGCTCTTTGCTCGAATTCCTCCATGAAGATATTGGCGAATATAGGTGAAAGTGGTGAACCCATTGCCATGCCATCGTCCTGACGATAAATATTACCATCTAATTCAAAATAATTTAACTCAGTACACAGTGTTAGTAGCTCAATAATTACATCTACTGGGTGCTTTGTCCTATCTTTGAGTGTGTGATCATGGTTAAGTCTGTGTTTTATTATTGATAGTGTTTCTTTAACTGGTATGTTTGTGAAAAGGCTTTCTACATCAAAACTGACGAGGATGTCATCCTCAGTAATAGATAACTCTTTTGTGATTTCTTCAAAGTGTGCTGTGTTAGTGACGTGTGACTGTGTTTTGCCAGAGAGTGGTTTTAATATGGGCAGGAGAAAACTACATAACTCTCGATTAGGCGAGTTCTTTGAACTAAAAAAAAACTTTAAAATACACTTTACTAAATAAACACCCCACAAAAAAATTATGAAATCAAGATTGCAACTACTCTAAGAAAACATAAGGAACATTTTTCAGATAAACTCCGTACTAAACTCACACCACACCACTCCAAGACACCTCACATCTATGGGCTCCCTAAAATTTACAAAGACAACAAGCCTTTAAGACCAATAGTAAGTTGTCGTCATGTCAGTTGCTTGCTCCACTTCATTGAGGAGTAACGGCCTAGGTCCCATTTATGAGCTCTTCAACGCTGTAGTAGGCCACTTCATACAGGTAGTCTCTCAATTTCATCTTTGATCTAGAAAAATCTTGTTCTTGAGTTATGTTTCCTGGTAGGTTATTGTAGACTGGACTTTATGGACTTTTAAAGTATGGACTTTTGCTGGCCAAAGTAGAGTTGATTTGGGGTACATGTAATTGATTTGCCGTTCTGGTGTTATATTGATGAATTCTACTGTTTGTAACGAAGACATCTGGGGTTTTTCGAACAAGTAGAGCAGACTCTAAGATGAAAAGGGAGGGTAGAGTTAAAATTTTTAACTGCTTAAAAAGTGGCTTGCAGTGTGCTCCGCACATTATTCTTATAATTCGGTTTTGTAAAAGAAAAACCCTCTTGGCATCGGAAACTCCATCCCAAAAAACAACTCCATAAGAAATAATGCTATGAAAACAGCCATAATATACTTTCAGAAGGACTTCCATCATAACTAGCTTCCGTAGCCTATATACTAAATAAATAATCTTCTTCCTTCGAGATGAAATTGCACCTATGTGGCTGCCCCATTTAAGATCCTCACGAATATGTAGCCCCAAATATTTCACTTCTTCACAATTTTGGATTGTTACTCCAACTAACTTTAAACTAATAGGGAGTTCTGGCTTTTAACGATTGTAAAATTTTAACATTTTAGTCTTGTCGGAGTTTAAAATTAATTGGTTACGGTCACACCAATTTGACATTTCGTTCATATAGTCTTGCGTATCTTCAATCAGAATATTTTTAGAAGAGTTGAAGATCAGGTTGCACACGTCATCAACGAATAATCATACTCTACCACCATACGTAATCTGTTTGGCATTGTTGTAAAATGTTATAATAATCCATCAAACATTTTATATTACTCTGAAAGTAAAATCTAAACGTGAATGAAATCACAAATACAACATAAGGATACAACTCCTTCAACGTACACCAAACACACCAAGTAGGAGACGTCATTCGTTCCTCAGGCAGACGAGATGAACATGCGGACAAGAACACTTGACAACAGGGGATAGAAAGCAGGAAATAAAAATAGATGCGCCGAGTCCTCGGAAAATGCGTGGAAATTCAAATTGAAAACACACGTTGTGTGTGTTAGGATGCCGGACGGGCGTCCTTGGATCTTGCGGGAGAAGTGGTTGAAGACACAGTATGTGTTAACTCTATCTAATGGGATCGTTGCGCGCCAAGCGGCAAAACGCTGAACTAGCGATCCGCTCCTGGGTAGGGATCTGAGGACATTTTTCGGAATTGATTTTTTTGCATGAAACAACAGGAAATGAGAAGATATAGAAGAATATAAGGATATTTGTACAGTAGAACCTCGCTAATCCGTCACCTGCAGGACCGGGGGTATGGTCGGAACAACAAAAAGGTCGGATTATCAGAGGAACTCGTATATTAACATAAAAACAAACTTAAACTGTATTTCGAACAAAGAATATTGAATCAAGATTTTATAAAAAGCTACTGTACTGATGCCTAAAAACATTAAATAAATTAATTATTTAATAACAATAACGTACAAAAAGTGTCCATTATGTACTTACAGAGTATGCTGTAGTGACGAGAAAGCATAACACTACAATACTGTTCAATACTGTACGTGGCCTAGGTACAGTTGCTGCATCATGTAGTCTAGACGTCACACTTCACAATTTGGCTTCTTTAAAGTTTTCCGACGTTTTAGTCCTCTTTCGTCTTTAACTAATATAGCATGACTTTCAATCTGTTTTCTATTTTTTCGCCTGTCTTTAATGGTTGTAATACCCGCCCCAATTTCACTAGCGATTTTTTACAGACTCACCTTTTTCTAACTTTTTGAGCACGTTTAATTTCTCGGCTATGGATAGGGTTACATGCTTCCGTTTTTCACCAGACATTATATACAGTACGTTTGTTCAAAACACTTGCTTACTGTACCGAACGTTTCACAAACTACATTAAAAAAAATACTGCAACTATACTATTTTACGCCAGCTCCTACACTACTAACCGCATCATGTGTTGTTACTACTCTAAACTGAAATACACACTCACGATGTCACCTGTCGATGCGTCATCGACAGGTTTCAACTTGAACGGAGTTACGAAGTAAACAAATGCTGTAAATTTCCGCTAGCGTGGCCAGACTAAGCGAGGAGAATGCCGTCGAGGACGAATTAGCGGAAGTCTGTTGTGCCGACGGGCACAGTCGGACCAACCGAGGAGTCGGACCATCTGAGGTCGGACTATCGAGGTTCTACTGTATCCGAGGACACTAAAAATGTCCTCGGATGCAAAAATGTCCTTGGATACACGGTGAAATTTCAACCCAATGTCCTAGTATACCCCGCCTGCCACACACACACATACACACGCACGCACGCACGCACGCACACACACACACACACACACACACACACACACACATATATATATATATATATATATATATATATATATATTTTTTTTTTAACTATTGATTCTGGCCTCTGGGCACATCAAATAAAAAAAAATAACATGGTCTGGGGCTTAAGTCTTGCCCTGAGACCTACATCAATAGCTTCTTCCCTATGGAAAGTTTGCTAAAAATGCTTTAACCTCATGTTTAAATCAACTTTTGTCTTAAAATTTGGAGTGTAAATAGACTGCTGTGAGAAAATGTTAAATTAGAAACCTGTAATTTTCATTGAAACTTAATTATGATGTTTTTTAATTTTACAGTCAGCTTTTACCTTTTGTTAAATTTGGCTGAAAACACCAAGATTGAAGATAAGATGAGAAGGAGGAATTTAGTTGGGTTGTTGGTGACATCATTGGAGCGTAGCACTACAGAGTTATTGGTTTTGGTGGCATCCTTTCTTCTCAAACTCTCAGTTTACAAAGAAAATAAGGATGAAATGGTGAGTAATGGAAATAGGTGGATTATATTCTCTTATATTGCATTTTTACTAATGAATAATATTTTTAACTTTCACTAAAAATGATTTGAAAAACACAATACTATACAATAAATAAATTTCAATTACTTGAGCATGTTCCTTTCATCATAAACTTTACTTTGCTTTATTACTTTCTCCTATTTAAACACAAGCATAAAGGGAAAATATTGTTTTCTAAAAATTTCAGAATTTGACTTTTCAGTGGATGGTTTAGGGGACCCTGAACCCAAAAAAGTGGTTTTCAAAGTGATGTTTTTCTATGTGTTTGTGAATGTGTATAGAGCCATCATAGTTTAGACCTTATTACAGGGTGTTTATTTAAGTGGGGGACAAACTTCAAGGGATGATAGTATTCATCAAAATAAACAAAAAATATCCAATAAACACATGTCGAAAAATCCTCTTTTTAACCACTAGCTGCCATTTTGTATTCGTTACGAAAATCATTACATCTCAAGAACCATTTCAAGAACCAGAAATCAAATTTCGCACACATCTTTATTGGCCAAAGATAAAAATATTTTCAAAGTATGGTTTAGTTTGATTTTATATTTTCAAAGTGGCGGCGGTTAAAAATCTTTTAATTTCAATAACAAAAAAGTAAACCCGTTAACTTTATAAAATTGTTACACTATATAAAAAAGATTGTAATTTTAATTTAAAATCCAATGATACTTTGTTTAACAAAATCCTTCCTCGGATAAGCGAGAAAATTTACTTTTAATGCACTGTTTATGCGCACCGCCGTGCAGCATTGGTGCATGGGCTCTGTAAGCTAACATTAAAAGTGCATTATCTCGCCTATCCGTGGACTGATCTTTACAACTCGTTTCCCCACACACAGACTTCGGTCCATGTGGGGAACCAATTCCAATAAATTTAAAAATGTTTACACGGTAGCTTTAAGTTTTTTTGGGAATAAACAATTTTTCATTCATTCATTATCAGATTTAAAATTAAAACTACAATCTTTTTTTGTATCTTATAAAAATTTTATGAAGTTAATAGTTTTGTTGTTATTTAAATTAAAAGATTTTTTGCTGTCGCCATTTTGAAAATATAAAAGTAAACTAAATGATACTTTGTGAATAATTTTCTCTTAGGCCAATACAAATGCGTGCAAAGTTTGGTTTCTGTAGCTTTAATAGTTCTTGAGATACAACGGTTTTCATAACAAATACAAAATGGCGGCTAGCGGCTAAACGAAGGATTTTTTGACATATGTTTATTGGATAATTTTTGTTTTGTTTTGATGAGTACTATCATCCCTCGAAGTTTTCCCCAACTTTATTATTTTGGGAATTGAAGCTGTTTTCAGTAAACCTAAGCTATAACTAATGACTGTTCATCTAACAACAATAGTGTTATCATCTAAGTTCTTTACAAGCTAATTTTTACTTTCTCCCCTTATACGTAGTACAGGGTGCGGCGTGGGAACTTACTCTTTTAAAATAATCACAAAGTAAAAAGTATTAAAGATAGCGTTTTAATTCTTTCTTTTTTACAAAGAGCTACATTTAAAGTTTCGTTGGGTTTGCTTATAAGTTTAATTCTTGAATATTACATCATGTAGGTGACCTCCATGCTGTTCAATACATTTTGTCAGACGAGATCGGAAGTTTTGCTCCACCTTCTCAAGCATGTCTGGACCAATGTCAGCAATAGCAACGCAAATGTTATTCTTCAGTTCAGCTAGGGTCCTCGGACGATTGGTGTACACCAAGGATTTCAAGTATCCCCACAAAAAATAATCACAGGGGGCTAAGTCCGGCGAGCGTGCTGGCCACTGGAGATCGCCCCTTAAGGAGATCAGGCGTTGTGGAAAGTGTTCGCGCAAGAGAGCCATTGAAGCGCGTGCTGTGTGAGCCGTGGCCCCATCTTGTTGAAACCACACATTTCTTACACCAAGTTCATCAAGTTTTGGAAGGAAAAACTCTTGAATCATCTGAATGTACCGTTCAGAAGTGACTGTAACTGCCCTATCGTTCTCTTCAAAAAACCATGGGCCTATGATGCCAGTCCTGGATAAGGCACACCAAACAGTCACTCGTTCTGCATGAAGGGGCTTCTCATGAAGTTCTCGGGGGTTCACACCACTCCAATATCGCATGTTTTGCTTATTCACACACCCTGACAGATGAAAATGTGCTTCATCACTAAAAAACACAAGTGCGTTGTTAGGCAAGTTTTCAACGATGGCTTCACATGCCCTTTGTCGTGAAACAAAATCACGTGGATTTAGTTTTTGCACCACTGCCAGTTTGTAAGGGTGGAATTTTAAGTCTTGGTGCAGAATTCGCCTAACTGTGCGATCTGAAATTCTAAGCGCAGATGCATGTTTGCGTGCGGATCGCTTAGGTGATTGCAAAACCGCCTGCCTTACTCTCTCGACATTTTCTGGCGTTCTAGTGGTTTTGGAAGGACCTGGTTTTTGTTTCCACACACTGCCTGTATTCATAAAAGTATTCACCCACTGAACGATTGATGTTCGACCAGGAACACGACCAGTGGGTGCGACATTAAACTGCTTCCTAAACGCACGCTGGGTTGCAACGATAGACCGGCCACTAGAAAAGTACACAGAGACTGCGAACGCGCGCTCCTCTCTCGACCACTGCATGGTTGCAACTGAAGAACTGAACTGAGTGGACGAAAAACTCATAGCCCGCCCGCCAGATTGTCCATGGCCCCGCCTTCCTAGGACTAATGGCCGCCACGCGGCGCGTAATTCAAATAAGTAAGTTCCCGCGCCGCACCCTGTATATGGAGTAAGTATTGTTTTCGTCAAAATTTTCGAATTTGAGTTGAGGGTGGATATATCCGTTTTGGGGTCCCCTGAATCCAAAAATGTTGGTTTTGGCGTGATGTCTGTCTGTCCGTGTGTCTGTGTGTGTGTGTGTGTGTGTGTGTGTGTGTGTCTGGATGTGTACAGTGCCACAGCCTACCCCGTTTGTCCGATTTAGATGAAATTTGGCATGTATATATATAGTCACCGTATCTCCAGGCGGTTTTTTCATTTTTTTGAATTTTTGATTTTTAAGGGTAGTTCACCTCTAAAAACCCTGAAAAAAACGTGAAAAATCCAATTTTCTCAAAAACGGCTCTAACGATTTTGATTAAAATTTGATAGTTTATAGTGCACAGAGCACTAAATAATAGACACCACCCGCATGTCTGTAAAAATGACGGTTCAAAAGTTATGGGCTTTAAAATGTTTAAAAAAAATCAAATTTTTAAATTTTCAGCGAAAACAATATAAGTAAAGTATAACTTGACTGGTACCATTGAAACCAGCTTAAAAAACTAAACAAATTAGTATTTTGGACTATTTGTCTACGACTAACGGTTCCAGAGAAAAGTTAAATTTACTGTCCACGATAAACGCAGTACGTTGTCTGAAAGCGCCCAATGTTATTCTTATGGAAAATATAAAAAAATCAATTTCTTCCTTACTTTCCACCCGTTTTCCATGAAACTTGGTATGAAGTGTAAGGTCAAATCACCGAACAAAACCAGCTCAAAAAAGCTTGGTATTACTGGGGGGGGGGGGGTTCCCCCATACAATTTGAACAATAAATTATTAAATGATATTTAGAATTACTTT
Organism: Nephotettix cincticeps; assembly: GCA_023375725.1. Classification (NCBI taxonomy): domain Eukaryota; kingdom Metazoa; phylum Arthropoda; class Insecta; order Hemiptera; family Cicadellidae; genus Nephotettix; species Nephotettix cincticeps. Next base: position 75,513,164 of record CM041786.1, on the reverse strand, counting down.
GTAGAACATGATAGTTTTATTACATATTGTCTTTTTTAAATTTACTTAAGGGAGAAAGTATGTGTCAGTCCACTGGTACCGTTTATTTATTGAAAATATCCAAAATTAACCTAGTTCTGGGCCATACTCACTATATCAGTTTACTATAAAATGTTTTCTTGAAACAAAATTTTCATTTTAAATTTACAATTACGACACTTCAGTTAACAGTTACTGCTAGTGAAACATAATATAAAACACTTGTAGGGGTAGCAACTAATTAATTGTAGTTTAGTTGAAAATACTGACAAACAAAAAAACATTAGCTTCCCACATTATGTCAGATGACAGTAAACAAACTGAGTGATATTCAATTGTCTGCTCTTCCAGAGGGATTTTATCAGTTATCCTCCTTTTAACGATAAAACAATAATCTTACAAATGTAGACAGCATTATCCGATATTGAGAAGCTCCAAATAGTTCACAAAAATCCTGTAAGGTAGCAGAAAAAAGAACCACTGACAAATGCGTGTAGAGTACGGCATCTGTTGGCTGGCACATCAATGGCACCACATGCACAGTAAGTTGACCAGTGTTGAGGGTTATTTACCCCCAAAATCCCCTTAAATCTTGAAGAAATCCAAATGGCTCTAATGATTTTGATCCAAATTTTATGGTTATATTGTCCTTTGGGTCCCAAGTAATGAGAACTATCGTCAGATTTAATACATGATTTAATATTTGTGCTCTCTAAAAGTTTTTATTTCAATAAACTTGGGCTAGTTTTTTTTCCTCCATGTCTTGAACTAAAGGTCCTACCAGAAAACTAAACCCACCATTTACCACAAAACACAAAATTATTAAAGATTGAAGACTACAACTTTGATCTCAACTTTTTCGTATTTTGTCTCCTCTAGTATTAGATTTTTTAAATTTACTTTTTCATTTAAATGTATACTTTTCTTTTCTGTTACATTGTTAAAGTACATACAAGGCTGATATCTGGTATAAACCTTTCTTTTTATTGCCTTCAGCTGTAAACTAACTTAAATAATAATTATGAAAAACCAGACTATATATTTTTTTTAACACGTTTGCTGCTATAATGAAGAAAAGTGTGCTATGCACACGTCATAGCGTGTGCTATGACCTACCCACCACCTTGAAATTTTTTCCATAAAATCATTCCTTTTGGTGTCAGTAGTCCACTTGGCGCCATGAAAAATGTGTTTCCACGGCAAGAACTTTGATGATTCCGATTTAGATGAAATTTGGCATGTATCTCCGTATCTCCAGGCGTTTTTAGCGAATTTCCCATAGGGAAGAAGCTATTACCGTAGGTTTCATGGTAAGACTAAAGCCCGGGACCATGTTATTTTTTCTTCTTTAGGTGCCTAGAGACCAAAAACAATAGTCGACGATAACTCTCGTAAAAATGGTCCGATCGAGACCAAATTTGGTAGAGATGTGTGTTCCTGCATTTGCTTGGACGAGTTTGTAAATCAGACATATCGTATAATCGGAACGGGAAGTTTGGGGGGGTTTTGCACCCCAAAAATGGGGTTTTTTGAATTTTTCCCATGTAATTTTTAAAAATTTCAAATTTCATCTTTCACTACTAGAATCACCTTCATTTTTCACATAGCCCCATAAGAAAAAATCTAATGGGATAAGATCTGGGGAACGAGCTGACCACTTAATGGGTCCATTGTTTCTTATCCACTTGTTTGGGAAAACACTTGGTTTTAACAAAACTTACGTATTATTGATTAATAAATTCGCTGAGTATGCAGGTTTGCTGCGACGGGGGCTTTTTAAATTTACTTGAGGAGAAAGTATGTGTCAGTTCACCGGTACCGTTCATTTTAGTAATAGTAGTCTACTAGTGTAAGACACATACCAAATTCGAAAATAATCTATTCAAAAATGTTTAAAATTAAAATATTTTATGAAAAATACAAAATGGCGGATATATGAGGAAATAAGTGTTTTAGACCATACCACCATTGGAACTTTTCTATTTCTTTTAATATACCTAATCACTCACCAAAGTCCTGAAACGTTTTTCACGGACACTCTGTATATATGTATGTACTACATGTGTCCGTGAACAGCATAACTCTTGAAAAATGTTCCGTTCAAGACCGAATTTGGTAGAGACGCCCCTACTTTTACTTGGACGATTTTGTAATCCAGACATATTGGTCAATCGAAACTGCTAGTTTGGGAGGGTTTTGTACTCCAAAAGTGGATTTTTTGCGTTTTCATATGTAATTTATAACAATTTTACATTTTATCTTTTATTATTAGAATCATCTTAAACAACTACGTAATTTAGTATATTAAAGTTTCCTCTATACCCAACGGTTACCGAGATATTAAAAATCTAAACACAGTATATTGTTCCTTGGGGCTTCAGTGTTATCTTATGGAGATAAGGAAAATTAATATTTGACTTAATAATCTATATTTTTGGATGAAACTTGATTATGGTATTTAGCTTCACATGGTTGATATCCCATCCATTTATGCTTAAAAATCATAATTGGATGTGTTTATCTTGGTAGCTAACCTGCAATCTCTTTTCCCATGTTCATTATTTAGAGAATAGGCAAAATCCTTGATTTATGGCCAGATTTTTACTAAACTTGGTATAAATGTTCAATATAAAAATTGTTTATGCTAGAAATGCCTTTTTCAATGTTCCTCACAGCAGCAAACCTGTATATTTTCATATGTTAGTCTTATGGATAATTGGCAAATAACTCTCATATTTATTGACAGATATTGATTAAACTTGTCATATATTTTTATTACTATACTATTAATTTTAGACATTTGCTGAGAACGCAGATCTGCTGCAACAAGTGTATTTTTGTGTACTAGCTAATTTATGTGAACATTTATCACAGGCAAATCTAAATGTAATTGAAAAATTACCCAAATTGTTGTTGATGAAAGACAAGAATCTGGAGCTTGTAACTCTGAATCTGCTATTCAACTTGTCTTTTGACACAGTTTTGAGGGAGAAGATGGTTCGAGTTGGTTTCCTTCCTAAGTTGGTCAGCTTATTAGGTAAGTCATTTTGATGTCTTATGATACAAATTTCGTGTCAACACATTACACCTGTGAAAACAAACAATTTTCAATTTTTATATTAATCAAAAAAATTATAAACCCAGTCCACATCTGAGCTTTGTATAAACAACTATACCATTTATCCATTTCCTTAATATTATCATTAGCTGAGTGTGTAAAGGTTTGATGTGAGGGTTCTTAATTGTTCTTTAGCAAATTTCCCATAGGGAAGAAGCTATTACTATAGGTCTCATGGTAAAACTTAAGCCCGGGACCATGTTATTTTTTTGTCTTTAGATGCCCAGAGTCCAAAAACAGTAGTCTTTAAATTTATATATATATATACATATATATATATATACATATATATATATACATATATATATATATTTCAAAAAATTAGAAATAATTATGTATTCATCACTATATTTCGCTTTCCGCGTCTTCAGGTGACAATAAAAAAGTATAAAAATTAAAAATTAACTTAACATAACACAGAAATAAAAATAAAAATGTAGATATAAACATATATATACATATATATATATGTGTGTGTGTGAGTGTTTATATATATATGTGTCTGTGAACTTGATAACTCTTGTAAAAATGTTCCGATCAAGACAAAATTTGGTAGAGACGTGTATTCCTACAAATACTCGGTCGAGTACGTAAACCAGACATATCAGGCAATGGGAACGGGTAGTTTGGGGGAGGTTTTGTACCCCAAAATGGGGGTTTTTGAGTTTTTCACATGTAATTTTTAAAAATTTTTAATTTTATATTTTACAATTGGAATTAGCTTAAAAAACTACACAATTAAGTTCCTTAAAGTTTTTCTCTATCTCCAACGGTTACTGAGATATAAAATCATCTAAACACAGTACGTTGTATTTTGGGGCTCCAATGTTAATCTTATGGAGGATAGGGAAAAATTAATATTTCCCATATTAATCAATATTTATGGATAAAACTTGATATTTAGCTTCATGTGGTTGAGATCTATCGATTTATGCTTTATATGTTTATGTGTTTATCATGGCAGCAAACCTTCAAACTCTTTTCCCATATTAATCATACAGGGAATAGGCAAACTCCTTTATTTATGGACAGATGTTGATGAAAGTTGGTATAAATGTTAAGATAAAAATTATTCATTGTAGAAATGACTACTTTCAGTGTTCCTCACAACAGCTAACCTGCACACTCTTTCCCATGTTAATCTTATGGGGAATAGGCAAATAATTCTCATGTTTATAGACAGATTTTCATAAAAATTGTCATATATTATTATTATATTATTGATTTGGAAATTTGCTGAGTACGCAGGTCTGCTGCGACGGGGGTATTTTCTATTATGATGGTAAATTCAAAACAACTTCTTGAAACAAAATCAATTTTAACAAACAAAATTCAAATAATATAAAGTCAAAGTCAGTGACAATACATGTTATCAAGTCCAGATATCATTTTTAAGTAAAACTAAAATTGAGGTTTGTAGGGAGGATGATGGCTATATTGCAATTTATAAAAAATTCTTATTCCTAATATAAATGGTAAAATAAATATTTAACATTCATTAACATACTTAAAATTTATCTAAAATGAATAACAAAGACGGGTCAACAATTAAAATTTTCAAACATAACAGGCTGTCATTAATATTTAACAAAAAATAACAAGAAACATTGACTACAAAAATAAATTAATATTAATAAAATATGAACAGTGAATATGAATTCAGTGACTTTATTTCTAGACTTAAAAATTTATTTATATGATAAACAGCTCTTTTCTGGATCCAAGCAAATAGCTTATCATTAAAAACATTATCTGTTAAAGAACTAAGTTGATGGGGCAGTTTATTGAACATTTTAATACCGAGTGAAGCATAATAACTATTGGTTTTACTTAGTTTATTTCTGTGAATACCAAGTTTAATATTGCCTCTTGTACAGTAGTTACGGATTTCAATCCTGTTATCGTACTTATTGACATTCTTTTTTACCACTATTAGAACCTCATAGTTGTATGAATTAAGTGTATAAGTACAGTTAGGATTTTGTTTACTATGAAAAGATGTCGACAGTGTTCTAGGGCATGAGCCCCTGACAAAATATGAAAGCCTTCTTTTGTACTATAATACCTATTCAATACCAGCCAGTACCATTACCCTAAATGATTTGTCTCCATACACAAACTTTGTTGAGGTACTGTATTTACCTTGTGATAGCAATCAAGAAGGCTGAATCCTTTTTTTCTTGCTCTGCCACAGCCATGATAGTACCATGTTCCTTTCATAATCCAAGTTCTGAAAGCCTCAATATATAGCAGCATTGTCTTATCTAATAAAAACATTGGATTCCCATTACATTTAAGCAGTGAATAACTTTTTGATTAGCATTATACGTGTTGTTTTTACTATAGGATGAAGTAAAAACTCTCGTCTTCCAACACTACTTAATATATATACACTTATATTGTAATTAAATACAAACGGTAAATATATACAAAAGGTGTTAAATTGGCAATCGATTTTGTCCAGTCAAACCGGACATCATCATTGTGATGATGTCCGGTGTGGCTGGACAAAATTGATTGCCAATTTAATACCTTTGAAGTCTTCTTTTCAGCTTCTGTCCTCTGAGGGTTTTCAGGTGCTGCGGCAGAGAGTTATATATTTTCCTCTCTGCATAGGATGGCTTCTTGCTGTACCTGGTTGTGTGGTGTGCTGGGGGGATAAAGTCTGTTGCTCTCCTTGTGTTGTATGTATGTACATCAACCCCCCCCCCATTTGTAGTATCCTTTCATACACATATGTCACTACAGCAAGAATATACAGACCAATATCAGTGAAAAGCTTTAGGGACTTGAAAGCTTCCCTGCAGCTGTCCAGCGGGCTTAGCCCTGAGAGTGATCTGATTGCCATTTTTGCATGATTTCACTCTACTCAGGTTCTGCTCAGATGTTCCGCCCCAAACTGCAACCCCATATCTAATATGTGCCTCGGCTAGTGAATGGTAAGCCACCTTTGCCATCTCAACTCCTCCTATCCACTTCATTCTTCTAACCACGTAGATTCCCGAGCCCAGTTTCTTGCACAAGCTATCTATATAGATTGTCCAGAAGAGATTATCATCAACAGTTATCCCTAATAGGTTAGTGTTGCTCTCCTGGTTGATGCCAAGAACTTCTGGGATTGGGTCGTGCCTTGTATTAAAATTGATCTGAGTAGTTTTTGAGGGGTCTGTAACCAAGTCATTCTGGGCAGTAATGAATAGCTTTGTTCATCGATGATAGGATTCCTGTGTAGAGTTCTTGTGCAGAGTCGTTAGCTAGGATGAGTGTTCTGTCATCTGCATAAATGATGGTCTCCAAATTGTCATCTGCCATGCAGTTTGGGGGGGTCATTTGTAAACAGAACAAAGAGAAAAGGGCCCAAGACAGAGCCTTGTGGTACCCCTTTGTTCACTGGTAGAGGGCTTGATCTGTGTGTTGATTGTGTTACAGATTGATATATCGATTATGCTATGTGTGCTATCGATATATATTATTGAAGTCGATATTTTTCTTCTTAGTTGACTGTGCGTTCGTGGAATAACCTAAAAATGTAATTCTCTTTTACTGATATTAAATAAATATAATATGTAATCATGTTAGTATTTTATTTGAGTTAATAATAATCCCATGAAAGGTTATGGGCCCAGAAAGTTAAAAAATGAAAATTTAAAAGAAGGTTATGAGAATATGGTGAGTTTGGAAAAGTGACAACGTGGTCGCGATCAGTATAAGTTAACCGTATACGATCTTAGTCCGGAAGTAATAAGTAAATTGTTATTGTGTATATTTACTAACGAAATCGAGAGTAAATATGTCAGGAGTAAATATTTGTGTACCGGTATTAACGGGAACGAACTTCAACAACTGGAAGTTTAGAATTCGTTCACTTTTAGAGAAGGAACAGTTAGTTAGTGTGTTGGAAAGTGAACCGCCAGATGACGACAAAAAGAAAAACTTCCTCATCAAAGATGCTAAAGCAAAAGCAATACTGATACAGGGTGTAAGTGACAAATATCTATACATTATCAAAGATGCAACGACTTCAAAACAAATGCTAGAAGCTCTGCAATCAGTGTTTGTACGTTCGAGTGCATTTGGTAAACTAGCATTGTGGAGAAAATTAATGAATCTGAAATGTGGTAATAGAGACTCTCTCGAAGACCATTTCTTGAAATTTGACACTATAACTCGTGAGTTGGAGGATTTGGGATCAAAAATTGAAGAATCAGACAAGGTATGTCATCTTCTTCTCACACTTGGTAAGGACTATGATACAGTTATTACGGCCTTAGAGACTCAACAGGATGTAAAATTTGATTTTGTAAAAGCTAGACTGTTGGACGAAGAAATCAAATTAAAAACAAAACAGTCAATCAAGACTTCAGAACAAGAAGTAAGCTTCAAAGCATCCAACAATGGAAACAGCAACAGTTGTTTTGGCTGTGGTGATAAAAATCACTACATTGCACAGTGTCCTAAGAAAACAGCCTTTCGAGGAGGAAGAAGAGGTAATAGTGGTAATTATTTTCGAGGAGGAAGAGGTAAAAATGGAAACTTCAATAGAAGAGGAGGCAAAGCCGTAGGCCTATCAAACTTTGCGCAAGAGTCGGAAATTTCATTCATAGCTTCAAAAAACAAAGAAATGTCAGATGATGAAGAGTTTATTATCGACTCTGGAGCCAGCGATCACATGTTAAGAGAAATTTTGAAAGGTGATATGTTTGAAATAAGTAAACTTGATAAGCCAGTAACTATCTACATTGCAAATGGTGAACAAATGAGAGCAACCGAAAAAGGAAAAATAAGAATCACATGTCAAAGTAGGATAATAGTAATTGAAGCACTCATAGTTCCAGGTCTGCAACACAATCTGTTAGCATTAAATAAACTTGTTTCAAAAAATTTAAAGGTAACTTTTGACAAGAGGAGTATGACGATTTTTGGACCAACCTTTAAAATATCATGTGACAATGTGAAAGGATTGTACTATGTACTATGTACTAAGAGGAAATATTATCAAGGAAAACAAAGCGAAGTGTCTTACTGTTCAATCCACTAATGTAGAAAATCTGTGGCATCGACGCTTGGGTCACTTAAACAACGAAAGTTTACGTCAGTTAGGACTGCCTTCAACAAAAGAACCATGTGAAGTGTGTATTGAAGGGAAGGCGACCAGACAGCCTTTCTACGAAAGGAAGAAAACCACCAAATGTATTGGTGAATTGATTCATACAGACATTTGTGGACCGGTGAAATCAGATTCACCGGTCCACAAGATGGTGAAAGATATTTTCAGGTAATAATTGATGACTTCTCAAATTTTGTAATAGTTCGATTATTAAAATCAAAGAATGAAGCAGAGAATAATTTGATTGAATATGTAAACGAAATGGAACGACAACAAGAAATTAAAGTAAAGAAAATTCGAATGGACAATGGTGGTGAGTTCAAATCAAATTCATTTAAAAGATTTGCTCAAATGAAAGGAATAAAACTTGAATATACCATGAGCTACAGTCCCCAGAGCAATGGAAAATCAGAGAGAATGAATAGAACTTTAATGAACCGAGTAAGAACCAAGTTAATTGAATCAGGTGCTCCAAAATTTCTATGGGGTGAAGCTATTAGATGTAGCGCCTATGAGTTAAACAGAAGTCCGTCTAATTCATTGGAAAAAGGGGAAACGCCATCTCTCCTTTGGAATGGCAGACAAGATACATCAAAATTGAGAATTTTTGGATGTAGGGCTTGGTACACAGTAGTTCCAAAATTGAACAAATTGGATTCAAGAGCAAAACCTGCTTGTATGATAGGTTATTGTGGAGGTGGGTATCGACTGTGGATTCCAATAGAAAATAAAGTGATAAGATCAAGAGATGTCAAATTTGATGAAAGAAAATTTGAATTTAAGGAAAGGAGTGATTTGACACAAATGAATGAAATTACTGATTGTGACGACCAACAAGACAAAGAAGAAAAGAACAAGGAGGAAATGAACGTAAAAGAAGATAACGATGAAGAAGAAAGGAGTGAAACAGAAATTGATTACACCCAACAACAACGAGAAGAAGACTCTGGATTAAGATCAAAGAGAAAAATCACAATACCAAGTTATCTTCAAGACTACGAACTCTACTCAGCATTTTGTATGTTAACAAAAACAGAAGAACCTACAACTTATGAAGAAGCAATGAAGATTCCCGAATGGAAAGACGCTATCAAGAAGGAAGTAGAATCACACGAGAATCTAGGAACTTGGAGTCCATCTCAACTACCTGAAGGAAAAGTAGCAGTCGACACAAAGTGGGTATTTCGATCTAAAGAAGATGACAGTAAGAAGGCGAGACTTGTAGCAAAAGGTTTCCAGCTTCAAGATGACGAATCCAGCCAATTCTCCTATGCTCCAGTGTGCAGGATGACTACTCTCAGGATCCTGATATCGCAAGCGGTAAGAAATGATTGGAAAATAAGGCAAGTTGATGTACCGACAGCTTTTCTAAATAGTACTTTGAAAGAAGAAATCTACATTAAAAAACATAAAGGACTGAATTGTTTTGATGAAGTATTTAAGTTAAATCGTGCTTTGTATGGGCTTAAAATGTCACCAAAATGTTGGAATGACAAATTCAATGAAATTATGGTAATTAATGGTTTTACTAGGTCACAACATGATTATTGTTTGTATTATAGTGATGACGTTTATCTTTTGCTGTTTGTAGATGATGCCTTAATTACAGGTAAAACTGAAAAAGTTGAAAATCTCATAAATATGTTGTACAAAATTTTCAAAGTTAAAGATATGGGTGAGGCAAATATGTTCTTAGGGATGCAATTTAGTAGAACAAAAGACAGTTTGATAATAAATCAGAACAAGATAATTGACAAATTATTGAAAGAATTTAATATGGAAGAATGTCGAGGTGTAACTACTCCTATGGAAGTTGGATTCAAATTAGATGAATCAAATATGATAATTGATGTTCCATATAGACAGTTAGTATGTAGTTTGATGTATATAGCAGTAATGACTAGACCAGATCTATCATTTGCAGTTTCTATTTTAAGCAGAGTATTAGACAAACCTACTGCTCAAACTTGGAAAGCTGCCAAAAGAGTTTTAAGATATCTCAGTGCTACTAAAGAAAAGGGATTAAGGTTTGACAAAAATGAGGGGAAATTAATTAGTTATTCAGATGCTGATTGGGCAGGTGACACAGTGTCACGAAAAAGTGTCAGTGGATTTTTTGCGTCTGATGGGTCAAATCCCATTGCTTGGTTTTCAAAGAAACAGCAATGTGTAGCTATTTTCACTTTGGAAGCTGAATATTGTGCTGTATCGGCAGCAGCACAAGAACTAATAAATTTAAAAGGGATTTTATGCGAATTTGATAAGAAACTATACAGTAAGAAATTCCTGATTAAAGTTGATAACAGTAGTGCAATTTCATTGATAAAGACTTACGAAAACTCGAAGAGAGCTAAGCATATTGACATAAAAATGCATTTCATTAAAGACCTGTACTCAAAGGATATTGTTGATGTTGAATATGTAGAGTCAAATTTGAATGTAGCAGACCTTCTAACGAAACCTTTGAACAAGGAAAAGTTTTCAAAACATAGAAGCGTTATTCTTAACAATAGTATTGAATGATTTGTAATACCATATTTCATCCAACATGATTGTTTATATTGTTTTATCCTCTGAAATATGATTCTTGATGTATGCATTTGATTTAAATTGTTTTCATGTATATGATTGATTGATAAGCAATTGACAGTTTATTTTTTCTCTGTTTATTTTAAGTACCTGGTGACCGAGCTTTGCTCGTTTAGAATAATATATGTATTAGAAAAATTAAAACACATTTATTACTCAATGAAAACATTTATGTGGTTTAAATAAAACCGATTTAATACACCATAATTAATAGCACTGAACAAAAAGTATCGCCTAAGGTGGGTATGGACATAGATGATAGAAGAATTCTATCATCTATCATAATTCTTCTATTCATAATCAATGGTATGGAACTCGCGGCCTATAGTTCTTGAGGCCGACACGCTACAACTCGGCTACGACGTTAGTCAATTGAGCGATGCCGTATAACGTCTTTTAGCCAAAGCCGATCATTTACTGTTTAATTATCCATACCGTTATTATTAGCCTGTGATCAACTGATTTTTGTTATAAGCGGAATGAGGATTGAAAAGCAAAAGAGAAATTTAATTTACATCAATTAGTTGGTTTGTTACAGTGGCTTCAAGCAATACAACGAATACGTTTTCTATCAAAACACGGAAGATTTTGGAAATACTTTTTTCTGCTTTTATTTCGCACAGCTATGTTATCCTAAAGTTTATACAAATTGTTTGGTAACCTGATAATTTTGCATTTATTTAATTCATAAAATAAATAATAATACATAACCTCTATATTGTTCCCCGCAGTCTTCAATCAAGAACTGTCAAACGGTTATAAACAGCTGTTTTGGTTTGTATTGTTTACATTTTATTCTCCATAAGCGTAATGTTAAATTTTTAGATTTTAAACTTAATATTACAGTAAAACACGAATTTTCCTGGACATTAGACCTATCTAGAACTTATTTTTTACTCGGAAATTAGTTATTTCCAAAATTTAAAGAAATTCCTCGGTGCCGTTTTCGAGATCCGTGTGCAAATATATATATATATATATATATATATATATACAAACCTTGCTCGTATTATAGTATTGGATTACGTAAATGTTTTTGACATAAAGTTTAGTTATGTTTGTTTTTAATAAACTATCAATCGAGGGGGGATGTTACAGATTGATATATCGATTATGCTATGTGTGCTATCGATATCTATTATTGAAGTCGATATTTTTCTTCTGAGTTGACTGTGCGTTTGTGGTATAACCTAAAAATGTAATTCTCTTTTACTGATATTAAATAAATATAATATGTAATCATGTTAGTATTTTCTTTGAGTTAATAATAATCCCATGAAAGATTGCAACCCATTTTGTAGTTGTTGAATTTCAACAACTTGGCTTTGTCCTTGGAGGTAGCTTGCGATCCACATTTTTGCACGGCCCTGAAAACCCAGTCCTGCAAGTTTGTCCAGTATTAATTCATGACTAACGCTTTGCTATAGTCAAGTAATACAGCCGAGACATGTTTTTGATCCTCCAGTAGGTCTATTATAAATTACACCATACTTGTAATAGCGGTTATCGTAGATTCCCCTTTTAAGAAACCTGTTGGTTTTTTTGTTATAAGATTATTATTTTCAAGATACAGTAGAATTCTTTTTAATGCAATCTTTTCAATTATTTTGGAAAAAGTAGATATTGATGCTATAGGACGGTAGTTTTCTTTCTTTGTTTTAAAGTTCTTTTTGCGCTTGGGGTAGATTTTTGAAAGTTTCAATGTAGAGGAAAATTGTCCTGTTCTAAAAGATATGTTAATAATACTGACAAGTGGGGAAACCAATTTGGTTTTACAGTGTTTAATTACTTTTGCTGGTATTTCATCAATACCACATGCAAGCTTTGGTTTGAGTGATGCTATAGTCTCTAATACAAGGAGGTACCCAAAAGTAACCGGAATTTGTCTGCCGAGGGCGGAGCTTTGGTAGTATGGGTGAGCCCCACTAGTGCGTGTCTAGCGCTACTCTTTGCCAGTTCAGTTCCGTGCGGGTCGTTGAGCTAGCTTATTCTGTTCGTCTGTAGCGTCATTTTTTGCTGTAGCTGTTTCACTGTTGTTTCGTTTTTTTATGATGGCAAGTTAAAGTGAACCACGTGCCGCTGTGAAATTTTGTTTTTCTATGATTCATCACCAGTATATAACCTTTGAAAGAAAACCTGGATCGATTCTGAGCTGTTCTCTCAGTTCATGACATGTTTCAATTCGATGTGATTTTTGATTTTCATTCAGAGCCCAAGGAACAAATTTGGCATTAATGTGTCTCATTTCTAAATCTCAGTTAAAATTTTCTGAACCGAACTCCAAGTTATTGCACTAATTTTTGACAGTTGATCAATTGTCTGTGAGCACAAGCTCTTGTATTTTTTCGATAATTTCATTAATTCGGGCAGTTGATGGACGTCCGGAACGAGGTTTGTCATCAATCAAAAGGTCGCCATTTTTAAATCGAGAAAACCAGTCATGCACCTGAGTTTTCCCCAAAGCATCATCTTTGTAAGCAGTTTTCAACATTAAAACAGTTTCAGCAGAGGTTTTACCGAGTAAAAACGAAATTTCACAGCGGCGTGTTGTTCTTGCCATCATAAAAAACTAAGCAACAGTGAAACAGCTACAGCAAAAAATGATCCTACAGACGAACAGAATATGATAGATCAACGACCCGCATGAGACTGAACTGGCAAAGAGCTGCGCTAGACACGCCATAGTGGCGCTCACCCGTACTACCAAAGCTCCGCCCTCAGCAGTCAAATTCCGGTTACTTTTGGATACCCCCTCGTACTCCCTTTCCTTCAGTAGGTGCTAAAGCGTACAGGCTATCACAACAGTTTGACATATTGTTGATATAGGTTGTTCCTGAGTTTTGGAATCGTATTCGATATTCTTCTAGGGTGTTAGCTGCTATTTTGAAAAAATTGGTTGAAATGCTTTACTACCTGATCTGCATTGTCCACCATTTTTCCATTTATTTCCAAGCACAGGGTTCTGTGTGTGTTAGGGTTCTGGTTTCCTTGTTTTTCTGAATTGATAATGTTCCAAAATGCTTTAGATTTGTTTTCTGCATTATCTATAGGTTCCATTGCAGCATTTCGTTTTAGGTTTCTTAGTTTTAAGTCGTAGTCCTTCTTTCTCCTAACCATTTCTTCCTTGTCTTCTGCAGTTCTTGAAATTTCATATTTACGGAGGGATTTCAGATACTCTAGCCTAGTCTGGTGCTCTTATCAAGGTGTTATAAAAAGCATTGTATGCATGGTTAGTGTCTTGTGCACTAAGCACGCTGTCCCAAGTTTCTTGGTCAAGTTCATATTTGAGACAACCTAGGTTTTGCTTGCTAAAATTTCTTCTGAAAGTGCTGGTTTTCTTGCAGTCAATAATTGTTTCAGAGTTAATCTTGAATATTTGCCCTAAGTGGTTCGATAAACCAGCTTGAATTAACTTGTAGCATACTTTCTCCTGTGATAAATTTGTACATATGCAATCGATTGACGTTTTAGTTGTGCTGGTTATTCGAGTGGCAGGGAGCTGTAGTCTCCTTATCCCATACATAGACAGCTCTTCTTCAAGCAGGATGTTATCTTGGTTTTTTGTATCAAATCTGTCAATGTTTACATCCCCCCATTATTACAAATGTCTTTGTTTCACTTTTCTGTGAGTTGAGGATGTTTGATAGAGCATCTAAACCATCTTTGGCTTTGCTCCCAGGGGGTCGATATATGCCAAGAACATAAGATGAGTGTTTTTTGTGGATACTTTAACCAGTTCAGCTTCAAAAGTGAGTTCTTATCCTGGCATTGTGTGATTACGTCAATGTCAATTACTTCAATATCTAAATTTTGTGATTTGTTGACATAGATCGCAACTTCACCAAGCTGGTGGTCTTCACGGCTGTAATGTGCAGTGAGGATGTAACCACTGATTTCTGTTTGTTGAAGATTATCGGAGCTGAGCCCATGCTCGGTTATTATGAGCAACGATGGCTGTGCTAAGTCTAAGAAGTGGCTTAGTCTTTCGACTTTTTTTGACAGACCTCTAACATTCTGATGAAAGATGCTTATGTGCTTTGTGAAATTTTCCTCTTCTTTATGTCTGAGTTTATTGAATTTTTTGTTCCTGTAGAACCTGTGCCTTTCCTTTTTTGGATAGCCTATTTATAAAAAAGAGCAATTCTGTTCATTTTTGGTTGAGAGGAATAGGGCTTGTTGAGGTATCAGATGTTTTCTGGACTGTTTTACTCTTTTCAATATATTCCATTACAAAGCTGTCAGACGTTTCCCCTGGTTTTAGGAGCTTAGCTGTGTGTTGTGGCTTCATGGTCCATTTCACTAGGGGTCTTTTCCCATTCCTATCAGTTGCAGCATGTATAGCAAGGTTATTTTTAAGTAGATTGTCTGTTATTTCGTGTGGTATATCACAAGATGGTCTTTTTTCAGCCATGGGTGTGATCAGTTTTTCGCTACAGGTTTGTCTGACTCCTGGCGTTCCTTCCTGGATTGATGTTTTTTTAGACTGCTGTATGTTTTTCAGTTTTTGACTGCAGGTTTGGATGTTTCCTGGAGTACATTCTTTGTTTAAAGTTTCTTTCGTTGTCTTGATTGATTTTTTTCAGTTTTTTTACTACAGGTTTGGCTGATTCCTGGTGTACATTCTTTGTTTGAAGTCTTTTCGTTGTCTGTGTTGAAATTTCCAGTTTATGATTAAATGTTTTGCTGATTCCTGGGGTACATTCTTGGTTGAAAACATCTTGAGTTGTCATTGTTTACCCAATTCCTGGGGTATCTTCTGGGATTGTTTCTGACATATGCTGTTGGATATACTGAAAAACAAGGGTTGGTTTTTTTATTATATTCAAGCTTTGATATGTGTGTGAATTGCTCAAGCAGGGTTTTTAGGGCTGTGCGAATATTCGAACTTCGAATATTCAAATCTCGAATATCGCCGATATTCGGTTTGACTCAAGTTTTTTGACAAAGTTCGATGTCGGTCAAATATTCGAAGACGATATATAATATAAAAGTGACGTCTGTCAAAGCAAAGCTATAGAGTTTTAAAGTTCAGAATTAGCATACCATTATGCAGATAATTCAGTTGAAAACTAAATCTCACCAATGCTTTATCATCTGACCAAACCAGATAAAGATATGAACTCCATATTTTCACTGATAATATTTATTCCAAAAAAACTTGAGTGGATAATGCAACATTCAAAAAGGTAAATATTATGACTGGTCAAGATAAAATTTTTTGTATTTTCATAGGCTTGTTAACAAGTTATCAGCCCAGCTGACTTCAAGAAATATACGACAAATGATGTTATTGTTATCATAGGAGGTACAAATAATATTACCAATCAAACCAAGCAACCCCCTCACCAATTCTTGAAGGAGTATCTGAGCAGTAAATT
This sequence comes from Nephotettix cincticeps, assembly GCA_023375725.1. Lineage (NCBI taxonomy): Eukaryota > Metazoa > Arthropoda > Insecta > Hemiptera > Cicadellidae > Nephotettix > Nephotettix cincticeps. The sequence goes on along the minus strand of CM041786.1, from coordinate 75,496,954 downwards.
GCCCACTTTCAAGCATACGAACCTCATACTTTCCACATTAACTTATAGCTTATAACACATTATAACTTACACCCGAAAAGTTTTGAAAATGAATATGTGAAGGATAGCAATGACATGATTAGGCAGATATGCCGCAGTTTTCCCTGCATAAAAATTTTAGGCTTGTCCCTATTACAAAGATGGTATCATACTTGGCATAGACTCCATACAAACAAAAAAGGGAAGAGGTTCGTAGCGAGAGAAATATTGAAGGTAGTTCAGGATTTTCATCAAACAATGACACCCCAGCAACATGAAGCCAGAAGATCTCCCTCCCCCTCACTCTAGGGTCAAAGTTTCCTGTAGTTTGTACGTCACCTACCTGCGTATCACCTGATGAAGTCAGTTTGGTTGACCCAATACAGATAGTTCAAGGTAACATGAATGAACAAAATATTACACCACTCCGACCATGGCCTTTGTCCACTGCATTTTGGTTACCTTGGACACAAAAATCAAATGAGTCGAGGCGTAGCTGTTACCTTCCGGGAAAGATTTGGACAGCCTAAACCCATTCATCGACTTATTAACCATCTGACAGTGCAATGTGTCGAAAATTGAGCCTCAATCTGTGGTTTGGTGACAAAGAAGAAATATAATGACAAGCCCAAGATTCCAGACTACTCAGCTGCTTTCTTCGAATTTACTATGTAGTAAATTGAAATATGTATTTCAAAAGCAAAAACATGATGTGTTCAGGATAATATTCCAATTGAGACATTCTTCAAACTAGTAGATTTCCAACAAAACATGTGTGCTAAAATCAAAATAGTCGTGGAAGATGAAAGAGCTACTAAAAATCTACAACAAGGGCATAAACTCCAGGACGTGTCTAAAATTGTCATTTAGAAATGTTTTGTTTTGTTTGGTACGAAAGGTTAGGTCATTTAAATACATTAACTTAATCTATTTATTTATGAGTTCTTATTACGCCTCATCTTGGTGATGCCCCGACGCCGACAACCTTCACTGACATCAAATTATCAGCGTATTAATCAGTAAATAACGACCGACGTCCAGATGGAGCAAGAGAATCGACCCGGTCACATAAAACTTCCTCCTTTCTCCCTCGAGCACCCACAACTTTGGTTTGCACTAGTTGAAGTCCAATTTAATCTTCACCACATTACCTACGAGGTGTCCAGATACCTTCACGTCGTTGGCCAACTCGATTTACAAGTGGCAAAAGAAATTAAGGATATTATACGAACTCCACCTGCCGACGTGCCGTGTATAGTTCAATCAGATCCGTTTGTAATCTGTGATATTTTTAATGGCCACTTTATTAATATAGTAAGTAAACAAGTAACCCCAAACATTGTTAATTTTACAAGTTTGACTTTTAGAATTACAAGCAGTGTCCAATCTCCAAAATTCGACATTAAACCAATAACTGAAATTGAAATGGATAAAATCATTTCATCTTTTAAGAATAAGTTCTCAGTTGGCTTTGATGAGGTGCCAATGTCAATTATAAAGAGTGCAAAAGACCTGCTGATCAAACCATTAACCCATTTAGTCAATTTTTCCTTCAATACTGGTATTTTTTCAAATAAATTAAAAACTACAAAATTTAAAATTTTAAAGAAAAGGAAATAAACAAGATCCTAATAATATCCATCCCTTATCATTATTACCTTTTATACTTTTTAACTGAAATGGCAACCTACCCAGGTAGGTATTTTAAGCCAAGTATGAATGAGGAATGAATGTAGGATGATTGTGGCGCGATCTTGTTGTCTTGTTACTGACTAAGGCCGACATATTCCTTAGACAGGACTGTTAATTAATAGCCCAACAGCCGATGGCAAATAAGGGACCTACAGTTTAACGTGGAATCCGAACCACACCCTCTGAATTACGAATTGGTCTAATTATGAGGATGGTCTTTGTGGATTAACATAGTATTCAATAGTGCGGACGTTAATCCACACAAGAGAACACCACAACCACCGCCATCTCTCACAACTATCCACAATTCATGACCTCCAAGTAGCTGGATTACAGGATGTCGCCACCATAAACTTTAAAAAAAATTATGATCGTTCAATGTATTTAAGAATAACTGAATTTTTGGAAAGCAATAACCTTTTTGATAAGGAGTAGCATGGCTTCAGATCGGATAGGTCTGTTGATTCTGCAGGCGTAGATTTTATTGAGTAGATATAGTAGATGCAGTGAACAGGGGAGAACACGTTGTGGGTATATTCATGGATCTTCGGAAAGTATTTCATAGTGTCCTTCATGAAAACCTCATTACAACTCTTAAAAACGTGGGAATTGTTGGGATTCCATTTGATTGGTTTAGATCATACCTTAAAGATAGGGAACAGTATTTGGAGTCATCTTTTATAAATGAATTCAATCAGGTTATGTTTCCTAAATCTGAGCTAAAACCCATATTACATGGAGTCCCTCAAGGCTCAATACTTGGACCTGTTTTACTTTTGTGCTATTTAAAGGGATTGCCAGACACCATTCCAAAGCATAGTGCTCAGATGTGCTTATATGCTGATGACTTGAATTTAATTATTAAGGAAGAATCGTTACAAGTAATAGGAAATTTAGCAAATAACTATTTAACTTCAATTAATATTTTTTTGCCAATAGTAATCTGCTGTGAAATCGAGATAAGACTAATTTTATGTTATTCAAAACACTCCAGGAAAAAATGTAATTCATCCTGATATTGAAATTGACAAAACAAAAATCAACCAATTAAATGAAATAAAATTTTTAGGATTGGTTTTAGATAAAAACTTATCATGGGACCAACACATACTTTCCATACAAAAAAGGTGTCAGGTTTATTTTCATTAATGTGCTTGTCAAAATTCTGTTCCATTGAAGTTTTAAAAATTGTTTACTTTGCCCACATACATTCTCATATCTCATTTGGAATTACTCTTTATGGTGCAACGTCAGAAAAAATCTTCAAAGTATCCTCTTATTACAAAAATAGTTATATGCATTGTTTTGAATTTAAAACCAACTGACTCTGTAAAGGAACTTTTTTCTAAATTAGGTATTTTAACGATTTATGGATTATAAATTTTGGGAATGGTTTTAGTGGTTAGTGATGCCAGGGGTGGACTGCAAAAATTGGGATTCCTGCACAAATATTCCACACAAAATAGAAATCAGCTGCATTACCCAAGATAAATTTAAATTTCAGAAATAAAATCCATTAGTAGCCGGTATCAAACTTTATAATTGCATCCCACAACAGATTTTGACAATTAATAATGACAATACATTTAGAAAAAAGTTTAAAGAATATTTGGTCAGTAGGCCTTTGTATTCATTTGACGAATTTTTTCCATGGGTTAAATATAATTTTTTTAAGTGGATATATGGTAACAAGAGATTAGTTTAGTTACAAGTTACAAGATTGTAAGCGTGATATATACAGCAGGCTAGTTTGACTCCATTCAAGGATTGTATGTTTCACTTAAGTACAGTTTATGAATAAAGATTGTTTTGACTTAACTTGATGTTTTATGTTGAGTTGGAAATAGGTCACAGAGCCTAGTGTTCCTTAATTTGTCAGTTTTTAACCCTCAGTGCTATATTTATGAATTCTTTTTGTTTTTGATTAATGGTTTGGTCAGTTAAAGTGTTTTGTGTCCTTTCAATTCATTTTATTTTTTAAATACATCAGATCAGTTCATTAGGTTGTACGTCAACAATGGTATGTTGTCCATTTTATGTTTTATTAGCTTATTTGTTTCATTGAGTTGCAGTGTTCAAAATCTTGAGGAACAGTAACTTACGGTAGTTTTGGAGGTTCATGAGTCAGGTTTAGTAAATCTTTTGTTGGTTTAACCCACTAAAACTGCACTAAAAGCTGGTTTTAAACTAATAGATGTTAATGGGTAAAACAATTGGCAAGAAAGCTGTAAGCTTCTTAAGCTCCCCGATTAAGCTTATTCAGATGATATTCAAGAGGTTGTTTTCAGGTGATGAGGAGCAGCAAGTGAACGTGGTGGTGCTGAAGTTGCTGTACCACCTCAGTCTTGACGACCGGGTCAAGGCCATGTTCGCCTACACCGATTGCATACCCAAGGTTCCATAATTAACTATTAAAGTATTAAGTTAGGTGTTGGGGGTGAGTGAATTCTCAAATTTTGATTAATTGAGTTCCTATTATTTGAAAGCTTGTCGAATAGTCATGTCTCATTCACTTAATGTATATTATCTTAATTTAAATTTGCAGAACTACTATAGAAGAGTGTAGTAAAATAATTAAATATTATAATAGTTTAAAAATACAATTAAAATATTACAATTTAACTCAAAATAATCAATTGTGAAGAATAATAGTTCAATTGTAACATTTTAAATGTATTTAAAATATTAAATTTATATATACATATAAATATATATAATTTTTAAGGACTATTGTTTTTGACCTTTGGGCTCCTGAAAACAAAAAAAATAACATGGACCCGAGCTTAAGTCATGCCATGAGACCTACGGTAATAGCTTCTTCCCTATAGGAAATTCCTAAAAGTAAAAGAAAACAAAGTAAAAAATTAAAAAAAATTCCTCAGTGCCAAAATATCTGCCATTTTGAATTAAAAATAATATCTTAAAACTATTAAAGATATGTTTTTTAATTTATTTTTTAAATACATCAGATCAGTTCATTAGGTTGTACGTCAACAATGGTATGTTGTCCATTTTATGTTTTATTAGCTTATTTGTTTCATTGAGTTGCAGTGTTCAAAATCTTGAGGAACAGTAACTTACGGTAGTTTTGGAGGTTCATGAGTCAGGTTTAGTAAATCTTTTGTTGGTTTAACCCACTAAAACTGCACTAAAAGCTGGTTTAAAAAAAATTATCACTGTACTTTTTCACCAGTTCCAAGCTGTAGACTTAGAAACAAGTAGGTATTTTTGTTTCGTCAAATTTTACTTTATTTTCAAAAGATTCCTTTATTTTACTTGGCAGATCTACTTCTAGTAATAAATAGTTAATGATAAATCTTTAAATAATAATCATTATAACTGTATTATCATCAATAAATACAATCACTAAACGAATTGTGAGAACGAGAAAATAATTTACTGTCAATACGGAACATTTGACACTAAATAAGATGATAAAAGAGGACGCCAACACCATCTATCGGATGAGAAATGAACTAGAACCCCTAACGGCGGAAAGCATATAAGCAGGCAACGTACATTGTTTGCTCATAACCACCCCGCGGCCCACGCTGAGGGACGCACGGCGCACGTCATTAGACATCTGTCTAGCGAAATACGCTGACGTACAATGTACGTCATTAGACGGGAATGGGTTAAGTAGTAAAATAAGTGAAAATAACCTTTGGGGTTATATCATTGGGGTAATATTAATCATTAAGTAAAACATTTTAAAGTCAAATTGCCACACACAGACAACAATGCAACAACTGTTGCACTTTGAGCTGCTGTCAGTTCGATGTGACACACCAAACGGATGTAAATTATCCTACCATCCATAAATTTGTTGGTGTGAGCTCACATCGATTTTGCATAAACACGGTCCGTCCTTTTGGTGTGTCAGTTTAGACTGTTCACTCCGAACGTATGTGTAAGGCCGTTACAGGTCTTGATGACTAATGAAATACTTTAGCCCAAATAATCCAAAATAAGCTTTCTATTGATTGATTAGCCAATCAATAAATGATTTCACCAATAGGTCTACAGCGCCACCGGTGAAATTTTTACCGTTTGAAATGTACTAGTAGTCGACACTGTAATAATCCGAAACCTAGTTGGAATTATGCAATATATATATCATTCAAAAGCTAAGATTCTAAACTATTGGTTTATGTGTCTTTGAGTTTATCAAAGTCTGTTTGCAGACGATTTTTACGCCATATTATTTTGTCGTCACACATCTGTTATTTTCGTGTAACAAGTGTGTTATTGGTATTTATTTATCTTTCTGTTTGAAAAAATTTTGTAGTGGGGAATTATATTATGACTATTTAGTGTATTTATTGATTTCTCTTATCAAAATGGGGGATCCTTGTCGATCCAGTGACATGAGAGAACTGCTTGATGTAAGTTTTTCTGATTCTTCTTCAGATGAGGAAAACCACAGTTTAGGTGGGGTTCCTGCCAATGGTTCCTTTAATATGCAATCTGTAAATATGGAAAATGATGATTTATGCCTTATTGATATGATTAATTTATCAGATTATTCATCGTGTTCTGGTGAGGAATGTAGGCTAGATCCTAAATCTGAACTTAAAGGTGAACATGATGATAAGCTTATAGGTGGTACTTGTGACAACCCAAGGCCTATACTTCTTAGTTCTGATAGTGAGTCTTTGCCTGAAATCTTAATCACATGTTCTCTAACAGGTAGGCCTGAGTGAGTAAGAGTGAACCTTCCTGAAGAAGAAATTTATGCTGTCTCAAAATTTAAAGTACAAAATCTAGGAATAAAAAATTGTCCGAAAAACAGCTTACCACGCACATATTTTTACCTATTCTTTTCTAAAGTTTGGTCTCAAATAGTAGGAGATACAAATTCCTATGCAGAAAAGGTTTTGAAATTAAGGCAAGATCAAGGAACAATAAGAGGGAATTCTCGTTTCAAGTGGTGCGTGAACGACACTGTGCCAGAAATGAAAAAGTTCATCGCTATTGTAATAAACATGGGACTCATGGTTAGAAAAAATATCAAAGACTACTGGTCAACAGATGAATGTTTTTTTCAAAAGATTTGCAAAACCCTAAAATTATGGTGACGCTGAAGAATATATAGTGGGACGCTTCTAGGGTTAATATTCTAAAGTTATTCGTACTTAAAAATTTTAAAGTTGATGTTTTTGAGAAGGAGAATTTTTATGGTTTGAAAAAAGCTCATAAAATTTTTAAAAAAGCTTGGCTAGAACTTAAAATTCCAGGCTCGCACACCCCTACTTATTATTGCATGTGTGAATTTTGACATTGTGAATTTAGGATAATTAGGCCTATATGATATCATGTTAATAATAAATGACATAATGAAGGATTTTATATTGCAAAGTTACAACAAAACTAACAGTAGATAAAATAATCAAATTTAATTAATCAACAGTAAAGAATTACTATTATTTCTGTTTTATGAATAAAAATTGAAAAAAATAAAATCGATAATTATTGTTAAGAAACATTTAATTAAACAAACAAATAATAAAATTAACCCATTTGGATAGGCGAACTGGTTCAAATAAACTGGTATTGTGGTTGTTGCAACTGGTTTCGGACATTGACTATCATCAATCATACAAGGACAATATATTTGTTTAATTATTTCCTTACTCAAAGATCAAGAAATTTAAAGCATTTTGTACAGATTTTAAAGCTTTTAAACACTCGCACACTTGCAGTACTTCATTTCATTGTGTATTTCATTATTATTAAACGGCGGCGCTTGTTCCGTGTCCAGTCGTTTATGTATGTTGTGTGTGTTTGCGTAATGCTTCAATATATCAAGGAGGCGGAATTCAGACCAAAATTATCATTATATCTGAGACTAGCTGACCCGGCGAACTTCGTAACACCTCACAGTAAACGCATGTTAACTTTAAGATTGGCCATGTTCTGAAGTCGAATAGCAATACGGCTTCATTGTGAAAGGTTATATATTCTGGGTCGCTGCATAGTTAATAACAATACTGAAACGATAAAACATATTAATATCATTCCCATAAAACAAATAAATCCGAGTGGATTAATTCACAATTTTCAAATCCAATCCAAACTCAAACGAACCCTAACTGTAATACGGCTTTTATAGGAAAGATATACAACAGCTGATTATTATAATAAACGTAATAATATAAACATTGTAATTATCATATAAACACGTGACTTTAATCAGACAGAAAATAAAAATATAAATACATAATCTCCCAAAACCGTTAACTATTAACGTGGTGAATAAAGCTGTTCTTTTTTTACAGTACACATTTACTTCATAGTTTAACATTAATGAATGATTCAGATGGCATTGGATAGTAAAGCATACGGTATTGCTAATGGAAAGTAAACCAATCAGCTGTAGCTAAGAAATAAAATGTTTTCATTGTAGAAAATTTGTAAACAAACTTACTCTCCATAAGGTTAACATTAGAAATTCAAAACGCCATAAAATGGAAACTTATGGGGTTTTCGAAAATATTTTTTCACTAAAACCTTCCCGGACACATATAGAGCAACTTCCTAAAATTTCATGGCGATCGGATGAGTAGTTTGGCAACGCATAAAGGACATACATACATACATACATACATACATACATACATACATACATACATACATACAGACATACATACAGACATACATTCAATTTTATTTATAGAGATAAGATCTCAGCACAATACATGAATTATATCTTTCTTGAATGATTGAAAAAGGATGTGAAAGATAACGTTAAATAGTTAATGTCATAAAAATAAGATACATATTTCCCCATTTTATTTAAAATTCAATAGTTAACAACCTGAGTGTTGCCAGGTGGTGGACATGATGGTGGGGTTGGAACCAGGAGAAGAGGTCCATACTGTAACCATAGCACTGATGGTTAATCTTGCCCTGCACGCCCGTTGTGCTTCTCAGATGCTGGAAGGCAATAACCTGCAGTACCTTATAGAGTGCGGTTTCCATCACCAGAGCAGCATTATTGTCAAGATACTGCGCAATGCTGCTACACACAACATGGCAAAACAACTTTTTGTTGTAAGTAATAATTGAGATTTCTAATTCTTACAATATCCTGTATATTGTCAAATATATTGTATATTGTATCAAATCCAATATACAATCTATCCTCTCTTCCTTTGTCCGTCTTATCTCTCCTCACCCACACACATGCGCAGTATCTAGTTTGCAATCTAATGCATGTGTCGTCATGGCCACGGGCCAATCAGATACTGAATTGCGTTGTGAACAGCCATGTAATAAAGGAATATTGAAAGTCTGGCGCTTGCTTATTTCGTCAGAATGTAGATCAATATTTTATTTTTCATTCAAGTTCGTCTTTATCTACTCTGTAGTTGATACCGAGAATATTTTCGGTAAAATTATTATAATATTGTTCTGTTTGTTTCAAAAGTAATTTTATGTTTGTATAGAGTATTATTATCACATATTTGAGATTTAAAATAGTTTTCATGAGAAAGTTGACAGTGAAAAACTTCTTTTAAAATAGTAATTTTTTACCAGTTTTGGACCTTGGTTAACCCACCGCCCGGTTGATCCGCCCCTGGATAATCGAGGTTCTACTGTATTACCTTTAAACATTAGCTGAAATCAAAAGGCAAACTGTGCATTAGACAATGATATATCAGGATGTAGTTTGAAAAATTTGTCTAAATCACAAAAAAAGCTTATTTTATTTTTATATTTCATACATCTTGGTTGATACAGATTTAATAGTTATAATAAAAATCCCTAGCACAAAAGGATCTTTTTTAGCATAAGCTACTTTCTTCTACATTGTAAATTATTAGCAGATACCTTATTTTATGGAATAAAGTTTTTGTTTAAGTTTTTATTTATTTCAAAATTTATTAAGAATATTAAATTAGTTTTCTAGTTATTGAATATACAATTAGACTTAAAAAATAAAACTACAGGTATCTCAGGTATATGGAACTGAATTTACTCGTAACCTACAATTAAAATTTTTGGTTCAATGGTTTATTCAATAAACAAAAATAGCAAAACACCAATGGTGAGGCATCCGGTCATCTCTGGATTCGGCGATGACACTGTAAATAGAGTAATGGAGAACTCTTTCATAATTTTGTTAATGAACGATGAAGAATGGCGGAAAAGAATGACACCATATTAAAGCTGAAATCGAAGCCCTTCAGTACATTAAAGTTTGAAAACAAAATTGTTGTGAGAAATGGAAGGCCATGTCCTTCACTACAAAGTATCTGTAAATGTAACCGATAGAAATTGATCTTATACCCGACACTTTACTGTTTCTAGCTATGAACAATCTGATTGGCTCTGTGGTGGTAAAACTTGATCAGGATTGTTTTGTTGTCCTTGCCTTTTATTTTTTGTTATTGGCCATACGTGAAGCATGGATTTCGAAGAGGTTTTATAATATAAACGGGTGGTTTAAATATAGTAAACATGAAAAGTCAGAGAAAGTTATCTTCATCATCCTCGACCTTTGGGAAACAAGGTAGACTAAGGAATAAATAACATGTAAACATGTATGTTTAGGTATAATTTGTTAGCCTTAAAAATATTAAGTTCATGATTATGATTTTGAATTATTTTAATAAAATCTGTTAGTAGACTAAAGAATACTGTACTTCAATACTTAACCCAATCTTAAAACAATTTACAGTTTGTCAAGTTCAGTATTTTATGAAATTTGCAAAATTAGTTTTTAAACATGGTTTAAAAAAATTTTGAACATTTAAATTTGTGAATAGGGAACTGTACCGTTTTGAACACAGATACACGAGGCGCCGGTGCCGAGCATGCTGCAACGAACAGTGATAGGCAGATATGAGATGATGCTCTCTTCAACATTGTCATAAGAGGCTAAGAGGTTAGGATATATATATATACACATATTCCACCCATTAAGGGAACTGAGCCTCAGGTACTGGACGGGTCGCAGGTGGCGTATAGCGAACGTTCCATCAGATATGGTGGACAGCTGCGAATAAGGGGTAACCTGAATAAGCAGCCCCGGACCGAGGCGGCAGCACCAGAGGGCGTGGGAGGGTGATCTGTGGTGGGGTCACACTCAACAACTCCACAAGAGCCCAATGATAGTGCTGTGTCATGGCGAGTAAGTGCCGCCATCAAATAAATAAGCACTGCCCGTACTGCCTTGTACAACAGGAGTGGGAACCCAAAGGCTAGGAGAAGGAAACTCTGATTTAACACCGAGGTCAGGTTAGGATCTTCCAGCTGCAGTGAAAGCCACTAACCTAGGGGAAGGTGACCCTGAAAACAAACCCCTGGTCCTCCAGGTTGGGGGTTGGGCGCAAGGTCGACAACCTTATCCTGGAAAAAATGTCTGTCCAGAAACACCAACAGTCAGCCTCGGAATCAGATAGAAATAATGGATATAGACCCCAGCTTCGTTCTTAGGACTTGAGATTTGGTACGTGGAATGTTAAAACTCAGGCAACCCCAGGGAAAATGGATCTAGTCATTAAAGAAATCAATAGTTACCAGCTAGATATAGTCGGTCTCCAAGAGACAAGATGGCCGTTTTACGGTAAATTGAATTCACAGGAGTATATTCTATATTATAGTGGCTGTGATGATGGCAACCATTACGCAGACGTTGGTTTTGCCATTAAAAAGAAATTGGCAGATTCTATAATTACTTTTAACTAGGGGTCTGTGGTACAGGAAATTATGAGGTCGGTACGGTACAAATTGTTGTACCTCGGTTCTTGGTACAAATTCGGTACGGTCCGGTACACGAGAATAATGCCGCTAGTAACATTGACTGATCTCATCCTTTTATTCATAAGTATTTTCCAGAATTTAATTAGTGAAAACATAGAGAAAGGAGTTTAATATGTCAAAAGAAATATTTTACTGTACTAATTTTCAAACTGTAATATGATTTTTAAATCCATTCTTCAAAAATATATCACATTAAACATACTAATAATTATTTAAACATTATAATTTATGTTGTAACTAATTAATAAGAGGAAATAATCTTCTCAAGTCTATATGAAACTAAGGATGAACAAACTAAATAAAAAACTATAATGTATCTTATCACAGAAACAGAAAACTGAGTCAATACCCCCTAGCCAAGACCTATGTTTTATATTGTCCTGGTTTATTATTTTTAATTCAACCAATCACAATAATTATTCAAATTAAATCAAACACTTTCATAAAATGGAACCCCTCAAATCTGAACATGTTCTTGGGAAATCAAAAAAAATAAATACCTGGAAATAAAAAAAATTAATCACATAAACTTATTTTTCAAAGATTAACAAAGTCAGGGTTTTTCGCTTAAAGTCTATCCAATACTATAATATGAGCAAGGTTTGTATATATATATATATATATATATATATATATATATATATATATATTTGCACACGGATCTCGAAAACGGCACCGAGGATTTTCTTTAAATTTTGGAAATAACTTATTTCCGAGTAGAAAATAAGTTCTAGATAGATCTAATGTCCAGGAAAATTCGTGTTTTACTGTAATATTAAGTTTAAAATCTAAAAATTTAACATTACGCTTATGGAGAATAAAATGTAAACAATATAAACCAAAACAGCTGTTTATAACCGTTTGACAGTTCTTGATTGAAGACTGCGGGGAACAATATAGAGGTTATGCATTAATATTTATTTTATGAATTAAATAAATGCAAAATTATCAGGTTACTAAACAATTTGTAAAAACTTAAGAATAACATAGCTGTGCGAAATAAAAGCAGAAAAAAGTATTTCCAAAATCTTCCGTGTTTTGATAGAAAACGTATTCCTTGTATTGCTTGAAGCCACTGTAACAAACCAATTAATTGATGTAAATTAAATTTCTCTTTTGTTTTCAATCCTCATTCCGTTTATAACCAAATCAGTTGATCACAGGGTAATAATAACGGTATGGATAATTAAACAGTAAATGATCGGCTTTGGCTAAAAGACGTTAAACGACATCGCTCAATTGACTAACGTCGTAGCCGAGTTGTAGCGTATCGGCCTCAAGAACTATAGGCCGCGAGTTCCATCCACATAAATAAATGTTTTCATTGAGTAATAAATGTGTTTTAATTTTTCTAATTAATTTTTATAATAAATGTCTTATTCTATATGAGCAAAGCTCGGTCACCAGGTACTTATCTTTAACCATTGAATTTAGATATTTCGTAATTATAAAATCAATGCTTTAACTGTTGAAATGAAGAAAATCCTCAAACGACCACGCTCACTAAACTAGACACAGGCAGTAGACAGACGCGATACGCATCACTGTTAGTAAGGGTAGGGGGAGAATGGTTTATTTTTAGCACAAGGTCACTGCCCTTATGAACTTATTGAGTCACACACAGCATGTATAACCTGTCGGTTACCGCGCGAATACAGTGATGAAATAAGTGCGTAGTATTTATTTCCCTGGAAGAACAAGCTTCAGTCCCAATTAGTTTGTATTTGAGGGGTTCCACTAATGAGGAAATACAGAACATATTGTTAAAAGAATAAAAGTTATTTATTTCCTTTATTCAATTATATCCTTAACTTTATGTTTTTTTAATTAATTTGAGTGAAAATCCCGAAAGAGCGCGATCAATACGGCAAATCACAGTTCTGTATTGGTCATGAACGATGTTATATTACGATGTGTTGACGATGTTATATTATAACATCGGCATAACATCGGCAACAGGATGTCAGAGGAAAAAGAACGAATCATTTGAAAGAATCATGAATCACAGTGTAAAGATCACAGTGTATACCTTTATGAGAATAAAGGTTTTAACTGTGATTGAAAAATCACAAGTACTCCCATTACTATTTGAAACACGACTAATACGAGCCTCATACTGGTACGACTATTTTGTTGGGTCAAAAGGAGGAACGGTTCCCTGATCGCGTAAGCTGCTATACGTGGATACGATAATAAGCCGGAAATGCAAAATAATTTAGAGCCGGCAGGGAGTTGGCTGGTTGCCCGATTTTCCTGGTGAAATTGTTTTATTTTAAATGATCATTCACCAACACGCTATGAGTCAGTCTTACGTTCAGTATTTGCCGTACATCTGGGCAGTGTTGTAATTCTATATTACTTGTAGAGTATAAAGCTTTTAACGGTCGGATTTTATTTAATGTTTTCGCAGGAGATGTTCCATAGTTATATTTGATGGCAACCTAGACTGGATAGTGACTTAATTTTTCCTTATTTGTACCGTACCGAACTTGTACTGAAAAAATTCTTGTACCGTACCAAGGTTCGGTACAAGGCTGGAACCCCGCAGGCCCCTACTTTTAACCCTATAAGTGAGAGAGTATGCTATGTGCGGTTGAAAGGAAAGTTCAGAAATATATCATTAATATGCTTTTATGCCCCAATAGAAGATTCTGATGATGATACCAAAGACCTTTTTTATGATAACCTTGACCAGATTATCATGTCACTGCCTAGCTACGACCTGAAGATACTCATGGGGGATGCTAACGCAAAGGTTGGAAATGAACCGTGTTGGAAGCAATACACAGGATGTAATAGTCTTCATGATAACACTAATGATAACGGCATGAGACTAATAAGCTTTGCGAGCGCAAAAAATCTAAAAATAATGTCTACAAGCTTTCCGCATAAAAAAATACATAAAGTAACTTGGACATCGCCCAATGGTATAACACAGAATCAAACAGATCATGTGCTCATTGATCAACGCTTTAAGAACTGCATTGCTTATGTTAGAAGCATGAGAGGGGCAGAATGTGGGACTGACCACTTTTTAGTGAGAATAAAGGTGACACAAAGACTTAGCATAGAGAAGAGAGATCGACAGAACTCAGAACTCTTTATTCGCCAGTAGATATTTACATAAATACATTGGTTTGTCACAATACATTGGTAAATTAAATTACTTAGAATTAGGCTTACAGCTGAATTTCTCAACTGACCAGTTTTTAGCCAAGAATTCGTTAATATTGTAAAAACAGTTTTATAAAAAGGAAACATTGAATATTTTTTTTGAACAGCCTATAATTCATATTGCGAACTTCTTTTGGTAATTTGTTGTAAAATTTACTGGATTGTATCAAAATCGATTTATCAATTTTTTTAAATCTAGTTCTCGGAACATTTAGGGTTTCCCTACTGCATGTCCCGTAAGCGTGGACTGCCCCCCGCTCACACACAAGATCCAGATTTGCTTTATATAAAGTAAGCAATGGAATATATATAAACTAATGACAGAAAATATTTTTAGGTCCTCAAAAATAGACCTACAATGATCCAATCTACCTACACCTGCAATGATGCGTAAAGCACGTTTTTGAATTGTGAGGATCTCTTGTATGTGCGGGGAGCAGCCCCACACCACAAGACCATAAGTTACATGGGTTTGAAAGAGACTAAAGTATGCCTGCCTCATGCCGTCCACGTCCAAGGAGCCACTGAGCCTATGCAGGGCAAAAACTCTGGAACACAGTTTTTTTTTAAGTTCAACAATATGTGGTAGCCAATTAAGTTTCGGGTCCAGGGTGATACCAAGGAACCTAGGATTAGGAACATTGATATCAACCTGTTCTTCTCTTAAACTAAATATCAGGGTGGAGGTTTTCTCCTCATTTAAAGCCAATTGATTTGTAGACAGCCAATTTTTAACTATATTTTTGGAATTTTCAGAGTCTGCCAAAACTTGTCTACAATTTTTATTTACATTGACTACAGTGGTGTCATCAGCGTAAAGGACGACAGTGGCAGGCACACTAGAGCTCAGGTCATTTATCATAACGAAGAACAGTAGAGGCCCAATGACTGAGCCCTGGGGCACTCCAGCTGTTACTAATTTCACATTTGAAGCACCTGATGCTGTTAAGACATACTGTTCCCTGTTATCTAAGTAAGAGTGAAACATTCTGAGTTCATTACCAGCTATTTTATAATTTCTCAGCTTATCTAATAAGATATTGTGGGACGCCTTGTCAAATGCTTTGCTCATGTCAAAAAACGTTTCTGAAGCAAAGCTTTTATTCTCAAACGCATCTAAAATGGAATTAACCAGCTGAATGATGGCATTTGTGGTTGAGAGGCCTTTTCTAAAGCCAAATTGACTTTTACTTAATATATGATTACTTTCTAGAAAAACAGTGAGCTGCATACCAATTACAAACTCCAAAACTTTGGACAAAATAGGCACAATTGCAATTGGGCAATAATTAATAACTTCATTAAAACTGCCTTTTTTAAAAATAGGGTGCACTACAGAAAGTTTTAATATATCAGGAAAATGGCCATGAAACAAACACATATTAATAAGATAAGTCAATGGAACGACAAAAAAAGATACAGTTTTCTTTAAAAGAGAGTTTGAGAAACCAAAATGATCCTTGCTAAATTTGTTGGACATTTTTTTAACAATACTTAAAATATCATCAGGTGAAACAAACTTAAAACTAAAATTTTGCCGAATACCAAGGTTATGATTGTCCTGAGATAAAAAAGTCTTATAATCTAAATCAAATAGAGTATCATTGTTACATGGAGAACTAATACTAATCAAATAATCATTGAAAACATTTGGGCTAATTAATTGATACTTTTTGGCTTTCTCAGTCTTAAGTCGTAAATCCCTATTTATAACCTTCCACAGGGCTTTGGTTTTATTACCTGCAATGTTTGTATAAGCTAAGTTTGCCTCTTTTTTGGAAGCTCTAACTTTGACCCTATAGGCCTTTTTCGCTTCATTGTAACAAGTCGTCAACCTGTTATTATTACTATGCAGTGAGATATCATACAAAAAGTCTAGGCGTTTTTTCATTAAACTCAAATCATCAGTGTACCAATTTTTTGTAAAACAATGTGTTTTATGCTCACTATTTTTGCTTAAGTTTGTTATTTGCTTAAGAAGGAAACATACATCATAATAATAACATAAGGTATCAACAAAAGAACTAAAACTAAGATTGACCAAATCTATATCATTGTTAGCAGGAATAAAAACACTCTCCCAGGTTTCCAATCTCAACGTGGTACAAAATAAGTCAATAGATTTTTCATTTAAAACTCGTCTAATCTCTAATTTAGGCCTCTCTTCATTGCCAATCAAAAGTTCAGCTGACAAGTCAAATATTAAAATAGCCTGAGCTATGTGATCACTGATATGAGTTTTGACCACTGATGCAGCAGAATAGCAACAATCATCTAAAGTAGTCAAAATGTTATCTAGACAAGATTTAGCCCGGGTGGGAATGTATTTAGAAACCAAACATTTGACACAAATTACAAAACAGTACATTGTTTTTATCAAACTCTAATAAAAAATTTATGTTAAAATCCCCAAGTATCACAGTTTTTCCATTGAACCTACAGGTCAAAATAAACAATAATTCCATTTGAGTTAAAAAATTACTGAAATTTCCATTTGTGCTTCTATAAATAGTTATAACTAAAAGTTTTAAATCAGTTACTTCAATTGCTGAAATTTCACATTCCAACTCAATGCCTAGATTGTTTATGTCCTGCACAATAGTAAAGTTCCTTTTTTCCCTAATGTAAATCGCCGATCCACCATGAGCCGTGTTCTTGCGGGAGTAATCTGCTGCCAGACAATAGGAGCCGCCAAAAGTTAGTGCTTCTAGCTGTTCCCTTTTCATCCAATGTTCCGTGATACATAGGATGTCATAAGAGTCAAAAGTCAAACCTACTAGAGTCTCCTTATTTATTAAACTTTGAGCATTTTGATGGACAATTGATATTATAGTCCTAGGCCTATTTCTAATTTTGATAACATCACACGATGGGGTTGATTAACACAAGCTATTGTGCTTGAAATTTTGACATCCAATTTGCCTATTGCTTAGGTGCCTACTTTCGCTGCTGTACTGTTCGCGTTTAAAGAGTTTGCCTTAAGCTTATTTATAAACTTCGATACAAAAGTGTTTGTAGGCCAAAACTCAGAAGAAAAAATGTCATCTAAAAATTTAGCCGGAACTCCCACCTTAAATGATGAGTAGAGGTTAGGGTACTTATTTGAAAGTTTTTCCACAACATACTCACCATCCTTTTGAGATTTTAGAAAACTGACCACATCATCACACTCCGTATTCGGGCTGAACCTCGAAGCGAACAAGAAAACCCATTTTTCACATGTTGTCAGACTTTGGTTGCTCTCGGCACTACCTGTGATAAAACTAGACCTTCTTTTCCTTTTAGCCTGCACTTCCCTATTAACCACTGTCCCTAATACATGTCTCTTTTCAGCTCTAAGCCGCCTCTGAGACTTGACCACTTTAAAACCATCACTGTATTCCTCAGCGTATTGTTGAGGACAATCGTCATTTGCATTAAATTTGTTTGTGATATTTACCACACTGTCATCCTTACTCACATTAACAAAATTTGGAGTGGAGTGATTTGCTCCCAAGCTTGCTACTTCACTGCTGCTAGCGTTCCCCAACACTGAGCCTATTTTAGTTTTCAATTTTGATGCATCATCCTTGTTTAAGGAATGATTCACACCTGTGTTCAGAGAACGTTTGAGCTTACTAGAATATGTATGCCTAGCCTCACATACCAGCAAGTCACTAATAGCTTCAGCTTGATGGCCCAAAGCTGTTTTGAGGTTAATGTTTTCGTCCTTTAACATATTAATTTGCTTAGACATAACTTGCTGATTTCCAGAAATTTCATGGATTTTCTCTTTCAATTTGTTGATCTGTTTACACAGAGTGTCATTTTCACTTGAAACTACAATTTCAGCTTCATTCTCCTCGTCAATAGTAGACATGTTATTCAGTGACGGTCGACAGCCATCACACATCCATACTGCTTTGCCTTTCAGTTTCCGAAAATACTGATATTCTTCATCATTAATGTTTACACAGTTAATACACAGTGTATGGGACCAATCATAAATGTAAAAAACCTGGAAAATCAAACTGTGAGGTCTAGCTTTCAAATAGAGTTAGCAAATAGATTTCAAGTTCTCGACAACCAAGAAAATAATTACAAAGAGGAAACAGTTCAAAGCTTATTAAATGAAATCAAGGATTCGGTTCAAGAGTAGCAGAGAAAGTTATGGGGATTAAAAGAAAAACAGAAAAGGCAAAACCGTGGTTTTCGAAGACTGTCAGAAACTAGTCGAAAAGAGGAGACCAGCCAAACAAACATACCTCTCAGACAAAAGCCCAGAACATAGACAACTATATAATGTGTGTAATAGAGAAGTAAATAGCAGATTTAGAGCAGCAAAGAGAGAATATGTCAATAAACAGATTCAAAAAGCAGAGGAAGACAGAACTCATAACAATTGCAGAGAATTTTTCCGTACAGTGAGGTTTTTCAAAAACGGCTACACAGCAAAAACATTCGGAATAAAGGACAACAATGGTAACATTACCTGTAACAAGAATGAAGTACTGGATTTATGGAGTAAATATTTTGAAGCACTCCTTAATGGAGAAGAGATCTTAAATCGAGAAGAAACAGATGAGCTAGATAACAGAGACCATGTGCAAACAGAGGAGACAGAAGAAATGGAGCCATGCATAAATGAAGTAGAAGAAGTATTGAAGTCCCTAAAAATAATAAAGCTCCTGGAGAGGATGGTTTATGTACAGAACTTTTAAAAGCTGGGGGGCAGGACCTCCTTAAGAGAATACACAAATTAATATGTGTTATATGGAGAAAAGAAGAAATACCTGAAGATTGGAAAACTGCAGTGGTAATACCCTTACACAAAAAGACAACTAGATTGCAATAATTAATTGCAATAAGACTGACAAACTAGATTGCAACAATTATCGAGGAATATCACTGATAAACACCACATATAAAATCCTGTCAAAAATATTGAATAACAGACTAGAGCAATACTCAGAAAACACCACTGGAGATCATCAGGCAGGTTTTAGAAAGCAAAGATCAACAACAGATCAGCTCTTTATCTTAAAGCAAATAAGTACTATCAAAATACTGGGAATTTAATAAAAGTGTACACGTTTTATTTGTAGATTTTAAAAAGGCATATGATAGTATTAATAGAAGTAAGATGTGGAAGCTATTGAGGGATTTTAGGATCCCAGCAAAATTAATAAACTTAGCAAAAGCGTGTTTAAATATCTCAAAAGGAAAAGTCAGAATTAATGGTGAATATGGCAAAGCCTTTAACACAAACACAGGAGTGAGGCAGGGCGATGGTCTATCTCCTCTCCTCTTCAATCTTGCCCTAGAAGAGACTCTTAAAGAGACTGGAAAACTTAATTCTGGAGTTCTATTTGGTCGGAAAATCAATATTTTAGCATTTGCTGATGATATAGCTTTAGTAGCTGAAGATTATGGTAGTTTGAAATCCCTGGCGGAATCATTTTTAAAACATGCAGAGAAAGTTGGACTTAAAGAAAGTGAAGAAAAAACCAAATACTTAGTTGTTAGCAGAAGTCCAGATATTCAAAGAAACACCTTGACGGTTAACGGTTATCCCTTCCAAAGATGCCAAGACTTAAATAAGTTAACACATTCGCTATATTGTCAACTATAGTTGACGCCAGATGTTCTGTCAGTACCTTAACTTGCTGGCCAGACTTCCCACTGATACTACGTAACCGAAGTAAAATTTACCCAGAGACCAAACTTTTCATTTGTTTTTTTTTCTCAAAAGACTCTTGTCATTTTTGAGGGAAAATAATATTTTGTCTTCCCACCAGTTTGGGTTTATAAAAGGAAAATCCACCCTGGACGCAGTCAATCATGTTGTGTCATTTTTGTCAGGCACCCTGGATTTTGGAGACACTGCATTGGGAATAAAATTTGACCTGCCTAAAGCATTTGATATGGTTGATCACACAACTCTTCTGGAAAAACTTTACCGTCTTGGAGTACGGAGCTTAGCTCACGAATGGGTGTCATTCTCTCTTCAAGGAAGAACTCAATCAGTCTAGATACCCTTCGTTGACTTCCAAGGACTTTGTAATCATGCTACTTCTGCTTCGTCTGTTGTAATTCGAAGAGTTCCCCAGGGTTTTATCATTGGTCCAATCCCGTTTTTGCTCTTCATTAATGATCTGCCTTCTTTATCAAATAATTCAAGTTCAAATGTAGATGTTTGTTTATATGCCGATGACACCTCGCTTTGTGTTTCAGCTAGGGACTTGGCTCATCTAGAGAGACAATAGCATTTGAGAGTTCCAATAGAGCTTTGCAATGGTTTCAAAACAACAAGCTTCTTCTAAACTGTAATAAAACAAAAATGCTCTAATTCAATATTAATATTTCAAAAAAGCTGGTTCCGCTGATTCTTTTGGTGGGTGATGAAGAGATCTCTTCTTGCAGCAATGCTAAGTTTCTTGGTTTGGTATTGGATAGGCAGCTCAATTTTCATGTCCATATAGAACTTATATCCAGAAAAATTAGCACAGGAATTTTTGTGATTAGAGGTCTTTCAAAGTTGACCAATTATTCTTGTGTTACCTTGAGAGCCTATTATGGACTGATTTACCCATTACTGTTGTATTTGGTGGCAACCTGGAGCTGTGTGAACGTTAGATCAAAGTTTGTCTTCCGACTTCAGAAAAAGCTCTGAGAGCAGCCTTTAGAATACCGCAACGTACTTCTTGCAAACCTCTATTTAAGGAATACAATAGTCTCACATTTCCATCCATATACGTGATACTTGATACTTGATGTCTTCATCGTTGACTGGAAATTCCAGATAGATTGTGTCATGTTAGTGGTGTGGTATTTGCCACCATTTTGCTTCCTTGTAGATAAAAAAGTGGTTCTTCTTTCAGCTCTTTAAGGGAGTATATAGGCCTATTTATAAGTCTTGCATGAATTGCATTTTTGAACTTGGTTTTTCCTAGCTGTCTTATTTCTTCACGAAACATAATTTTGTTTGCGCTAGCGGGGTGGCGGTTAATAGAGACTGACGGTTAAAAGGGTAACGGTTAATCGAGGTTCTACTGTATATATATATATATATATATATCTCAAAAAATTAGAAATAATTATGTATTCACCACTATATTTCGCTTTCCGTGTCTTCAGGTGACAATAAAAAAGTATAAAAATTAAAAATTAACTTAACATAACACAGAAATATATACATTATATATATATAACATTTTAACGACTATTGTTTTTGGTCTCTGGGCAAGACAAAAAAATAACATGGTCCCGGGCTTAAGTCTTGCCATGAGACCTACGGTAATAGCTTCTTCTCTATGGGAAATTCGCTAAAAGCAAATAAACGTAAAATACACATCATACTTTTACTTTGAGTGTGTTTTACGTGATTATACATCACGGCAGGTTTAGATCGCTATTTGAAAATTCGGGAAAATGGTGTCCGGCGACCTGTACTCGTAATTCAACCTCAAAGGGTTAAACTTTGCAAATCTTAACCTATTCTTCGGCTTTTTTCCTATTATCTTGCCTCTTTTGAGTACTACTTAGATAGGAATGTTATCTTAAAACTTAAAAAAATCTACACTCCACATTTCTAAATGTCAAAAACAAATCTCACTCTGTTGAAAACCCAAAATAAAAATATGTAACACTGTAAGCTAAAGTACACTGCTCCTCATAAAGGATTGGGACTGACTGAAATACATCTTACTAATATAGAACTTGAAGATATCGAAAGTTAAACTGGATGTAACATTAACCACCACAATACTCAAACATAAATACAAAATAACAATGCAACTATCAACCCCGAGAATACCTGTGCTCTTTTGTGTCACAGATCCTAGTTACTGTAATTTTAAATACAAATTTATAGATGAAGAGCAAAATGATTACTTTCCATATTTTAACTGAGGTTATTCAGTCTGTTGAAGAATGTATATTTCAAATTTAAAAACAATCCTTGCTGCCGGTATTCTGTTATTCCTCTTCTAACACACACACACACAAACCGACAGACACTGAAAGTTTGATACTTTGCTATATCAACAACCAATATGATACATAGATGTTCTCACTTTGTTCGTCCACCATTAACCCTAGAAGTGGTAAGCTTTTTACTTTTAACTGTAACATAAAAATAATTACTAATATCTTCTTGAAATATTAAGTATAAACAAAAATAGCATACTTTACTTTTATACTTTTAACTGAAATGGCGACCGACTCAGGTAGGTATTTTAAGCCAAGTATGAATGAGGAATGAATGTAGGATGATTGTGGCGCGATCTTGTAGTCTTGTTACTGACTAAGGCTGACATGTTCCTTAGACAGTAAACATGCCCTCTCCCTTATAACCACTAACCACAAAAGAAAAACAGGTGTCCACTGCAATCCCAACTAAGCCTACAAATGCTGTCAACTTCCACCCATGCCGGTCACTGTTTATTTAAGGTGGGCTCCCCACTCCGCTATACCACATATTTGCAAGCCAAATTGGGATTGCTCATGGTCGGGATTCAAACCCTAGCACTTCCGAATGGCTAGAATGTTACGCTCGTCAGTGCAGCGCTTTAGCCGGTTCAGCCACCAGTGCATAGGAGTAGAAAGCGCTTACTTGGTTATAAGACATGGTGGCAATCTAGTGCACTTCGTGAGCAGGTTCGGTAGCTTGGCCCCAGAGAACAACCCGGTTACAAAGGTGATAAGTTCACTAATATTGATGACAGATCCCGCCACCTGTCACTTCTTATTGAATTTGTAAACGTGTCGTGAATTACTACTTTACCACTTCTAGGGTTAAATTATTGACTAATTATTATTATAATTATAATTATAATTATTATTATTAAATTATAGCATTAAAATATTGACTGAGAAAACAGTTTTGCTAAAACAAGGGTATTAAAAACAAACCATTTTAGATCAAGAATCAAGAATATTTTATCGTCTTTAAACACAATATGTACCATTGACAGAGTCATAAGCCTTAATTAATTTTTGAAATACATTGTAATACAGGAGCATTTAAATATAGGGTATAACAATAAATTAATTAATAAATAGTTAATAATTAACAAAAAATAATAGCCAAATAGGTAAAACCAAGAATAACAGTAAAGATTTTAACAGAGTAAAATATATTAAATTACTCAACAACATTTAAAAAGTAAATACTTAAAACACTATGGTGTAAAAACAGTCTCTCTTTGAGCCATTTTGAAATAATTTTTTAAGGGCATATGCCATGCAGTTATAGGCAGCTTATTAAATAATTTTATTTTCATTGACACATGGCTTCCCCTGGTTTTCTCAAGCCTTATTGGAATGGTTTCAAGTTTATAATTCTTTCTAGTAGGATAACTGTGAGTATCTTTTCTAACTGCAAAATTGCACAAGGATGTCTTAAAGTCTATTAGGCAACAATAAACATATATCTGGTCATTACTACTACATGTATTTTTATTACATAATTACATTATTTCGTCATTAATAGTGGTAATGTTGAAAGGATTTTGTGGGAGATCTGGCCAATGTTGTGGGGACACAGCCAAGTGATGACTTCACACTAGAGTGTGTGGGGCTGTTGGCTAATCTGACACTGCCTGAGCTTGACTACAGCACACTACTTCAGCAGTACAACCTAGTGACTTGGATAACATTGCAGCTGGTGCCTGGCAACACTCCAGATGATCTAGTTCTGGAGGTAAGGAGGTGTTATCCTACCCATTACTATTACCTGTTGATGTGTTACATAAATACCTATTAGTATGTACCTGGAAGAAAAATTGTCAGCACACTTATGTGTAACGTTTTGAAATAGTATAATTTTGAAATAGGTTTCAAAGCAATGATCAATGTAAACAAACTGATGTTTATTTTAATTTGACAGCTGGTTATTTCTTTCTGTGCTATTTATTAGATCACATGTTCAGTAAAACCTTTTTAGGTTTTTGAAAGATCAATATTTTTATTGTAATGGGGTAGGTCAGTTTAAAATATACAAAAAAATCTCCAAAAAGTGTAAATTAATAATAATAAATTTCATCTTTGTAGGTCTTCTCATTTTAACAGAGATATGTTAAATTAATTAATTACAAGCAATGTACTAACAAAATACTAATTACTTATTTATAACTCTTATTTATAAAGATGGAGGTAATTGATACATTTTTAGACTTAAGGAATGTACAAGCAATAGTAAATATTTTCGTATATAGCAAAATTTATTTACCTTTAATTGTCTGTAGATCTAAAATGTTCTTAATTTTCCCGATTTACATTTCGCTACTTATGTAGCATCATCACAGGGTTAAATAATCATCTTGAGTGTCAATTAATACTATTAAACTGGGA
The DNA here is from genome assembly GCA_023375725.1 of Nephotettix cincticeps. Lineage (NCBI taxonomy): Eukaryota > Metazoa > Arthropoda > Insecta > Hemiptera > Cicadellidae > Nephotettix > Nephotettix cincticeps. The sequence goes on along the minus strand of CM041786.1, from coordinate 75,471,970 downwards.
TAGTGGCGACGTCCTGTAATCCAGCTACTTAGAGATCACGAATTGTGGATAGTTGTGAGAGGTGGTCGTAGGATGTAGTGTTCTCTTGTGTGGATTAACGTCCACACTATTGAATACTACGTTAATCCGCAAAGATCATCCTCATAATTAGACCAATTCGTAATTCAGAGGCCGTGGTTCGGATTCCACATAAAACTGTAGGTCCATTCGATGCCATCGGCTGTTGAGCTATTAATTAACAGTCTTGCCTAAGCCTATAGCCTTAGTCAGTAAAAAGACTACATAATCGCGCCACAATCATCTTACACTCAATCCTCATTCATACTTGGCTTAAAATACCTAAATTGTATTATGGTTGCCATTTCAATGATCTAATCTAATCTAAAATAATTTATAGTTAAAATTTCATATGTTCAATATTTTCATGAGTGTGGTGTAATTGTATTTTTAATTTTGTTAGTAATTTTAAATAATATTGAATTTAAATAGTCTTCTTTCATACAAATGTATAGCGGGAAAATTAAGAACATTTTAGATCTACAGGCAATTAAAGGTGAATAAATTTTACTATATACTAGTACAGTAGAACTCCAATTATCCGAATTAATGGGGACCGAGACCCATTCGGATAATCAAACATTCGGATAGTCGGAGTTTTTTTTAAAATTGCCATTAGAGAGAAAAAAAGCTACGTTTTGATATTGCACTATTTTTTTATTGAATTAAATGTAAGAAACATGATATTTTCACATGTTTTAAATATAAATAAAATGTACGTACAAGTTTAGAAATAAAAATCATTGTTTTTTAAACATCTCCGTCAATGTAAGCTGTTTTGCGGTCTTCATCCGTTTTCGGGCAGCCAGGTCACACATTCGCTTGACGGTGAGCAGTTGCAAGTGGTCACACTCGGGCTTCGCGGGGGGAAGAATAATAGCGCACTTCGACTTTTTTTTGGACAAATTTTTTTCTGAAAGTGATCCGGATAATCGGCGATTCGGATATTCGGAGTTCGGATAGTTGGAGTTCTACTGTATATAAAGGTCTAAAAAACTGGGAATCCTAAAATATTAGTAAATATTTATTAATACACCTCTTAGAACGAAGCAAAGTAAAGTAAAGTACGCGCAAGCAAAGTACTTGGTTCTTAATGTAATTTAGTATTTCATCTGATGTGAATTTAGTCAAACACTTAGTTCACTTAAATATTAATATTTATTTACCATATCCACAGGTTATCATGCTGGTTTCTACAGCAGCAATGGATGAGTCATGTGCATCTCTGCTTTGCAAAACTGATATTCTTCTTAGCCTCATCGAGCTATTGAAAGGTCAGAATTTTTTCTTGATTTAAAGATTTTTCCCAACAATTTTATTACAAAGATTATTGACTCAGTTTAACATTTTTAGGACATTCCTAATATATCATGGTATGAGATATTTTATTTATATTACAGAGTTTTTATTTTTTCAAGATATTAATGCTGTAATATTTTGAAAGTTCATTTAAAACAATTTTTTTAAATTTTTATTCATATAGGCCTACTTGAGACACTGACATAAACTTTGGGGGCATTTTAAAGTAAATATGAGTGAAGGATGAGTGTGATAATTGTTTAACACATTACTGTGAGGCGTAATTTTTGGAGTGCCAACATAGTTGTAGAATTTTCCAAGTATATAACTTTTTGTTCTTCATTAGCTTTATTAAATAGGATTCAAAATAAAAACTACCATGATTACTAGTTGTTTAATATTCAGAAAAAAGGAGTTCTGAAATTATGATATAAGTATTTTATTTAATAAGACAGAAGAACATTTATTTTATTTTAAAAACGGTAGGTAATGCCAAACAACCACAGACACGATGTCCTATTGTTCACTGTCTCTTATCGCTCACGACAAGTAGGCTACCTGGTCGAAGTAGTCACTCTGTCCAAGTCCACGGCCCACGTATGGTCTTAGTACCGGCCACCTCAATCATTTCTCATTACCTCAATCATTTCTCATTACCTCAAGTAAATGTTTCATTTGTTTTATTCTACATTCTATATTTTAACTAGTGTCCAGTCTCTTTTATTTTAACAAGTTCAAGTATTATTTTATTTGCATTTTTAAACTTTAAACCCTAATCACGAAGCTAGTTTCATGCGGTATCGTGACTTCCGTGTACCTTCAAAGTGGCCACAAATATTAAAAGACTTTGCGTGCGAACATCAAGAGAGAAGAGAAATTCAACACCAAGAACCATGCCTGAAGTGGGATGCCAGCGTCATTCGTGTGTTGGGATCCATTACGTCCTTGCCCACTCACGTAAGGTATATGTTCCAATATCAAACACTTTACTCTACACATTCATTATTGTCGTTGCGGACTGGTCCTTCACTATAGATATTTTCACCTCTGATTAAAATTAAATATTCACTCCCCAACATTTTGGTCAGTTTCGAGCCAAATAAATTTCCCAGTTTTATGGAAATAAGTCTATTGCTCATATCCACCATTTTAATTTGCTCTTGAGCTCTTGTCATATTTATGTTCATATGTCAATTCACTCTTGCGCATGCGCACACATAACCTGTCACGGCCAATCACATTGCCCCAACAATATTTTCAGTCTGCAAACATGAAATATTAGTTCCAATACACTCCGCATCTTGCAATAGCGCTGTATTGCAGCCAATATCAGCAACCACAGTGTCTTCTGCTCCGATCAGCTGATCATGAACTGTCATTTTCTTGTTTACCTTTTACCAATGCACTTTCACTTTCTAAGTGGCAGTGGCTAGTTTGGCATTACAGTATTTTACTATTGAGGCTGGACAAATAAAACAAACCTTTATTTAATTATTTATTTAATTAAATTTGTGAAGAACATTTATCACATTCTCAACTTTTCTATGTTGATAAATAAAAAATAATTATTTCTGATAATTAAAATAATATTATATCTGAACTATAGAATTTCTTATAGGAAAAATAATTAAATAGGTCAGAAGAAAGTTTTTGATTTGATTAAAATTTATGAAGTGAACCTCAAGAATTTATACTGCAAATATTAATTGATTTATTAAAAAATTAATGAAAATTCATTAAAATAATTGTTAATGTGGATTACTTCTCATATTCCTCTATCATCATATGCCTGCTTATTTTATGATTTTACTGAATCAAGACTCAACTATTAAATCTCACTGGACGGCAATATTCATTTCTTATTAATAAGTTTACATCTTAAGTTGACTACACATAACTTGTGTCTGTAATATGATGAAATATAAGACTAACTACTAGTAATTCAAGTCTGGCAACTTTATTGAAGTGTTATCTGTAGAATAGTTTTTGAAAATCAATTATGGCTACATCCCTTGCTGTTGTTAAGGCAAAAAAGGAAAATGCCTTTTCTCAAATGCAGATGATTTATGATTTGACTAAAAAGGTGTCAGATAAGGATATCCAACAAAGGCTTTTGGTTCGTGCTAAGTCTGTAAATAAGCTTCGACAGGAATTCTTGGAGGCCCTAGATAAATATCATGAACTTGAATTGGCAGATGATCCTAACTTTAAGCCTAATTATGCTCCTCTAAATAGTATTGATGAATTAATTGATTATATTAATGCAAATGTTGCCAACATTGAAAGTAAAATTCAAACCTCAAAAAATAAGAGTGATTAGTCTCCAATTCAACAACCTTCGGTTGTTCGCTTACCTAAGCTTGAACTTAAGCATTTCAGTGGTGAACCACTAGAGTGGGTGTCTTTTATTAATTTATTTAATTCTAGCATTCATACAAACTCATATTTGTCTGATGTTGTGAAATTCCAGTATTTACTGAGCATTGTCACTGGAGAACCATTGAATATAATTAAATCGCTACCTATTTCTGATGCAAACTACACTGTAGCCTATGAGTCGTTAAGAGAACGGTATCACTCACCTAGATGATTGGTTACTATGCACTTAAATCAAATCCTTGACTTACTCATTGTAAATCACACACCAAAACAAATGAGAAAATTCGTAAATTTATACAATGAAAACACTCAAGCTCTTAAAGGTTTAAATAGTGAAATTTCCACAAAAAATAATCCTCTTTTATCTGCCATAATTTTGAGAAAAATTGATAACGATTTGAGGAAAGATTTGAACTCTTTCATACTATAAATAACTCTGATGATAGTCATGGTAGTAGCTCAGCCTTGCCTGATGTGACTGAATTGATTCAGTTTCTCAAACAGGAATGCAAACAAATTGAAGAAGCTAACCTTCATAGCAGTCCTAATGTGAAGTAATCTTTTGACACATCACACAACAATTCTAGGTTTAAAAAATCTACAGTAGGTAACAAGGTGACTTTTAATTCTGGAGAGCAAAATAAGTCTCAATCTAATCATCCTCAATGTTTTGTATGTAACAAAAATGATCATAAGGTGTATACTTGCCCTGTCTTTAAGGGTAAAGATCCTAAGTCACGTTACCAGGTTGTAAAGGAGAGTAAGCGGTGCACATCATGTTTAGGAAATCATCGACTGGGTGACTGTAAATCCAAGTCAAGCTGCTACTCATGCCATCAAAATCATCATACATTGCTACACTTTGGTAGTAAACCTTCAGTCCTCTGACCAGGCTACTCCTCGGACTTCTACTCTGGAATCTTCCTCAGCGAATCAAGAAAAATCACCTCTTCAAGTCTCAGCATCTCTGACCAGTCAAGAAAGATCCACAACACAACATCCCTCAACTGTTTTGCTGGGCACCTTGCTAGTAAAACTGACTTCTTCAAACGGTATCAGCCATGTATTCCGGGCTCTCGCTGACTCTGGTTGTCAGTCATGTTTTCTCACCGAACATGCTGCTCAATTATTGTGTGCACCACGTACAAAAAGTGCCCCTAGTGTAGTAGGACTCTCTCAAATGCCCACTCCTAGCAAAGGTGTCACATCTCTGAAGATTGAGACATTGAATGGTAAGGTTATCTCTACTGACAATGATTTTTTGATCCTCGATAAAATATGTGTTGATCTACCCCAATAGCCCCTTATGTTCTAGACTTGGTACGTCCTTATGTTTTAGCTGATCCTACATTCCATTTACTTGGTGGAATTGATGTTCTTTTAGGTGGATCACTTTTCCCTCTCATACTAACTCAAGCAGTTCATAACCTCGGCCCCAACCTACCAAGTTTAATAGGCTCACACTTTGGATTTTTGGTAATGGGTAATGCGCCCTGCGCAATTCAGGTTGATGACGATTTCAGCTCTCATATGTCAACCATGCTTTTAGCTGTCACTGACATGGAACTTCATAACTCTCTCCAATGATTTTGGCATCAGGAGGAGCCTCCGGTTGCATCAAAGCAATCTGAAGAAGATAAAATGTGTGAGGAACACTTTCTCGCCACTCATTCTCGGGACCAATATGGGAGATATTGTGTCCGACTACAGTTCAAGTATGAACATCCTGCTCTTGGAAACTCTATCTCAATTGCTGAGAAAAGACTACACTCACTTGAGAAAAAATTTAAAGCTCAACCATTGTTTAAATCTCTATATTCTGATTTCATGTCTGATTATTTGTCCTCAGGACACATGCAACTTGTTCACTCTGTTGACTTATCCTCTCCACATTACTATTTACCTCATCATGGTGTTGTTAAGGAATCAAGCAGTACCACTAAGCTACGTACAGTGTTTGATGCCAGTGCTAAAACTTCCAATGGTTTATCCCTCAACGATATTTTGCTTACTGGAAGAAAAATGCAAACCAACGTTTGTGACTTATTACTTAATTTTAGAACGCATAATGTAGTTTTCTCCTGTGACATAAGACAGATGTACAGACAAATCCGAGTTCATGCTGAGGACCAGAGCTACCAGTACATCCTGTGGCACACTCATATTGATCAACCGCCCTCAACCTTGTGACATGCGCCAAATTCTTGTGCATTCGGGGCAGGACGTGTAGGCCTGATCAACCTACATGTTCATGAGTTGACATCTTAATGCCGGAACGCGCGCCGGCATGGTGCCCAACAGCCACGAGGGTTGCAGGAGCGCTCCGAATTTGCCTATCCTAACCTTGCAGGAGTAAGGAAATCCTGGCTACTCGCCAGCAACGGACTTTTGCCCTTGCGACAGGTCAGTCACGCTCGGCGGTGGACTATCTTGCTTAAGCCGATGAAGCTGTTAACGCTGAGCTTCATGACCAGTTACGAGGACCATATTCGTAACTAAACAAAAAAGAACGTGAAGATAAAGACATTAAGAAGGGAGGAGTTGTTATATATTTGCCTCTTGTCTGTACATTTTTGCTGTATTCATCTGTTAATTGAAACAGCTGATTTATTTTGAATGTTATTATTTTGATGTTTATTGTTTTTAGTTTTGGTATTGGTGATTGCAAATATAGAGCTATGTGATAGAATTTGGTTTTATTTGTAAGAAAGGCCTGGTTTAATATGGAGTGTTAGGAGTGTGGTAGTAGAGGAGCCTTATGTAGAGTTGACTCTGGGAGCAGGAAGACTATTCCTTGTTGGAGCCTGCAATTGCTACATCCCACAACAAGGTGGCGCCCCCCCCCCCTTTCATTCACCGGACTACACTATACTAAGAGGAGGTTCTCAGTTAAGGCACCTCCCTGCACTCCACCTGACAGCCGTAAGTTCACTGTCCGACTGGTATTCCCCACCCCCTTCTCCACTGACTGCTGCCGGTTGCTCACGATCACTACAGACGGGGAAAACAGTGACAAATGGCGCCCAACGTGGGGCCCTATATAAATGGGGCCTGGTTTATTAGACAAGTTTCGGAATAAAGCTGAACTTATTATATTTGTGTCAGACAATCGTTCAATTTATTGGAGTTGATCTGGTTGAATACTGTGCTCCTTGTGTGACGATGTACTAAAAGCGTATCGTCGTTGTAAGAAAATTTAAATCTTTGTTGTGATTAATTCTTGTGCTGCCTGGGTGATAACATTTTTTCTATATGTAAACTTTGAAGATTTCGTATAGAATTATATCCTGTGTCCAGTAATATTAAATCACTTGGTTTAACAAATGTGCTTATTAGTATCAATATTGTTTTTTTTACAATTTTGAATATTCTGTGTGCTATATATAAGTTTTTCTGTCTCATTATTGAATTTGATATCGTATATCAACATGTCGGCATATCATCTTCGTAAAACGGAAGTTGCTTATGAACTTAAGATTAGGAATCTTTCCACTGAGGGTACTGCTGGAGACCTGAGAAAGCGACTGTCGTCATGTTTTGCAGCAAGTACCACGGTTGATGAGGCTATTGTCAATGCATTGGATGCAGATATTGAGATAGAGGAGTGTGAAGGAAAATATGAAGATCTTTCTGCGCTGGTGAGTGACTATGAAGGAGATCACAATGATAATGAATACCACCGTATTGTTGCCCGTCTTTGGCATCTGTATCTTCGTGTGGACCGGATTCCAGTGGGAGCTTCAACTGATAGAGACTTGGAGAAGACTAAAGGAGAACTTTTAAGTAAGTGCCAGGAGTTATTGGATTCTTTTAAGGATGCCAAGCTATCATCGAATCGTGATACCGAAGAGGAGCATCTTCCATCGGATCTGCAATTGAAGGAGACGTCGCAGCAACAACACACTTTTCCAAACTATACAACCAGCAATTTTGAACTGCCGAAAAGTAATTTAGCGGACGATGAGGAAGCTTTGCAAGCACAAGAAGAAGGAAGGCTGCAACAACAAAAGAAAATGAATGAACGAAGAAGACAAGAAGAGAAGTGGCGTCAAGAAGAAGGAAGATTACAAGAAGAGCGAAGAAAGATGGAAGAGTTGTGGCGAAAAGAAGACCTTAACATTCAAGAAGTAGAGAGTCAGCAAGTTATCACGGAGGCTAAGAGGATGAATAGGGATTCTTTGGAGGAAAGGAAAGATTGCTTCCGTCCACGGCCGGTGCCCGTGTTTAAATGGGGACTTAAATTTGACAATGCTGGGCCTAGTATTGCTTCCTTCTTGGAGAGAGTCGAGGAACTGCGTCGAGCTCGTGGAATAACTCATCAAGAGTTGTATGAATCTGCGGTGGATCTCTTTGCGGGTCCTGCACTTGTTTGGTACCGGGCTGCCGCCCACAGAATTAGGTCTTGGCACCAGTTAACCAAGGAACTGCGTGAAGTCTTTCAACCAGCCGACTATGATCTAAGACTCAACCAGGAAATATTTAATAGAGTACAGGGAGAAAACGAACCCTTAGACCTTTATATAGCTGCCATGGAAGGGCTATATAACAGACTTGCCACTTCCATCCCGGAGACAACTCGCTTAGCCCAAATCTATCACAACCTGCATCCCCAGTTACAAGACCGATTAGCTCTTAGTAAAATTGAATCCCTTGAGCAACTTCGATCGATGGGACGTCGTGCTGAAGCTGGCCGACTGAGTATGATCAGACCAAGACCGCAACCTAGAAATGAGACTGCACTTGAACCCGACCTCGCCTATCAAGAGTCACATCGTCGCCGAGGATACCTCCAAGGAAGAGTCGCTGACATTCAAGCCAAGCCCCTGCGAGAGCTTCAAAAGATAGTGTGCTGGAATTGTGGAGACGAGGGACATCGTTTTCGATTTTGTCGTAAACCTAAAAAGAAGTTTTGCTATGGCTGTGGCAAGGACAACGTCATGAAGCGAGAGTGCAGTACCTGCCATCCAAAAAAACGGGCTAAGCAGGGAGTTTGGAGCCAAGTAGATCCTCCTGACTCCCTAGATCAAAAGGAAACTCCAACCATCAATTACATCTTACATAGTCATGAAAAGGATCCAAGACCCTACCTGAAAGTCAGAGTATTTGGCCGGGAAATTACAGCACTCCTGGATTCAGGTGCGTCTCAGACCTTCCTAGGAGAGAAAGGACTTTGGATTCTGCAACACTTTCCTGCAAGCCTTCAGCCTTCCTCTGGACTCTACGTTGAAACCGCGGATTCGAAGAGACATGAAATTAAAGGATTCGTTCTACTGCCTATTACCTTACAAGGAAGGACTGAGGAACTATCTGTTTGTGTTGTTCCCTCCTTACAACAGACCCTCATATTGGGTATAGACTTTTGGGAGCTTATGCATATTGTGGCTGATATGCGTAACCGTAAGTGGGATTTTGCTCCTAAGAAGACCCAGTTATTCTGTAGTTCTGTTGGAGGAATTACCTCAGAAGACAATTTGGCCCCGGATGAGAGACGAAGACTTCAAGAGTTAATCGAAGGCCATTTCAAGGATGAGCCCAAATCATTAGGAAGGACTGATAAGGTCAAACATGTCATAGACACTGGTGATAGTTTACCAATCAAGCAGCGGTACTACGCTGTTTCACCGGCTCGACAAAAGCTAATTAATGAGGAGTTAGACCGTATGCTGGAGATAGGAGTTGTGGAACCGTCACAGAGTGCTTGGTCCTCCCCAATCATGCTCTTAGATAAACCTGATGGCAGCAAGAGATTTGTTGTTTATTTTAGAGCGGTAAACGCTGTTAGCCGCAAGGATGCTTACCCGATACCTCAAGTCACCATGATTCTTGATCGTCTGAGAGACGCCAGATATCTCTCAAGTCTGGATATTAAAAGTGCCTACTGGCAAATTGAATTGGAAGAGTCCAGTAAGGAGAAAACGGCATTTGCTATACCCGGACGAGGATTATTTCAGTTCATAACGATGCCTTTTGGCCTATGCAGAGCCCCTGCAACCTGGCAACGCCTAGTGGATACAGTATTGGGACCAGATCTTGAACCTTCTGTCTTCGTATATCTGGATGACATCATCGTAGTGACCTCCAGCTTTCAGAAACATTTGGAAGTTCTTACCGAGATTTTTAAGAGGATTAGGAAAGCTAAGTTAACCTTAAATCGGGAGAAATGTAAGTTCTGCAGGCCGGAGTTGAAATACCTAGGATACGTTATAAGTGTTGATGGCCTAAGAGTAGACCCTGAAAAGGTCAAGGCGATTGTGGACATACCTGTACCCCGAAATCAGAGGGAAGTTAGGCAATTTACCGGCATGGCGTCATGGTACCGCCGCTTTATATCCAATTTTGCCTCAAGAATGGAGCCTTTGACTTATCTTCTTAGAAGAAAATCGAAATTTGTATGGACCGAAGAGGCAGAACGAGCTTTTCAAGACATAAAATCCTGCTTGATTACTGCACCAATACTGGCTTGTCCTGATTACACTAAGAACTTCACTATATCATGTGATGCGTCCGGAGTTGGAATTGCAGCTGTGTTGAGTCAAGAGTATGAGCAGGGAGAGGGTGTTGTAGCTTATGCGAGCCGCACGTTAACTCGACAAGAACAAAAATATTCTGCCACGGAACGTGAGTGTCTGGCCGTTATCTGGGCCGTCGAAAAATTCAGGCCGTATGTAGAAGGTACCAGATTTACTGTGGTTACCGACCATTACAGCCTTCTCTGGTTAAATAGACTGAAGGATCCAACTGGACGATTAGCCCGCTGGGCACTACGACTGCAACCGTATGATTTTAACTTAGTGCACAGAAAGGGCCTAGAGAATGTGGTACCAGATTGTTTGTCTCGGACTACTCCACCGGAACCCCCATCTGAGAACGCTCTACAGTGTGATTCCATAGAGTTCCCCAAAGATGTCAAGGACAATTGGTATAAAGGGATGCTACTGAAAGTGGATAAAGACCCGGAGTCTTACACCCAATGGCGAACGGAAGACGGTAAGCTCTGGAAGAACGTGACCAATCTCGAACCTTCACTGCAAGAAGATAACTGGAGGCTGGTCGTCCCGAAGGATCTGCGAAAAGAAGCTTTGGTGGAGTGCCACGATGAGGCCACTGCGGGTCACCTAGGTGTGCTGAAGACCTACAAACGTCTACAACAACTTTACTATTGGCCTAAGATGCGGAAGGATACGGCCAGCTACGTGTCCCGATGTAGTGTTTGTCAGCGCATCAAGTATGACCAACAACTTCCAGCTGGAGTAATGGGATGTCGTCGTGGTGTTGATGCCCCTTGGCAAATGATTGCGACGGACTTAATAGGACCCCTGCCAAGATCTATGAAAGGCTTCAAGTATATATTGGTAGTTACCGATACCTTTACAAAGTACTCCGTTATCCACCCGCTCAGAGCAGCGACCGCCCAGTTAGTAGCCCAACATCTAGAGAATGATATATTCATGGTTTATGGAGTGCCGAGATACATAATATGTGATAACGGATCTGAATTTATTGGTGGATCAGTAACTAACTTGGCTAGACACTATAAGATCAAGGTCCTTTTAAATGCAAGTCGTCATCCCCAGGCGAATCCAGCGGAAAGGGTTAATCGAGACGTTATTACCATGTTACGAGCCTATGTGAAGGATAACCATAGAAAGTGGGACCAATACTTACCAAAGATAGGATTTGCCTTACGGACAGCGTTCCATGAGACTACACAGTACTCGCCAGCCTTCCTAAACTTCGGGCGTGAACTCGCTTCTGCCGGGGCAGGATTTGAGGTTCTACAGGATGGCTCAAAAATACCGTTTACAGGTGACTCCAATGAGTTCGGCGAAAAACTAAAGGAGCTGAAGAACATATATCAGGATGTGGCAAACAGGCTAAAAGACGCCCATGGACAGAACGCTCGTCGTTACAACCTGCGTAGAAGACCAGTAACCTACCAAGTTGGCGATGTGGTACTGAAGAAAAACTATCCACAGTCGGATGCGGCCAAGTTTTTCTCTGCGAAGTTAGCCCCACGGTATGTTGGACCGTTTGTCGTAGCGAAGGTAATTTCACCATTGGTTTATGAACTGGCCAATATGGAGGGCAAAGTCATAGGAAACTGGCACGTAGCGGACATGAAAAAGTATCACCAGTGAAAGAAAATTTAGGAAATTTTCTGCAGGCAGGAGGGTGTTTGTGACATGCGCCAAATTCTTGTGCATTCGGGGCAGGACGTGTAGGCCTGATCAACCTACATGTTCATGAGTTGACATCTTAATGCCGGAACGCGCGCCGGCATGGTGCCCAACAGCCACGAGGGTTGCAGGAGCGCTCCGAATTTGCCTATCCTAACCTTGCAGGAGTAAGGAAATCCTGGCTACTCGCCAGCAACGGACTTTTGCCCTTGCGACAGGTCAGTCACGCTCGGCGGTGGACTATCTTGCTTAAGCCGATGAAGCTGTTAACGCTGAGCTTCATGACCAGTTACGAGGACCATATTCGTAACTAAACAAAAAAGAACGTGAAGATAAAGACATTAAGAAGGGAGGAGTTGTTATATATTTGCCTCTTGTCTGTACATTTTTGCTGTATTCATCTGTTAATTGAAACAGCTGATTTATTTTGAATGTTATTATTTTGATGTTTATTGTTTTTAGTTTTGGTATTGGTGATTGCAAATATAGAGCTATGTGATAGAATTTGGTTTTATTTGTAAGAAAGGCCTGGTTTAATATGGAGTGTTAGGAGTGTGGTAGTAGAGTTGTAGAGTTGTAGAGTTGACTCTGGGAGCAGGAAGACTATTCCTTGTTGGAGCCTGCAATTGCTACATCCCACAACAAGGTGGCGCCCCCCCCTTTCATTCACCGGACTACACTATACTAAGAGGAGGTTCTCAGTTAAGGCACCTCCCTGCACTCCACCTGACAGCCGTAAGTTCACTGTCCGACTGGTATTCCCCACCCCCTTCTCCACTGACTGCTGCCGGTTGCTCACGATCACTACAGACGGGGAAAACAGTGACAACCTTCAAACTCACCACAGTAACTTATGGAGTCAATTGTTCACCATTCCTCGCAATAAGAACTTTGCATCAACTTGCCACTGATGAAGGCGATTTGTTCCCTGAAGCTGCAGAGATTCTACGCACTCAAACCTTCGTCGACGACGTGATTTCTGGTGGAGATACCGAGGAGGAGGCCTTAAAACTCCAAGGTCAACTTATCTCCCTATTAGCACGTGGGGGCTTTGAGTTAAGGAAATGGACATCCAACTCAAGTCGACATCTTCTAGATCTTCCAGATAATCATCGAGAGACTCCAGTATTTCTCCAAAACAATTCCCAACCTCATCACACCATTCTCGGTATACACTGGTCTCCAGTTACTGATTGTTTAACTTACAACCCTAATTTCTCCCAAAACTCAAAAACAAAGCGACAGGTACTTAGTGTAATTGCACAAATATATGACCCCTGTGGGTTTCTCTCTCCAATTGTGATGTGGGCAAAAAGTTTTATGCAACTCCTATGGACCAAAGGATTGGATTGGGATCAAACCCTTCCTACTTCTCTCCTTGAAATGTGGCAACGTTTTACTGCCTCTTCAGACAGCCTGCAGGCTATTTCAATCCCTCGAGCACTTCAAGTGTCTTTGTCATGCAGTTCTGCCATACATGGCTTTTCAGATGCCTCTGAGAATGGCTATGCTGCAGTTGTTTACTTGTGTTGTCAACTCAGTGATGGGTCTGTGGTTATTAGGCCGCTTTTATCAAAGACCAGGGATGCTCCCTTAAAGAAACTTACTGTTCCACGCTTGGAATTATGTGCTGCTCATCTTCTTGCCCAAATAGTAGCCTACGTGGTTGATATTTTCCAGGGAAAATTAAAGCATACATCCACGTCACTCTGGTGTGACTCTACTATTACCCTGACTTGGCTGCAGACACCACCCCACCGACTTAAGACCTTTGTTGGTAACAGGGTTGCTCAGGTGCAAGAATTAGTACCTACTCATTGCTGGCGATATATAGCCAGTGACTATAATCCTGCTGACTGTGCGTCACGTGGTATACTCCCATCAGAACTGCCTAACCATGAACTTTGGTGGTTTGGACCCTCATGGCTGCAACAGTCTAGTGAATCCTGGCCATCATCACACTTTAGTCCTGTAGATATCACAGAGACAGGAGAAACCAAACCTCAATTGTCCACTTCTCTAATCTCTACGACTAAAAATTCTCAAGATTGGGAACTCCTCTCTAGATTTTCCCACTTTAGCAAGCTTATAATAGTGATGGGTTACATCTTACGTTTCATCTACAACCTCCGGCACTCAACAAAGTGCTCAGGCCCTTTGACTTCTGCTGAATTAGCTAAGAACCAATTGACGATTTTCAAAAAGGTTCAAGAAACAGTTTTTGGAGATGACATTGCGTCTTTGAAAAACAACACATCAAAAACCACTTCATCATCACTTCGACGTCTTCATCCCTTCATTGACAACCAAGGCATACTTCGTGTTGGTGGACGATTGAATGCCTCTCAACTCCCAGAAGACATCAAACCTCCTGTAATTCTGCCAAAGAAACACCACGTGGTAAATATTCTAATTGATTTTTACCGTAAGAAATATTTACATTCTGGGCCTCAACTAACTCAATCGCTACTTGCTCAAGGCGTTTGGATCCTCTCTGCCCGAAGTGTAATACGCTCTCGTATATTTCAGTGTCTAGTTTGCTTCAGACACAAACCACACAACAAAATTCCATTGATGGGTGACCTACCGAAAGCACGTGTGACGCCTTCTCGTCCGTTTCTCAATACAGGGTTGGACTATGGTGGTCCTTTCAACATAAAAGTACATAATCTACGCTCCATACGCTTGACAAAAGCGTATATCTGCATATTCGTATGTCTTGTAACAAAAGCCATTCACATTGAGGTGGCTACTGATTTATCCACTAATGCCTTTATTGCTGCCCTAACCCGTTTTGTGTCAAGACCTCTGCAAGAGTGGCCTCTGCAAGAATATAATTTCTGACCACGGAACTAACTTTGTAGGGGCTAATAAAGCTTTTCGAGCTATTTTTACGTCAACTGTCGAATATCTATTCTTCACTTTTCATCAAACACTTTCCATTTCAATCCTCCAGCTGGTCCTCACCAAGGGAGCCTCTGGGAAGGAGCCATTAAGAGTGTAAAGCATCACCTCTGCCATGTCATTGGTGAACATGTCCTAACTCTTTCTGAGTTCATGACTCTAACTACTCAAGTGGAAGGAATGTTGAACTCAAGACCTCTTACACCAATGTCTAACGATCCTTCAGACCTCACTGCGCTAACCCTAGGTCATTTTTTGATTGGAGCCCCACTTGTCGCTGTTCCTGAAGAAAATCTTCAAGACATTCCTGATAACCGTCTCAAGCAATGGCATTTGGTCAAAGCCCTTAATCAGCGCCTCTGGAAAAGGTGGCATTTAGAATACATTCATACCTTTCAGCAACGTGGGAAATGGAACGAAGAAAACGACAATCTTCGCATTGGAGACCTCGTCTTAGTCCATCAGCCAACTTCTCCTCTTGTTTGGCCTTTGGCTAGGATTATTGGTGTTTCTCCTGGAAGAGATAAAGTAGTGCGAGTAGTTCACCTGAGAACTCAACAAGGAATCTTGACTCGACCAGTTTATAAAGTTTTTCCATTACCAGTTCATCGTGACTGATTCAAGACTTGTAAATAGTATTTCAACAAAAGAGATTTATTTGTGGAAAATGTAAACTTTTGTTTTTTTTGTTGAATCCTTGGGGATTCAAGGCCCCCTGAATGTTTAATATTCAGAAAAAAGGAGTTCTGAAATTATGATATAAGTATTTTATTTAATAAGACAGAAGAACATTTATTTTATTTTAAAAACGGTAGGTAATGCCAAACAATCACAGCCACAGAATTCATGTCCACTTATCTCCAGACATCATTGTTACAATGTCCTATTGTTCACTGTTTCTTATCGCTCACAACGAGTAGGCTACCTGGTCTAAGTAGTCACTCTGTCCAAGTCCACGGCCCACGTATGGTCTTAGTACCGGCCACCTCAATCATTTCTCATTACCTCAATCATTTCTCATTACCTCAATTATTTCTCATTACCTCAAGTAAACGTTTCATTTGTTTTATTCTACATTCTATATTTTAACTAGTGTCCAGTCTCTTTTATTTTAACAAGTTCAAATATTATTTTATTTGCATTTTTAAACTTTAAACCCTAATCACGAAGCTAGTTTCATGTGCGGTATCGTGACTTCCGTGTACCTTCGAAGTGGCCACAAATATTAAAAGACTTTGTGTGCGAACATCAAGAGAGAAGAGAAATTCAACACCAAGAACCATGCCTGAAGTGGGATGCCAGCGTCATTCGTGTGTTGGGATCCATTGCGTCCTTGCCCACTCACGTAAGGTATATGTTCCAATATCAAACACTTTACTCTACACATTCATTATTGTCGTTGCGGACTGGTCCTTCACTATAGATATTTTCACCTCTGATTAAAATTAAATATTCACTCCCCAACACTAGTACTACTACCTATTTTGAATTTTAATTAGTTTACTGAAAGTTTTAGCAAAATTCCACTATAAAAAAATTAGTGCCGAACCGAATGCAATAACCTTGCAATATTTCTTATTGTTACACTTTGTGTGGTTGGCAGTAGTGTCATTCAAGCGGAAATTGGCTACACCAACTCATTTCTTACTAACCTCACATTTTTATCATCATTCCCCCTCCTGACAAAGGTCAGATGATTCATCTAGCAGGATCACCAATTGCCAATTATTAATCTTGCCAACTGTTCTCATTGAATCAATGTCAGCGGTTGATGAGAGGTGATTTATGAGAAAGATTGCCATAACAATAAATGATGAATTTTTGTAAACCCCAGTACAATCCAGCTGCTTCCTTTTAAATTTGACTAGTTCATTTGACTTTTTGAAAGGGATATAGATGCAAACCTAATAGGTCTTTCCAATCCATCCGGGAGTCGGTGGAAGATCACTGCCCCAAGGCCAATCGAGGAAGCTCAGGCTGAGGGACAACAATGGGTTGAATGGAATCAATCAACTTTTGTTCACTTGTGATACAAATCAAAATTTTCAAAATCAAAATGTTTATTGCCGTTATAATATTTAACAACTACAGTAAACCCTCGTTTATCTGGACCCCATTAATACAGACTTCGCTTAATCTGAACAGCCATTGGATCACAGTTTTAATGCGATATGAGTGTGCCGAGTGCAGGCGGATGGTGGAGGGGGCGGTCACAGCACAAGGCGTACGTGCCGTTGCCTTGGTTACTGTCAGCCAATAGTAGCTCAGTCACACGATTGTGTTTCTCCTGCTCGTGTCAGGCCGTCAGTTGCACCACAAAGGTCAATTGCTCTGCACGTTTTAGTTTAGTTTAGTTGTGCGTAGGTTTGAGTTTAATTGCGTGTTTGTGTGTTAATGTAAGATAAGAAATGTCTTTAAGTAAACCAGTGGATTGTAAAAAACAAAAACACGTGTCTCTATCTCTTAATGACAAATTGAAAATTATAGAAAAACTTGAATATGGAGATACTTGAGATACTGTTTCAAGCATTTGTACAGAATATAAAATAGCGAAACAGACAGTCTCAGACGTAAGAAAGAAATACCCCTGTTGCAGCAGACCTGCGTACTCAGCGAATTTCCAAATCAATAATATAATAATAATAATATATGACAAGTTTTATAAAAATCTGTCTATTAACATGAGAATTATTAGTCTATTCTCCATAAGATTGACGTAGGAAAGTGTGCAGGTTTGCTGCTGTGAGGGACACTGAAAATAGGTGTTTCTACCATAAATAATTTTTATTTTTAAAATTTATACCAACTTACATGAACATCTGTCCATAAATAAAGGAGTTTGCCTATTCCCTATATGATTAACACGGGAAAAGAGTTGCTGCCATGATAAGTACATAAACTATGATTTTAAGCATAAACGGGTGGGTATCAACAACATGAAGCTAAATATAAAGTTTTATCCAAAAATATTGATTGTTATGGGAAATATGAATTTTTTCTTATCTTCCATAACATTGGAGCCCAAAAATAAAACGTACTGTGTTTAGATTTTTTAATATCTCGGTAACCGTTGGAGTTAGTGAAAAACTGTAAGGAGCTTAATTGTGCAGTTTTTAAGCTGATTCTAATAGTGAAAGATAAAATTTTAAATTTTTTAAAATTACATGGGAAAAATGCCAAAAATCCATTTTTGGGGTACAAAACCCCCCCAAACTACCCCTTCCGATTGACCGATATGTCTGGATTACGAACTCGTCCGAGCTATTGCAGGAATACACGTTTCTATCAAATTTGGTCTTGATCGGACCACGTTTACGAGAGTTATCGTGTTCACAGACACACACACACACACACACACACACACACACATATATATATATTTATATATCTATTATATTGAAATAGTACAACCAAGTACCCTTAGAAAACATTTTTATTTCTTCTACATGTTTCGGGTAATAATCCCATTTTCAAGAAGTCAATAATATATAGTAAAGTCATATGCATAGTAAAATATCTATCTATCTATATAACATAAAAGAAGCAAAGAAAGCTCTAGAATCATTACATGAAATTTCAGCTAAAACAGGATTACACATATCATATGAAAAAACACAATATATGGATACTAAATCCGTTGACAGACTCCCACAGGAAACTAAGTACGGAAGCATAAAACAAGTAGAGAATTTCAAATACCTAGGAGAAATTATACAGAAAACAGGACTGAATACAACATCAAACGAAGAAAGGATTATGAAACTACAAAAAGCATACCGACTTACATGGAACCACTACAACAAAAAAAACATCTCCACTAATGCTAAACTAAGACACTACAACACAGTAGTGTTGCCGGAAGCCCTATATGCCTCAGAAACATTGCTAATTAAAGGAAGAACAAAGATAAAAGACTTAGAAAAATAAGAAAGAAAAATATTAAGGAAAATCTATGGGCCAGACCACAGAGAGGGAACATGGAGAAAGACCTACAGTAGTTATACAAGCAGACGGACACCATTACAGACAACATTAGGAAAAGGCGAGCAAGATTTTATGGGCACATTTTTAGGATGAACGACGGCAGACTCACCAAGAAAATATTTAATATAGTGAAGAACAGTAAAATAAAAACTCCTTGGATGAAGGAAACCATGGAAGATCTTGTAAAGCTGAGCATCTCTGAAGAAGATATATTAAACAGGAGCTAGTACAGAGAAAAAATAAGAAAACAGAAGATCACAGAGACACCTAGAAAGAAAAGAATTGGAAAGAAGTGGATAGGAGAAATGAAGAGAGAACACAGTGAATACATGAGAGGTTTTTGGGAAGAAAGAAGGAAAATAAAGAAAAAGGGACCATGATAGTTGATTGTGTTTTTACGCTCTCCTAAAAGGGAATTATCGAAAATAATAATAATTATATATATATATATATATATATATATATATATATAGATTTTAATGACTATTGTTTTTGGTCTCTAGGTACCTAAACAAGAAAAAATAACATAGTCCCAGGCTTAAGTCTCGCCATGAGACCTACGGTACGGTAATAGCTTATTCCCTATGGGGAATTCGCTAAAAACAAACAAATGCAATGCTTCGATCTGTGGAGTATATCTTCAACTAACAGATATAGTAAAGCAATCAGCTGTTGAAAAAAAGCTATAATGTAAATAAAGTTCTGGTTCCACAGGATTGGATCCTATTTGGGCTTCTAGGGCGAAACCCAATTGTGCTTCAATAAAATTGATTATCCACAAACATTCTCCATGAAACTTTATCTATTTGTACCACTTTTCATAGCTAATCTTCCAACAGTGTCCGAGCACATAAACTTCAAACATATAAATATTTATACTTACAAACATCGTCATTTGTATGTATTTATATATATATATATACAAAAAAATAGGGAAACACATTTTTTACATGAAATTACGACATTTAATGAAGGTAATTTGAAATACACCGTAAGTTTATGTTTATGACTGACTGACTACTCTACTATATAAAAAATCGAATTTGAAAATATTGCAATGAAGTTCGGCTTGGTGAATTCAACTTTAGTTCGATTTTAAAAAACAAGCCCGAACACACGTCTGCTATCTTACGTCCCTCCTCACACGCTCTTATAACTCACACCTTTTCTTCAGCAAAACCTTTCTCTAAACACTTGCCATTATTTTTCAATACTGTATTCGTAAATTAAAATAACAAAAAACAAACTCTAAAAGACATACACTGAACTAACGATATCTACACAAACTGTAGGTACATACGAATGGCATCACAGTGCCTTGATGCGACGTGAGTCACTGACACTGACCTTGATGACCGGCGACAGCGGATATAGGGTAGGGGAGGGGGTTGCTGTGGTTAGCGGTAAGACAGCAATAAAATGCCGTTTCTAAAAATAGAATGTAGCTATAGCCGTAGCCCTCACGTTGCACCACCGACCGAACTTTCTCTATTTAGCTATATGTTGTCTCATCTCGGCCCGATTTTCTTGACGTTATATACGAGGTTTGAGAATTTACTGAAGATATATCCGAGGTTTTTTCCTATGTAAATACATATAGTTTGGCGGGACCTAAAGATAAATGATGTTATATCCGAGTTGACGTTAT
Organism: Nephotettix cincticeps; assembly: GCA_023375725.1. Taxonomy (NCBI): domain Eukaryota; kingdom Metazoa; phylum Arthropoda; class Insecta; order Hemiptera; family Cicadellidae; genus Nephotettix; species Nephotettix cincticeps. Next base: position 75,451,522 of record CM041786.1, on the reverse strand, counting down.
TTCCGAGGCCGCAATAACCGAGTTGCACTGTATATATATACATAATTATTTCTAATTTGTTGATATATATATATATTTTAACGACTATTGTTTTTGGTCTCTGGGCACCTAAAGAATAAAAAATAACATGGTCCTGCGCTTAAGTCTCGCCATGAGACCTACGTAGCTTCTTCCCTATGGGAAATTCGCTAAAAGGACAACCTGAGAAAATTTGTTCTTAAGTTTAATGTTGAAAAAGAGGCAAGTTCTGTGAAAAAAATGTGTCTTCCTTCAGATCCATCCCTGGACAATGCTGTTTATGTTTATAAATGGTTTTGCCAACTTTGTTCTTCTGGAATGACTGTACGAGGGATTGAAATTCAAGCTGCTGCAGAAAGAATAGCTACAGTTAAACATTACAGGCTTTAAAGCTAGTTCAAGATGGCTGTTCAGGTTCAGAAGGCACCATAATATCACAAACAAAAAAGTCTGTGGAGAAAGTCTCAGTGCAAATGTTGATGAAGTTGAGCCATTCAGAATGAAATTGGATGAACTTTTAAAAACAGGACAAATTTTTTTTGAGCCTCAAAGGGATTGTCTCTCTTTTTTTGGCTCAATACCGGGGAAATGCTCGACGCACGAACCTCTTTCCATTCCGAGAAAGAGGAACAGTGTGAAAACACCCCAGGAGCTCTGTTTACAGAGGCCTCTAATGTAGCAAAACACTAAAACCCCGGTGGTAGCACCACACCACTGCAATCGTCCCGAGCTATGAGCTCATTGTGCCATCACAGTGAGTGGCCTCTTTCTGTATCAGAATATCTTACTTGTAGCCTTACTCAAGGCAACCGTCCCTTTTTTTCCTTCCTAGTATGGATAATACAAAGCCGCTCACAGCCTTCCATTTTTCATCACCCTGCAACATCTTACCCACAATGTTCTCAGGGGTCAGATCACCACCAACTGTGTTTGCAAGGGCAGTAGGATCTTCTTGAAAATGACAGCACACAAAAAAGGTGTGGTACACAATATCATCTTCGCTGTCTTCACAGTAGCTGCACCTAGAAGAGTCTGCTTTACCCATTCGGTGCAGATACAGGCGGAAATAATCATGCCCTGTCAGGAACTGAGTGAGATAGAAGTTTACCTCCCCATGGGTGCGGCAAATCCATGGTTCCAAGTTCCCAATGAGGCGCCATGTCCACCTTCCGGCTGTCCCCTCATTCCATCGACGCTACCATGTGGCCATTTCTTGGCCACAAGCCAGCTCAGCTGTTTCAGCTCGTTCTACCACTGGCTCACGCACCCAGATAGTTTTCTCTTCTTGTGCTAGCAGGTCAATTGGGATGGCTCTTGCAATCACCAGCACAGCTGCCTCAGAGACTGTTCGGTATGCAGACGCGACTCTGAGAGCACCTCGCCTCTGCACCGCAAGCATGCGAGTTCGGTATTTCTTTACCTTTGTCGCAACAGCCCAAATCTCCGCTCTATAGAGCATTATCGCCTGTGCTGTAGTCATCAGTAGCCTCCACTTCCCTTGTCTCGGTCCACCGACGTTTGCCATCAGTCTACCGAGATTCGAGGTCACTTTGGCTGCCCTTTGGCATGCTCCACTGATGTGGTCCCAGTAGGTAAGCTTGTTGTCAAGCACTACCCCAAGGTACTTGGCTGTCCTCTGCGTTTGGATCACATCGGAACCCACCCGCATCGGGATGATTGTAGGTATCCGTCGCCTTGTTAGCATAACAATCTCTGTCTGCGACTGCTAGCCGAAGGCCGTGATCCTGCATCCAGCCCTCCACCAGATGCATGACTTGATTTAGCCTCCATTGGGCCAACTGAGCGTCTCGTTCTGTTATGATTGCTGCCACATTGTTGGCATATCCTACCAGAAACACTCCATGTGGTATTTCAGTTTGAAGCAAACCATCATAAGAAACATTCCAGAGATCCGGACCCAATACTGAACCCTGGGCTGCCCCAGAAGTGATGGTCTTGGTCACAACTCCCCGGTCCGTCACAACAGTTGCCGATCTCTTAGGTAAACTCTCACCATGGCGAGAAAGTACCCAGGCACCCTAAAAGGCTTCTCAAGAGCAACTAAGATGTCACACCACCGAGCCGAGTTGAATGCATTTTTCACATCAAGCGTTACCAGCAGCACAATTGGGCATGCCAAATGACTCGCTTGATTTGCTCGCATCACAGAATCAACCACTTCTGAAATGGCGCTGAGTGCTGAGTGTCCCTTTCGGAACCCATGTTGGCGATCTGAAAGATCCCCAACCGCGCGAACAGCCTTGGTTCGCGCTTGGTTTCAATAACCTCTCCATCAGTTTTCCCGCCGTGTCCAGCATGCACAGTAAACGATACGACGATAGAGCGTTACGTTGGCCTCTATTTTTGTTCAAAAGAACAAGCTTGGCCTTCTTGGCGAGATGCAAAAACAATTGTGTGATTTTGCATCTTGTTGGAAACAGGCCAAGCTTGTTCAGGGTTGTTGTTGTTCTGTGGAAGGCGGCTTCCAGCAGATGTTGTACATATTCAGAAGTAGCTGAGGGCAGTATCTCACCGCCAACTTCAGCACCCCCGAGGGGACTTTATCTGGACCAGAGGCCTTGTTGTTCTTCATTAAGCTGACTGCTTCCTTCAATTCCTGATGCGTGAACAATGGGATTTCATCAACATCAACCTGTAAAAGTATGTTCTCTCTAACAGGATGATCCAGGAAGAGTCCATCCACAGTTGTTCGTAATTTCTCAGCCTCCAAAGGCACATACCCCTTTCCCTGTGCGAGTTTTCTCATGACCAGTTTGTATCCCTGTCCCCAGGGATCACTGTTCACGTCCTCGCACAGGGAGTTCCAACAATGGGTCTTACTTTGTCTAATCGCTTTGACCAGTTCTCTTTTTGCTGCCTTGTACTGCTCTGACCGGACAGACCAAACGCTCCGGGTCTGTCCCGGGAGCGCTGAGCCCATCGCCTGAGTCTCAGGCAGTTGCGCCGCAGCTGTGCAATGCTTTCGGTCCACCAGTACACTGGCTGCTTTCCTTTGCGTGCCTTTTTGCGGGGCATTGATGCATCGCACGCCTGGCGGATAAGACATGATGTCCTTTCCATGAGCGCTTCAGCATCCGCTCAACTCGGCTGATGCCCTTGAATCCGAGGGAAACCCCTTGCCCCAGTCAACAGAACTTCAGCAAATCTCTGCTCGTCAATCCTCGCCAGGTTCCAACCAAGTCTGTGTCGGCGGCTGCAGACAAGCGGTTGTCTTCTTTTAGTCAGCTCAAAGGTGGTGTACTCGTGGTCACTACCTGAGTAATCACCCATCACCTTCCAGCCAACTATTCAGGGAGCCAGACCATCCGAGGCAAGAGTTATATCGGGAATTGATTCTCCATACCCAGGCCTCCGGTGGGTCGATGTGTTCGCTTCATTCAGTATCAGCATACCCAGCCTTGATGCTATCTCCAACATTAGTCTCCCTCGACTGTCTGTGTGTGGCATTCCCCACTCAGCCGCCCTGGCATTGAAATCACCAGCCAATAGACAAGGCCCATGAATTTCTCGGATTGTGTCCTCCAGAACTTCCAGCTTCTCACGAAATTGTGAAATGCTGTCATTCGGGGAAAAATAACAGCTTACAAAGGTAACTCCTTTACTAGTATTCCAGGAAAAATTGTCGCCATTCACATATGTAAAAAAACTGGACAAATACAGCTGTCACAACTCTACAATTATGATGAGACTGGGTAGAGTTTCTGCATTGTTATGTGCAAAGGCTGATGGAAATCACATGCTGAAAGCTGTGATTGTGGGTAAAAGTAAACAGCCTCGGGCTATAAAGAATGTAATGGACAAGCTACCAGTGCACTAGTTCAAAAAGTGCCTGGTTTACTTCAGACATCACAATGAAGTGGTTCCACAAAAAAGCAGTGCCAGAAATTATAAAACATCAAACGGAAGTTTTAAAAATTCCTAAAGATGAAGTGAAGGCCCTAGTTTTACTTGACAACTGTCCTGCACATCCATCAGTAGAAAAAATGACAAGTGATGATGGAAACATTAGATGTATGTTTTTGCCTCAGTGCAAAAATATCTATAGCTATTTTTTCACTAATAAATTAGATATGGGCAGACCACTTTAAGTTAGCTTCCAAATAAACACCCAAAAATTTAATTGGTTCTTATTCCTAAATGGAGACGATAAGTTAAAAGAATTTTTACACCACAAATCAGCTCAGTGTCATGATAGGTCACTTCCACCTCAATTTACCCTAATAGCTACAATTTACAGATGGAATATCAATAAACATGATTAAAATGGTGGGTCCTTACTGTGCTGGGGCCATCACCCATCTCCTTAATGCTTCTTTAGCTGCTGGGGTGTTTCCTGAGGATTGGAAAGAGGCAATTGTTATTCCTCTTCCAAAGATCAAAACCCCTTTGTCTGTGTCTGATTTCCGTCCCATCTCCATTTTACCTGTCCTGTCCAAGGTCCTGGAGAAAATTGTGGTATCACAGTTGGTTGATTTCTTGGAGTCTGAGTCAATACTTCCATCAATGCAGTCTGGTTTTCGAAGGGGCTTTAGTACGGCATCGGCTCTGTTACTACTTTGTGATGATATCTTCAAAGCTCGAGCTGAGAGGAAAAATACTACCCTTGCAATGTTGGACTTTTCTCAGGCTTTCGATTCCATTGATCACCGTCTGTTGTTAGCTATGATGAAATTTTATAAATTTGACCAACTTGTAATTTTGTGGTTTCAATCCTATCTGGATGGAAGGAGCCAGCGATCCAAGGTTGGCTCAGAGTTTTCTGCCCCTCTAATGAAGTTACTGGGAGTTCCACAAGGAAGCTGTCTTGGGCCTGTTTTGTTTACCTTGTTTGCTGCTACGATGGGGAGAGATCTTCAGCATTGTCGTCTGTATTCTTATGCTGACGATGCCCAACTCGCTCTTCAATACAGCATTAGCGAGGCTGACCTTGCCGTATCTAATCTCAATTCAGATCTAGACACAATTAATGTTTGGTCTGTAAATCACGGCATCAGGCTGAATAAAAGTAAGTGCTCAGTTCTAACTTTTCCATCTGGTAAGGCACGACCATATCAGTCCTTATCTGGGGTGTGTCTCGACGGTGTTTTTCTGCAGGAATGCAGCTCCCCGAAACTCCTTGGGCTTATGCTTGATGCCAGTCTCTCATTCTCTGAACACGTTAGCTATGCTTGTCAGAAGGCTGTCACTCACCTTAGAATATTATATAGGCATCGCAACCTGTTTTCAACCTCCACTAAGCTTCGTCTTGTTCAGGCTTTGATACTCTCTGTGTTTGAGTATTGTCTCCCGGTGTATGGAAATGTCATATCACTTGGGGACATGAAACGAATGCAGAGGGTGCAGAACATGTGTATCAGGTATGTTTGTGGACTGAGAAAATTCGACCATATTTCTCTTGAGAGGAAATCTCTTGGCTTACTGCCAATCAATGAATTATGTTTTCTCCGCACTTCATGCCTCGTTCATAATGTCCTGACTGAGGGGAAACCTCAATATCTGTGAGAGAGGCTCAGGCCCCGTTCCGAACTTAGATCTAGGAGTACCAGGCAGGACGACATGATGGAGGTGCCTCGTGTGCGCTCTGAGTCTGACCGGAAAGGATTTTCCTATTTCGCACCAAAAATTTTAAATTCATTGGGGTCCAGTATCGGGCATGATAAAATGTCTAAAAGCAAATTTTAAAAAAATGTACGTGTAAGATTGTTGAGCGGTGTTTTAAAACCTAATATAGGACCAATAGAATAGAATCTAACCTTGTAATGTACAGTGTTTTATTTTATTAAGTACAGTATTTATAAGCCTTTATGTGAATTTTCTTGTTTTTATAATTTTGTGAATTTTGTGTGACACGAGTTGTTTTGAAAACCATTATATTGTATGATGAAAACCGCTCTAAATAAAAGACAATTTATTATTATTATTATTATTATAATAGCTCATTTTGAAAACTAGTGTTGGTTTTGTTTTTTCGTGCATTTTAAGTTATATACGCAAAATAAAAATGCTTCAACAGTCATAAAACTATTTATGTTACATACAGTAAACCCTCTCATATCCGGATCTCTCATATCCGGACCCTCCGATATCCGGACGTGATTTTGAAAGAATGCAAAAATTTAAAATTACTCGTTTGTAGGCCGGTTAGTAGCCGATCGTCGAACGCGGGGTTGAAGCCATGTGGACAGCAGTAATGTTCAAAAGCGGAATGGGGAAACGATGAGTCACCCTAGTCCCGAGTGCCTGAGTCTCTAGCGCTATTTTCTGTATTCTGTGCTATCTGCAAGGTCACTGCAAGGTGCAAGGTGTGCAAGGTCACTGACTTACAAAACAATAAACCTCCCCACCCCTCCTGTCCGTACCCACCCCAATAGCTAAGCCAACGCATCACGCGTACTGAAGTGACAACACCTGCCTCCGTAGTGTCACCCTTTATTTTGCTTCAGTAACCTTGTCGTTCTCATAACGGTTCGTTTTAGTTTCGGGTAGGAATAAGTAATTATAGCTGGAAAAAGAAAAAGGGTTGTCATTACGATGGAGGAAAATTTGTATTACTCTAGTACTGTACCACTTTGTACTGCAATACGTGATTTTTGAGTTTTGATATCATTAAAGTGGTTTTATTATTTAATATCTGGATGTTTTATTCCCAACTCATATCCGGATTTTTGCTATCCGGATCTGCCATCGCCACATTAGTCCGGATATGAGAGGGTTTACTGTACTTTTATTTTATTACTACTTGACCTAAACCATTTTTTAAACTTTAAGTTACATGTGCGAACTGGAGATTAGAGTTTAGAATGTTTTCATTATTTTTTCCAAATTCTAGGTAACAAACTACAACTTATGTAATGGTAATGGCATTTTTAAATCGAGAAAAAGGTTTTTCTGAACAACCCTAGGAGATAGCAATGTCGTTTGTGCCAGAGCTTCCAGCCGTGTCAGGGTAAAAGTTGTTGTGCGTTAGTTTGTTTTTGTGGCTTGTCAAAATGTGTGCTGCAATTAAAAATCCCGCCAAGTGTGAGGAACATGCGTACTATGATTTTATTTATAGCTAACATATTCAGCAACAGCATAACATATTCATAGAGTAAAGGAGTTGTTCGGAAATGAGTTTGTTCGTTTAAAAATAGTCGGATCAAATGTCCATAATGAACCTTGATTCAGATCGGACCTTGGATCAAACCTTAGTTTTACCTGACCCTTACTCTTACTAAAATATGATCTGTTGCAGCTAAACAAGAAGATGATGAAATGGTACTGCAGATTATTTATGTTTTCTATCAAGTTGCCAGACATCCCATCACTCGGAACTATCTCATCAGAGAGACTGGTATCCTTAACAAACCAGTGTTAATGATTAGACTTATGCTTTTGTCTCTATTTTATCTATTTTTTAATAAAAATGTTTTATTGCTATTAAGAAGAAAATATCATAAGTATAATCATTATTATTTAGTTGTTAGTATGAACATATACTTAAAAAATGTGTAAATAACTGTATCTGAAAACTATGGACCTAAGATATTTTCTTCCTTTACCCCAGATATACTAATTACTCTGTCTTAAAAAAATGATGTAATAAATACAGTTGACTCTCGATAATCCGACAATTATGGGACTGTGGGGGTGTCAGATTACGAAAAATGTTGTATTACCGACAGTTAGTTTATTATTACTGAATTTGTCCATATAATAGTTATTCAATACCTTTTATTGGATTTTTCTAACATGTCTATGTTTATAACTACACAATATTTTTAGAGGTAGACACGTTTCTGGTGGATAGGGCAGTCATCTCCCTTTCTCAGCGTATGCTATCTTGTGTTGCTCGGAGGCGGATTGTCGTGGTTATTTATTGTGTTAGTTATCAATAGAGTTTTTTGTGTTATGCATGATAGATAAGCTTTATTGAAAACATGATATAATTAATATCTGTAACTTTAAACATTCAATTTTTAATATAAATTATTAGGTATTCGCTTGAATACGGGAGGAGTTTTTCCTCCTCCAGAAACTTTGTAAATTATAAACACAGACACCTTGGAAAAGTCCAATAAAAGATATTGAATAATTATTAACCAACGCCATTATGAATTTTAAAGATAATAGAGTGCGGATATACAAAAAGTCGGATTGGTTTCGGACCGGATATTCGGCTCCAATCCTAATGCGAAACAAGTATCCAATAAAGTCCTATAAATATCCGAACTTTCAGATACACTGTATAAATTGAGCATTAAAACCGAAAGATAAAAAGCAAAACTTTCCATTTGAGATTAAGTTGGCAATAAGAAACATCTTTGATTGAACTAATGTGTTGGAGCAGATGACAAAATTGTGCAATTCACATCCTATTGGAATGTAAGATCATCATTGGTCCAAGGATGCGGTATGATTATTTGATTCTTTAACTACCTATTTAAGTAACCAATCGGTTAATTAAATAACATTACTTAAGTAAAGTTACTTAAGTATCCAATCGGTTACTTAAATATGTTGTTAAAGAATAGTTACGTAGTTAAAGTTCAACACAATATTGCATTTTGAGATACAAAGCAGGCGTTATCGATAGTTGCACCGAGTATCAGATTCCGTTTTATTATTATTCTGCATAATAAATACAAAGCACTTGTAACATGCAAACTCTTTATTTCATAACTGACTTGTAAATATTATGAAAAATCAACAATTACAAAATGTAAAACAAATAACATATGATAATATCTGAAACAGTCAAATATGTAATAGTGGTCTCCCCCTAAACTTTCGTGCGCAACATTTGGTCAGCATGGCGTTTCCAAATTTGTCCGTCATCCATCTTGATGTAATAGTGAAGGTGACCATCTCTACTTTACACATTTCCGTAGCTCCATTTATATTTTCCAGAGTAGTTTCGGACTAGTACTCGCTCTCCTGGTTTGAAGTATCTCACTATTCCTTTAGGTTTTTGGTTTCATTCTTGCTCTTAGGAAGAAGTAGACTTAAATATGTGCAAAATCTCCTATTGAACATCAGGAAATAAGAGCTGTTCCCAGTTGAATTAGGAGCTTGGTGAATTTTCGTTAGCAGTTGGTGAAGCTTTTCTTCTAGAGTACCAGGTTCATCTGACATACAATTGATAAGTTTTTTAATTGTTTGTACAAAGCGTTCGACCTGGCGTTAGATGAAGGATGATAGGGAGCTGTAGTTTTGTGTATGGTTCCACATTTATCCAAAAAGGTACTAAATTCAGAAGAGGTAAATTGATGACCATTATCTGAGACTATAACACTAGGTAGTCCAAAGGTGGTGAATATTTTACGCAGCTCTCTGATTGTCCAAGAAGATGTAACAGTCTTTGTAGGCACTACTTCCACCCATTTGGTGAATGAGTCTACCACCAAAAAGAAGTAATTTCCGTTGGTGGGGCCGGAAAAATCTATATGGATCCGTTCCCAAGGTTGACCTGTTGGTTCCCAAGGGTGGTTGATTTCCTTCTTTGGTCAATTTAGTTTTTCTCTACACTGCCTGCATTTAGAAATACTATCTTCTATGTGTTTGTCCAACCCCTTCCAGTAGCAAAAACTTTGTGCCAAGGCTTTGGTTTTAACCATTCCCAGATGTCCAAAATGTAGTTCTTGGAGGATATGTTTTTGTAAAGAGCTGGGAATCATTACCCTCCAACCTTTCATGATACAACACACATGTAGACTAAGCTCACCATCATGATAACCAAAGGGCTCCAGCGATTGTCCAGTTTCTAAAGCCAGTAGCAACCGTTGCATATTTTCATCCTTTTTAATTTCTTGAGCAATTAGGCTATGATTTAAGTTGATCATTCCAATTTGTTTTATAAAGAATATATCAGTCTGGTCCATGCTGGAATTAGTTTTTCGACAGGAAACCTTGAAAGGAAGTCTGCATTTCCATGATCGTTTGTTCGTCTAAACTCTGTTTGGTAATCAAAGTGTGAATAGTTGAAAAGTCGAGTAGCTGACATGGAAGGTAGGTTTTTATCGGGATTGAATATTGTGACTAACGGCTTGTGATCGGTTACTACAATAAATTTACGTCCATAGCAGTATTGGAAGAACTTTTTTAGTCCCCAGTAAATTCCAGTAGCCTCCTTATCAATTTGGCTATATTTTTCTTCCGGCTTCGTCAGTGTTCTTGAAGTGAAGGCTATAGGCCTTTCACTTCCATCTGAAAATCGATGTGACAGTACTGCACCAAGTCCCACTGGTGATACGTCTGTCGCCAATACCAAAGGTAAGTTTGGGTCAAATGAGTGAGGACAATTTCATTTGTAATGATCTCCTTGACCTTCTGAAAGCTTTGTTCGCACCGATAAGTCCCCCTTTTGCAATAGTTTATGTAAGGGATTGAGAATCGCAGCCAGGTTTTCAATAAATCTGTTATAATAGTTGACAAGACCTAAGAAGGTGCGCAGTTCACTGACATTTTGGGGTTGTCTTGCTTGTTTGATAGCATTAACCTTATCTTCTAATTTATGAATTCCGGTGACATCGATAGTGTGACCTAGGTACTCAATTTTGTAGTGAAAAAACTTGCATTTATCTCTATTTAAACTCAGACTGTTCATTTTTATTCTTTTGAGAACCATTTTGAAAACGATTGATCAACTCTTCTTCTGATTTTCCTTGAATGATTATGTCATCAAAGAAGCATTGAGTGCCTTCTATACCTGATAAGACCTTGTCCATAATTCTTTGCCAAATTCCTGGAGCTACTTTAACCCCGAACATGAGGCGATTAACTCGGATCTGGCCCGTATGTGTGCTTAAGGTTTGAATGTCAGCACTGGCCTCATCCATTTGTAGGTGTAGGTAAGCATTCTTTAAGTCCAGTGTACAAAATATTTTGCCACCACTCATATTTGTGAAAATATCTTCGATTTTTGGTATTGGGTAGTGCTCATCTTGGATTTGTCTGTTCATCGTAACCTTATAATCGGCACATATTCGAACTTCACCGTTGGGTTTTATTACTGGTACTATTGGTGTTCCCCATTCCGAATTTTCTATCTTTGTTATTATTCCTGCTGTTTCTAAGCGTTCAAGATCCATTTCTACCTTTTTTTTCAAGACATAAGGTATTAGCCTTGCTTTAATAAATGTTTTTTATTAAATGTAGGTTTTATCAAGTGGGTCCTCAGGCACACACAAATCGTACAATTTCTGATGTAGAGTCGGAGACAATGCACGGAGAAGTGTGTAAACCTTGTCAAGACAAGACAAGGCAAGACAATTTTTTATTTAACATATTCTTTGAGAACAGTTATGAGTCAGAAATTAGATGTATGTGTGTATACATTCACATGCAGTGTGCATTTACAATATTATTTAAGAAGTACCACAATCGATGGGTTCAGGAACTCCCCCTCTGCGTAGAAGATCTATCCAGGAGCCACGCTGTCAGCTGTTTTTTTAAGCATTTCGGATCTTCTTTCTTGAGGTAATCCGGTAGCTTGTTGAAAAAGAGAGCTCCTTTGTAAGTAGGTTTTTGTTCAAAAAGGCTCAGGTGGTGTTGCGGAAGAGAGAAGTTGGCTGCATTTCTGGTATTATGTTGATGGAGGTCGCTGTGTCTTGGTTGTGTAGTTGTGGTTGTATGGATGATTGTTTGTTTTATATAAAGTGAGACTGCTGTAAGGATTTTGAGTTCTTTGAAAGATTCCCGGCAACTGTCCCTGTAGCCTAGGTTCGCCAGGCATCTAATAGCTCTTTTTTGCTTGAGAAGCACCCTTTCCAAGTTGTTTTTGATGCTCCTCCCCAGGTTTTCCCAGACCTGAGGTGTGATTCGAAGAGGGCAAAGTAGGCATCTCTGGTTGCATCTGAACTGCATACCTGTTTTATCCTACGCATGACGTAGAGGCCAGAGCATAGCTTTTTGCAAAGTTGGTCCACGTGGGGCTTCCAGGTGAGTTTGGAGTCTATTATGACGCCTAGGTATTTAGTGCTGTTTAGGGTGAGTAGTCCAGGTAGTGCTATGGCTGGATTGTTGCGTTTGGTTGTAAAAGTGAGTTGTACTGTTTTACTATCATTTAGGACCAGGTCGTTGGAAGAGCAGTATTGTTTTGTTCTGTTGAATTGTGTGATTGTGTTATCTTCTAGGATTTCCATTGATCTATCGGCAAACGTGAGGACTGTGTCGTCTGCAAACAGCGTTGACGGTATGTCCAGCTTCCGCTATCCAGCGGAAGCTGGACATACCGTCAAATATCATGCCGTGTCATTTGTGAGTAGGAGGAACAAGACTGATCCCTGTGGTACTCCTCTTTGTATGTCAGCAGTTCTGGATTGGACCTTGCATTTTATGTTGTTTTTTTATGTATGTTGTTTCCACAAGTTGTTTTCTGTGGCTGAGATAGCTGCTGAACCATTTTAATGCTTCCCCTCTCACTCCCAGACTCCTCAGCTTGCGTAGTAGGGGATCATGGTTTAGACAGTCAAAAGCCTTACTAAAATCGAGGAAAAGACTTGTCGCAGTGAAGCCTTCCTCTAGTTGGTATAGGATGTATTCAGTTAGTTGTATTAAGGCTGTGGTTGTTGAACTTCCTTTAAGGAATCTATGTTGCTGGTTATTGAGAAGATTGTGTTGTTCAAGGTGGTGTAGTAGTTGGTTGAGTACTAGCTTTTCTATTATTTTTGAGAACGTTGATGTTAGAGATATTGGTCTGTAGCTATTTCTTTCTGTGGTTGGTCCGGATTTATATTTAGGGTAAACTTTTTAATTTTTAATTAATGGAGATTTTAATTTGTCAGGAAATACTCCCAGTGTAAGACATTTGTTTATTAAGTATGTCAGCGGTAGAGTTAGTTCGTTTTTGCAGTTTTTTAACATTTTAGATGATATTTCGTTGACACCAGCCGAGTTTTTCGGTTTTAAGGAATCGATGGCTTTGAGAACTTCTTCTCAACTGCTGGTCTGAACTAAAAAATGTGGTTTGAATGAATGAATGAATGAATGGATGAATGAATGTTGTCTTTATTCATGAGCGTTTTTCAACATAGCAGTTGTTTTACAAAAAAACAAATGTAGACAAAAGACAAATGTAGCATCAAAGTTAATAGAACGCTCAAACTCCCCTGATTCCCAATGACTGACCTACCAATGCCGAAAATAACTAAGTAAAAAAATCCACCAATCACCGCAATGCAGTTGAAGGAAGGAGAAAGCTGGGAAGCCTTTTTTTTTAAATAACTTACAGCATTACAAAATCATTAATGCAAACAATTTCAACGAAATCTCACGCAAGTAGTGACAAAACGCAAACATATTTTTGAGGACCCCCGATGGAAATACAAATAACAACTTAACCAACCAAAAGCCAAACAGATTGACAGAACAAAACAAACACAATCCAAAACCGCAGGAACTCAATAATGTAATAAACCAAACAATCACAAACAAAAACCAACAACTGACAATTGAACTTCAAAACATCAACTGGCTGTCCAATAAAATCGACAGACTATCACACTTCCTCCAAGATGAAAACCTGGACTTCATCATATTAACAGAACATGGACTGTCTAATGAAAGATGAAAGCCTACATAATACACGCATAGAAGGCTATACATACATTGAGGGTTTCTCCAGGAAAAACCATGTTAAAGGTGGAGTGGCAGGCTATGCAAAAGAAGGCCTGGAAAAGCATGTGTCACTCAGTAAACGGAGAGGAAACGGAACTAACCTGCGAAACAGTGCTTTTTGAACTGAAGCTGAGCAGACAAACTCTGTTGATGATTGGAGTCTACAGACCACCAAACGGAAACCTAGAGCAAGCTTTAGATATCCTCTCAGGACAACTGGATAATGCGCTCGGAGCTGATAAACAAATAATGATAATGGGGGACATCAACATATGGAGCGGGGAGTTTTTTGTTGGCAGTATATCTGGTAATATGGTATTTCTTATGTTGTTACTGTTATGCAATGTTCTTTCTGCTATTGTTGAGAAGAAATAATTGATATGGTTTGAGACCTCCATTGGGTCATCTATTATTGTGTTGTTGATTTGGAGTTTGAGCTGGTTGTCAGTGCTTGTTTTAGCCTTTTTCTCAGAGTTTATTGTTTCCCACAGCGCTTTTCATTTGTTCACTGCCCTGCTGATATAGGCGGCAGCTTCTTCTCTCCTGAGCATTTTTAGATATTGGTCACATTCCTTTTTTTTTAGCTGTTCTAGCTTTATGCTCTGCAAGACCTGTGATCTGTTCTTTTCCTAGGGCTTTTATGTACTCATACCAACATTCAAAATTATTCCTGTCCTGTAATAATTGTACTTTATTGAATCTATCGATAACCCACGAATTCAATATCAATTCCAATTAATTAGAAATAATGTTATAAAAACAATAACTAATCTTAAATATTAATTAGAAATAAATTGATAAAAATTTAGTGACAACATTCTTGTCAACATGTAATAAATTCAACATAAAAATGTGATAAACTATAAAAAAAACTAACTCTGGTATCCCACATGGTAAAACCTACATGATATAAGGTAATTTATATCCAATACTATAATACGAGCAAGGTTTGTATATATATATATATTTGCACACGGATCTCGAAAACGGCACCGAGGAATTTCTTTAAATTTTGGAAATAACTAATTTCCGAGTAGAAAATAAGTTCTAGATAGGTCTAATGTCCAGGAAAATTCGTGTTTTACTGTAATATTAAGTTTAAAATCTAAAAATTTAACATTACGCTTATGGAGAATCAAATGTAAACAATGCAAACCAAAACAGCTGTTTATAAACGTTTGACAGTTCTTGATTGAAGACGGCAAAGAACAATATGTGAATAGAGGTTTTTCATAAATATTTATTTTATGTATGTAATAAATGTAAAATTATCAGGTTACTAAACAATTTGTAAAAACTTAAGGGTAACATAACTGTGCGAAATAAAAGCAGGAAAGAGTATTTCCAAAATCTTCCGTATTTTGATAGAAAACGTATTCGTTGTATTGCTTGAAGCTACTGTAACTAACCAAATAATTGGTGTAAATTAAATTTATCTTTTGCTTTTCAATCCTCATTCCGTTTCTAACAAAATCAGTTGATCACAGGATAATAATAACAAACAGTATGGACATTAAAATCAGTATAAGGTTAGCTAAAACAATTAATTGAGGTTGGCCAAAAACTCTTAAACGACGACGCGAAATCGGCTGACGCCATAGCTTAAGCCCTTAGATCTCACGTATGCAAGGTCGCGTGATCGATCCCCACCCGAGGGCTATATATTTGTTCAGTATTTATGCCATATTAATTAAGGGGAATTAAAACGGTTTTATTTAAACCACATAAATGTTTTCATTGAGCAGTAAATTTGTTTCAATTTTGCTAACTAACTTGTAAAATACATATATTATTCTATCCGAGCAAAGCTCGGTCACCAGTTACTTTATTTATAAATAATAACTATAAAAATTAGGTTGGTACTAAAATAGAGAAAAAATAATTGAATTCCTTAACATAAATAAAACTTAATTCTTTACTTAATGTTTAAAATTTTTCTTTTTTATAATAACACGCTTTTTAAGTTAAAGTTGGATGCATTGCTGTTAGTAAAATTTTTTAATTAAAATAATTGAATTCCGTAAAGGAAAAAAAACCCTAAATCTTTACTTATGTTTAAAATTAGGAATACAATACAGCAACATATAATTAAAGTTGGGTGCAATGCAATAAATTACATTTTGAAATTAAAACCTGTTAGAATAAATAAATAAATTCTTTTTTATGCAATAACCAAGATACCATAAATAATTAACAATAAATAATAATACAAAATATCCTATAAATAATTAATTATAACCCCAAATACGTATAATACACTAAAATGAGTGATGTTTGAAAATGAGTATTATAGTAAAAATTGAATATAATAAATACAGTATGCTTATTTCATTTAAATACTAAAAATTTATTATGCGTTAAGCATTACATAAAAAAAACATATGAGAAATTAAAGATTTTACCAGTAGATGATTGCCAGTTTGTGGTGTCAGTTCATATAATTACGAAGATGCACTCCTGGTGTTGGACATCCCCTGATCCCTGCCGCCGCCGCCACGCTGCCCATCTCCGCCGCCACAGACGTTCCCCTCGGGTTTAGCCACGCCGTCCACATCTTCAGGTGTAAAAACTCTTTTGGCTGGCGAATCAGCAGTCTTTCTGATAAAAACCTTTCCTTCCTTTGTCCAAGCATATGCTAGTAGACTTTCTCTGACGCATGATCTAGCATAGCCCAGCAGACGGTGATTATGAGGAGTCAGATTTTCAACAAGGAAGATTGGCGAAGGACGAAGTGATGCTGCTAGGTAGTGTGCATTTTCTTCTGTCTAGAAGTTCCAAGCCAAACTACCCTGGTTGTTCTGGAGATGAACTGTATGACAATGGAAGGAGTCTTTCCTTTTTGTGAGGGTAGCCTATGTGCCTTTGAAATGTCGTGCCTATTATATGGAACCCCTGCCTATTATATGGAACCCCTAAAACATCGGCGACAGATTTCAATATTTCATACACGTCCTCATTTTTGGTTAGAGGCATTCCTAATAATTCTATATTTCGATTTCGGGAGTACTGTTGGAGATTTCCGACTTCCTGCTCAAGGTTATTGACTTTTGAGATCAATACTTTATTTTCTGCCCGCAGTTCACCACATTCAGCTTTTAAGGCAGCATTGTCTGCCTCGACGGCTTTAAGTTTATTGCTTACCTCTGCCAGTGTTTGATTTAATTTAGTAAGCTGAAAATTTATAGAGTTGAAACCCTATTTGGTTGTTTCCTTACTAGCAGAAATATCTCGTTGTATTGCCAAAAGGATGTCAGTCATTTAAAAAAAATCAGCGAATCAGCGAAACATATCCACCTCCTCTGAACATACAGAAAAACATTTTTTCACAAACACAATCACGCCACCATTCGGATTCTTACACTCCTTGTTGATCACAATCTCGTACCCATCCATACATACATTCACACTAGATTCATCCACCCAGGTCCACCCATTAACCCAACGATGTTAATTATTGAAAATTTTATAATATATATTATATATTATATTATTATATATATATGTATTACATGTTACTATAAAACTATAAAACTGTTCAAATTAAATAATAAATGGTAGAAAATTATTTAAAAAACTGAAAAATCGTTTAAGACGACAGGATATCTCGGGCAGGTAGGTAGGCTTGCGGAGTCACGCACGGGTTATCGCATTGTCCTTCCTGCTTGGACTGATAAGAACTGATGAATGATAAGAAATGTACATAAAAGTACATTTGCGATGTACCGTGAGCAGCTACGAGAAGATTAAGTCACGCCGGTTTTATCGCTGGATTCCGGCGAATGGCGGTCTAGGGGGTGTAAAAATTCACCGGAATCCGGCGAATGGCAGCTGGAGGGTTAAAAAGGTTAAAATTTTTCTGTTTAATAGCAGCTACCCATTTTCCCAGCTTCTCACCATGAGAGAATATGAAAATAAGATTTAACCTGTAAAACTGATGATATAAATACGAGGGGGTACACAAAAGTAACCGAAATGACACTGCCGAAGGTGTGGCCTGTGTACATACGTCTGCCGCTATGTGTATGTAGTGCAGCTCATCCGGAGTTCATTGCCGCTGGTGCCATCGCCGTGGGTGGGGGGGCCATTTCATAGTTTTGGCGGACGTAACAGCGTGCAGCTCTGAAGTTTTGTTTCTTGTTAGGGAAGAGTGCTGCAGATACCGACAGACAAGAGTGCCAGAGTAACAGAGTGCTGCTGTTATGTTGAAAACTGCTAACAAAGATGAAGCGTTAGGTAAAACTCAAGTATATGAGTGGTTTTCACGTTTTAAAAATGGCGACATATCAATTGTTGACAAACCCCATGAAGGACATCCGTTAACATCAATAGGAACGTCGAGTGGAATTTTGTCGGGCAATGAAAGAACACCTGCAAATTAATCCAATTTTTCTAAGATCATTACTGGTGACAAATCGTGGTGCTATGGTTATGATCCTGAAACCAGGCAACAGTCCAGCCAATGAAAAACGTCATCGTCCCGTCGGCGAAAAAAATTTTTGTCAGTAAATACTGTATATATATTCAGATAATTTTTTAAATTTGTTTTCCAATTTCGGTTTTTGGATCTAAATTTTTCTGTATGTATATAATATGTATTTATATTTTCTTAAATAATATTATTCTATTGCTATTTAAATCATTCCTTTGAAGTTTGTTTACTTACGACACGAGCTTTGACAGACTATCACATCATATAAATAGTTACCTACAGTAAAATTATTTACTTTTTTGATTCAAACATGATAAAAAATATAAAAACTTCATAATTGAGCAAAAAAAATTTTTTTTACCTCTAATTACGCTTACATATATTTTATTATATATAAATTATTATATAATAATACTATTATATTATAATACTATTATATTATAATATTATAAATTATGTATATATTACATATACATAATTTATTTCTGAATATTTTGTTATAAAAAATGTTGGGATATCTTTACTGTAAATGAAGTTATGATATTTTTTTATTTATGCTTACAAAACCGACATATACCAAACATAGACATTTTAGACATTAGACATTTTTATTGGCACAAAACGTACAGACAAGGTTTATACAATGTACAGGTGCTTCGTCAAGATATCTATAACTACATATACAGCTTATCAAGTGTTAAAATATGTTGTCTCATACAAATTTCCTAATAAGATTAACAATGATAAACTATGTCATAAAAAAAAAACAAAAAAACTTAACAATAAATAAATTATATTACAATGTAACAGAGAGAATGACTAATAAAAACAAGTAACAATAAAAGATCAGCTTAAATACTACTATCATTCAAAAACTCATTAATTCTGTAGTAGGCCTTTCCGATCAACATTTGTTTAATTCCATCTCTAAACTGTGTTTGACTCAATGAAGTACTTTTCATGTTATTGGGCAGTTTGTTGTAAAGTTTGATCCCCATGTAATAAATTCCTTTCTCTATAGCAGAGGTCGAATGTTGGGGATATATGAGGAGAGCTTTCATATACATATACATATACATATACAACCATACAAACAACATACAATACAACATACATACAACATATACAAAACCAAACATACAGCACTTGTGGTAGCCATAAAAAAATATGGCTTCAGCAATTCTGGGCGGCTATGAATTTTTCCCTCAGGGTTAAAAGGGTTTAAATGATTCATTAGATTAATTAAGCATTGTTAAAATTTTTATATATTTAATTCCTGATGTCAACTTCAGAAGCTCCTGCATATTTAATAGACCTGATGCATGACAAGAATGAAAACATCAGGAAAGTGTGTGATGCTTGCTTGGAAATCATTAAGGTAAGATGTAGTAAAAGTGGGTTTTGATGTATATTTTCTTTTTTTATGTAGGCTTATGTTCTATTTTTTCAAGTTTAAACTCATAAATTTTATTCAATATGGTTTCAACAATTATAAAAACAATACATATTTATTATTTCGAAAGCCTAGACACCTAGATAGTTAAATAAACACTTACCAAATGAATGGCAACTGCCCTTCAGGTGTTAAATTTCATTGTCGTGATTGTACAAAAAAGATTTTTGAAATGTTTCATTTTAACGAACACCGACATTGGAAAAACTATTGTACTCTGTGATACCTGTTTCGTCGGCTGATGATGGTCTGTTAAAAGACCGAAACCGGTTCCTGTAAGGAATTTTAATCAAATTTAACACTTGAAGGGCAGATGCCATTCATTTGGTAAGTGTTTATTTAAATAAATATTTAATTTTATTTAGCCTATGATAAGTTATGTTTTTTTTTAATTTTTAGGATTATCATCGTGTCAATTTTCTTTCTTCATATTTTTAATTTTTTCTTTTTTCTAATCTTTCTTGGTATTCCTTTTTATTTCTTAAAATTATCATAAACTAAAGGGTATTAGTGATCTGACGACTTTAAATAAATATGATTCATTTTATTCTTAAATACGTATTTTAACTGCTTGCCATCTGTCTTTGCCCTGCATGAGATTGAGACCTTTCAGTGTGAAGACCAGCTCCCTTCTTAACCTGTCTATCCCATCCCATCTGATTCTCAATATCTTCTGATTTTGTTAAGGCCAATCATGCAAGGATCTTGGTAGAGATTTCGTAGTTCAATGTTAGTTCTTATCCTCCATGTGCCATGATCAATGAATGGTCTAAAAATTGCTCAAAAGTTCTAAATAATCAGATCTATGTATTACAATACGTAGAATCAAAATTATTGTAAACTCTTATAGAACATTAATTTAGTATTTTTAGAGAGGATCTTCCTTTTTAGCAGCTTTACCCAATATGATTCCAATTTTAATTTCTAATATAAATAATAATTTTTTCCTTTTCATTATTCTTATATATATTTGTATGTTTGAAGTTTATGCCCTCGGACACTTTTAGATGATTTGCCATGAAAAGTGGTACACTTAGGTAAAATATAATAGAGAAGGTTTATGGATCATCAATTTTGTTGTAGCTCAATGGGGTTTCTCCCTGGAAGCCCAAAAATGATCGCATACTATGGAACCAGAACTTTGTTTACATTAGAACTATTTTCTTTTCAACAGCTGATTGCTTTACTATATCTGTTAGTTCAAGATATACTAGACACTTGCATTTGTTTATGTTTTTTTATTTTGTTTACATTTTGGTTTTAAGGTTATGCAAGTGACTAAACAGTTTACATTTTTTAACTGTGACTGCTTAATGCACTTTTGCATGTTCTTTTAGTTTATAATGGTATGAAATTTCACACGAACATTCCCTACACCGCCATTAACTTAACTGTATTCTAAATACGAAGGACTGCAAACAACAATCACAGGGGCCTGAGGGCGGAACCCCCAGCAAGCGAAGCTAGCTATTTATATCTTCTTAAAATATTAATTATAAACAAAAAAAAAACATAAAACATGCCCCACCTTATAACCACTAACCACAAAAGCAAAACAGGTGTCCACTGCAATCCCAATTAAGCCTACAAATTGTCTCCACTCTTTGTATATCGTTAAGAACCTGGTCTTTCCACCACAACTTCTCCTTCCCAACAGGCAAGTACTTGTGGTTTCCAGTTGGCGGTCTTCCTCAGTATGCTTACATGCTCTCTTCTTCGTATATTACATGCATATCTTAGCCATCTACATTTTGCTCCATTGTCTAGATCTTTGTTCAATTACTGGAGCTCTTGTTTTTTTCTTATTTAGCCTACAAATGCTGTCAACTTCCACACAAGCTGGATACCATTTATTTGAGGTGCTCCCTCCCTTCATAGCACCAAATATTAGCAACCCAAATTGGTATTGCTTGTGGTTGGGATTCAAACCCGCGTCCTTTGAATTGTATAAACGTTGCACTCGTCAGTAAAAAGCGTTTTTTTGTATTAGGTTGTCTTTAACCCTTTGCGCTCGGATCGAGTTCTCGGCCTGTGTACTCGGATGTCCAACTGTACTGGCCGTCGCCAAGTTTTATATGAGCTGTCATTACCGCTCAGATGGCCAGTGGTACTGGACGAGATTAAATCTGAATTTCGGTCGGAAGATCAGCAGTACTGGCCACTAAATATGATCATCTGTTTCTTTTTTGGATATTATGTGCTAGGTGTGGGATGTGCTGCAATCTTTCGGGAAACTAATGAACTAGCGAGATGGATTCCTGCTTTTAAAACCTTACATGTGTTGTAAATAAAAGGTATGCTTAGTACGTTGTTCTGCTGTTCTACTGTTGCGTTTACTGTGGAGTGGTGATATTTAATGTTAATAACAGCTGTTTTTCTTTTTCTAAATAACTGTACATTTTAATAGTTCATTATTTATTTTAGTTGTAACCAAAATAGATAATAAATGTAAACATAACAATAAATGATAATTTAAATTCAGATGACTTGAGGCAATTATTGGAGGAGTATGACGAAATTGTTTTGTCATATTATTTAATGGTGAAATAGATAATCTTGTATTGACATTATTTGCTATTTTTGCTTCTTATTTCCTTTTTATTGTCCTTACAAACATTGATGTAAACAAACCAGGTTTGACACAAAAATAATTCCGAGCTGGTGGGAAAGGTTGTAGACCATGGCTGCAGAGCTGACAAAAGAGTGGAGCGCGGCCAGTACTGCTGGCCACCTGAGCGGCGAGGACAACATCACGGGAAATAATTCAAAGCTGTCTGCAGAATTGGCATGGCCAGTGCTACTGGCCAACTGAGCACAAAGGGTTAATATGAATAACTTGAAATGGCCTAAAGGTTGAAACATGTTATAGTAAAAGTGTTATCAAAAGATAATCAAATATACTCAATAATTCTTACTGAGGATATTATGTTATTCTCAGTAATTACATAATTAATATTAAACATATATTAAATTATATAAATATATTTGTGTGTGTGTCTGCGTGTGTGTGTGTCTGTGTGTGTGTGTGTGTGGTGGTTGGGCGAAGCCCGCGGTCCCTCCTCCATCCCTGGTTTAAGTCGAAGACTTATTCACCAGGCCGCCTTCCTGATATAGACTTCCGGTTGTTCTCTTTCCACTTTCTCTTCTTTCTTCCGAGCACTCCTCTTGTGCTTCCCAACACACCACCCCCTTAACCTGCTGCATCTCTCGATGCACCATGATCATCGGGAAAAATTTTGCCTTACCTATTTTATTTCTCTACTTTCCTATCTTGTATTCCTTTTTAAGCTGCTGGCTGTCTTTCTGCATTTTCAATTTCATGTTTCCTTTTCCTATTCTCCTGCACATGCGTGAGAACACCAACGCTGATTCCTTTGTTTTCAGAAAATTGACTTTCTCCCAGGTCCATGATCTCTGTCGTAGGAACTCCTTCATCTACCTTCGCTCTTCTTCGTAGAAACGGCATTCCATCAACACGTGCTGCGACGTCTCAAGCTCTCCGCAGTGGGCACAGCGATCATCTTTGACAAGGTTGAAGCTTCTCAGTTTCGTTTCAGTTTTGAAGTTTTTGTGTCCACTGACGAATTGCATCGTGTAGTGATCGGTCTCCCATTTCACCATCTTCCTGTACCGCACATTGGGCACAAACTCAAAAATCTCTCCTTCCAACCTTCGCCAGTCCTTTCAACTTAAAAAATTCCTTCATCGTCTTACATTACATTACATTACACAAAGGGGCGGAACAGAGTTCCTATAGCACGTCAGCCATGTGGCTTTTTGTGCACCCCTGTTGATTTAATGTTTCACGGACCTTCCAAGTTTAAAAACCTGACAAACTGCCGTAGTCTTCCCACTAGCTCCTCCCGGGGAAGGTGACGACCCCTCTCCATGACGCCGAGAGTGGCTGCTCTCACCCCGGCAAGCTCGGTGCAGTCATACAGCAGATGATCAGCAGTCTCCTCGGACTGCCCACACTTCCTGCAGATTGGATCTCCAGGGAAGAGTCCCATTCGAGCAAGATGTTTCCTCATATGTCCATGTCCCGTGATGAGACCTACAATGAGTCTGAGTTCGGACCTACCTAACTGTAGAAGATCCTCAGCGATCCTTGAAGAGGGAGAGCTGAGAGACAGTTTACTTACTCTCAGTAGGGGCAGCTCCGCCCATCTCCTGCGGTGACACTCACGTGCCCACGTGTTGATCTCTCGATCCACATGCGCTCTGGAGATGCCGCAGAAGGGTTGTGGACCCACGAATGGGATCAAAGCGCCATCGTTTGCCAGACGATCAGCTATTTCATTGCCCATAATACCTGAGTGTCCTGGGACCCAGCAAAGGGTAACGTTGTTGTGACTGCCAAGAGAAGACACCGCGTTGCGGCATTCCCACACTAACTTGGAGTCGAAGGTACAGGAGTCCAGAGCCTTGAGGGTGGCTTGACTATCTGAGAAAATGGTAATGTTCTTGTTCTTGACACCTCTGTTGAGATTGAACAGAGCACATTCCATAATGGCTGCCACTTCTGCCTGGAACACTGTGGGGAGATCCCCCATGGGAACGCAGAGCTTTACCTTATCTTGCACCCCCAGTATTCCAGCTCCAGTTCCCTTACTTCCCTTAGAGCCATCCATGTACCATTCTGACTCGCAGGGATGAAGAGGTCTGCCGCCGTCTTGCCAGTCAATCCTTGGTGGAATCACCACTGAAAATGACTTACCGAAGGCGTATCTAGTGTGAAGGTGGTCAGAAGGCATGTCAAGGGCCTCACTTCTGACCACCTGCTCAATTCTGGTGTGACCTACCGAGGGTACATTGAAAGTCATCCAGAGATTCTCACATCGGAGGCGATATGCACATTTCCTAGCAACCATTCTGATGTAGACATCTATGGGCAGGATATTGAGCATACAATCCAAGGATGCTCCAGGGCAGGAACTCATGGCCCCAGAAATCATGAGGCAAGCCAACCTCTGGACCGCCGCAAGCCCCCGCACTGATGCACCGAAGTTAGTCTTTGGCCACCAGACTAGTGAACCATAGGTCATGGCCGGTCTCACCACAGCAACATACAGCCAGTGCAAAAGCCTAGGATGCAGTCCCCATGTAGTGCCAACCATTCGTCTGCAAGTCATGAGTGACCACTTACCTCGATCAATCACCCTTTGCAGCTGCGGTTCCCACCTCAGTGTCTTATCAAGTACCACTCCCAAGTACTTGACCTCGTTCTGCAGATTTACCTCTGTGCCCTGCAGATTCAAAGGTTCCAGCCCGAGCAGGTTCCTCCTTCTTGTGAATGGCACCACCACTACCTTGGAGGGGTTATGGCAAGACCCACCTCCTTGCACCAGTCCCCCACCAGGTCCAGTGCTCTGTTCATAAGTTCTCTGATCGTGTTGGTGAACTTACCAATAACCAGAATTGCAATGTCATCAGCGTAGCCCAAAGCTAGAACACCCGAATCATTGAGACGCCTGATGAGATCATCAGCTACGAGATTCCACAGCAGAGGGGAGAGAACCCCCCCCCCTGAGGGCAACCTCTTGTGGTCAGAGCGACTAATTCCTCACCTTGAAGTGAAAGAACCACTTTCCTGTTGCTCAGTAAAGCCTCAGTCCAGCCGCATATAACTCCGCCAAGCCCACGGGCCCTAGTGGCATCCACCACCGCATTCATGGAGGTGTTGTCGAAGGCCCCTTGGATGTCCAGAAAAGCACCCAGTGCTATCTCTCCATCCTCCAGTGTCTTCTCTATCCTGCCTACAAGGTGATGGAGGGCAGACTCACATGACTTACCAGGAATGTAGGCATGCTGGTTCCTATGTAGTGGGTGTTGTCTGAGAGCACCATCCCATACATACCTTAGGATCAACTTCTCTAGAGTCTTCAACAGGAATGAGGACAGAGAGATAGGACGGAATGACTTTGGGTCCGTGTACCTTGCCTTGCCGGGCTTCGGAATGAAAACCACTCTAGAGCGACTCCACACCGCTGGCACCCAGCCCAGAGCCAGACTGGCTCTGAAGAGCTTACACAGCAAAGGCAGAATTTCCTCAATCCCTTTCTGTAGACAGACAGGTCTGATGCCATCAGGGCCTGGTGACTTAAACGGACTGAGTGAATTAATAGCCCACCTGATCCTGCTGAACGTCACGATGCGCCCCGCCTCCATCCACTAGGTAATAGAGGCGCGATGGGAAGCATTCGTTGTGTCCAGTCCCTCAGGTTGGTCGAGAACAACGCACCCTGGAAAATGCGTTCTGGCCATGAGATCCAAGACTTCATGGGGGTTGTGTAATATCTTACCGTCAGGTTCCACTAGAGTTCCAAGGCAAGAGGAGTTGTCCTTAGAAAGGAGTTTGAACAACCTAGAGGTATCCTTAACACCTTCTAGGTTGGTGCAAAAGTTTCTCCAGGAGAGTCTCTTGGCTCTCCTGACTGCGAGATTATATTCTGTCAGCAAGCTATGATAGCGGTCCCAATTTTTACTACGCTTAGCTTTGCTGAAGTTTGCTCTGACCTTCCTTTTCATGTTTGTCAGTTCAGAGGTCCACCAATTCACTCTCCCTCCCCTGCCCTCCGAGAGCGGACAACACCCATCAAAGGCGGAGACTATCATCTCCCCGAGACGGACCGCCACATGATCAAGATCCTGGCAGTCCCGAACTCTAGGAGACCAGCCTTCTAGCCCAGCTCTAAGAGAAGCAGAGAAGATGTCCCAATTGGCTCGCCTCGGGTTCCTAAACGAAACCTTTTCAGGCAGAAAGTCCCCTACATCAAAGAGGATATGCCTGTGATCAGAGAGTGAGGGTTCGGTAGAGACCCTCCAGTTGAGAATCTTACCCTCCAACCCCTCTGACTATAGCGTAAGATCAATAATAGAGCTACCTACGCGACTTACAAACGTTGGCTCTGAACCAACATTCGATATGAGGAGACCACTAGATACAATAAAATCTAATAGTGACTCATCTCTGGTGTTGGTCTTCTTACACCCCCAGACTCTGTTGTCCGAGCTGGTGGGAAAGGTTGTAGACCATGGCTGCAGAGCTGACAAAGGAGTGGAGCGCGGCCAGTACTGCTGGCCACCTGAGCGGCGAGGACAACATCACGGGAAATAATTCAAAGCTGTCTGCAGAATTGGCATGGCCAGTGCTACTGGCCAACTGAGCACAAAGGGTTAATATGAATAACTTGAAATGGCCTAAAGGTTGAAACATGTTATAGTAAAAGTGTTATCAAAAGATAATCAAATATACTCAATAATTCTTACTGAGGATATTATGTTATTCTCAGTAATTACATAATTAATATTAAACATATATTAAATTATATAAATATATTTGTGTGTGTGTCTGCGTGTGTGTGTGTCTGTGTGTGTGTGTGTGTGGTGGTTGGGCGAAGCCCGCGGTCCCTCCTCCATCCCTGGTTTAAGTCGAAGACTTATTCACCAGGCCGCCTTCCTGATATAGACTTCCGGTTGTTCTCTTTCCACTTTCTCTTCTTTCTTCCGAGCACTCCTCTTGTGCTTCCCAACACACCACCCCCTTAACCTGCTGCATCTCTCGATGCACCATGATCATCGGGAAAAATTTTGCCTTACCTATTTTATTTCTCTACTTTCCTATCTTGTATTCCTTTTTAAGCTGCTAGCTGTCTTTCTGCATTTTCAATTTCATGTTTCCTTTTCCTATTCTCCTGCACATGCGTGAGAACACCAACGCTGATTCCTTTGTTTTCAGAAAATTGACTTTCTCCCAGGTCCATGATCTCTGTCGTAGGAACTCCTTCATCTACCTTCGCTCTTCTTCGTAGAAACGGCATTCCATCAACACGTGCTGCGACGTCTCAAGCTCTCCGCAGTGGGCACAGCGATCATCTTTGACAAGGTTGAAGCTTCTCAGTTTCGTTTCAGTTTTGAAGTTTTTGTGTCCACTGACGAATTGCATCGTGTAGTGATCGGTCTCCCATTTCACCATCTTCCTGTACCGCACATTGGGCACAAACTCAAAAATCTCTCCTTCCAACCTTCGCCAGTCCTTTCAACTTAAAAAACTCCTTCATCGTCTTGTCGATCACCTGCTCGAAGTGTCCGGTGAATTTCAGACCTTCACAACCACGCCAAGATACTTTGTCTCATTCGAGCATCAAATCGTCACCTCACCCATGTTTACACGAATGCACCTTTCCAACAACCCTCCTTTGAGCAATACCATGTCTGTCTTCATTTTCGAGAACGTCATCTTCCGTTCAATACCCCACCTGGTGACCAGTTCCAGAGCCCTCGAGGCTTTTCCCATCAGATCCGGGCTAGAGTTTGACTTTACCGGCAGCAGTCCGTCGTCCGCATAGGCTCTTGCGGATATTCAATCCTCGAATGGTAGCCTCAGAAAACCATCAAACAGGATGTTCCACAATGAAGGTCCCACCACAGATACTTGGAGGCAACCTTTTGTGATGCCCTTGCTCACTTCTCCGTTTCCAGCTCTTAGCGTGATGTTCCTGCCACGGAAGTAATCCCTCACCAATCTATAGATGTTATTAGGGCAGCGCCAACTTCGAAGAACTCTCAGGATCTTGGGCCACCAAGCAGAGTCGAACGCCCCAGAGATGTCAAGAAACAATCCCACGACGTACTGCTCCTCGGACTCTTCTACTTCTTTTTTCATGTCGCTGCTAGACATGAACTGTACCTACACTTCTGCTCTTCCATCAACCTACATGTCATCTCTGTAATCATTTCCGCATGAACTTCCGTTGTCATTGTTCCTATCTCCATGTCTCTGATTTTTCTCTGCTGTGCACAATCAAACCTCGTCCAGTTCACCTTCCTTAGGCAGTATGATCCTTCTCTCTGTTTATTTTGGTTCCCCTGATGTACCTGTTCTCCTTGTACCTTCATCGTGATCAGCCTGTGGTCGCTCAAGTTCTCCTCATATACCTTCCATTCCTCAACTCTAGATGCCACATCTGCTGTTGCCAAAGTCACATCGATGTTAGATTTCCCTCCCTGAATATTCTCAAAAATCGTCCACACACTAAACCTATTCAGCACCTGTAAGTCCCAAGCCATGATGGTTTCTTCCAGATTAGACCCCTTCCCATCTGTTGATCCACTGTGCCAAAAACCTGAATTGGTATTCAAATCTCCTCCACAAAGCACTCCTCTGTTTCCTTTTTTCCTAATTATGTCTACTAGCCACCTCAAGTGTTCATCGATGGGCTCCGACAGTCTGCAGT
Organism: Nephotettix cincticeps; assembly: GCA_023375725.1. Lineage (NCBI taxonomy): Eukaryota > Metazoa > Arthropoda > Insecta > Hemiptera > Cicadellidae > Nephotettix > Nephotettix cincticeps. Next base: position 75,422,769 of record CM041786.1, on the reverse strand, counting down.
ATAAACTTATCACGTGCATTGACTTTCCATCCTGCTCCAACCGAACACTAACACAAGTTCCATTTGTTTCCCTAGTCTTCATTACCGCTCCTATCCTATTGTTCATTACTATGACAGCACTCCAAATATCCTCTCTCCCACTTTAATCATAGTACACTCTGCATCCTTTAGAGATTTTTACCTTCCTACCTATTGTGTTCGGTTCTTGAACCAAAAGAACATCTATTCTCTCCTGGAGACATCTCCTAATTGCTTCGTCTGTTGCAATTTTACCTCTGCCTAAGTTCCACTGGGCGATCCTACAGTCCATAGTCTATCTTTTCGTTATTTCTCCTAACTGCTTTTTCGTATGCAGGGCACCTCCTCCAGCCTGCATTGTGTTTGTGGTTCCCTCGACCTTCCCTCTTACAATTTGCACAGCACACTGCCTCTTTTTTCTTTTTATTTGCGCAGTCCTTGAAATCATGCTCCTCCGCGCAATAGGAGCAGCTCGGTTTCGCCGCCGTACAATGTTTGGAAATATGCCCAAATCTCTGGCATTTGTAGCACCTAACTACATCTACGTAGTCCTTAACCCTAAACACTGCCACTCTACAAAAATCTTATCTTGCCGCCTCAGCCAGTTTCTTACTCGGACTGAGCATTCTATCACGATATGGTTTTTCTTTCTTCCGACTTAGCGTCCTTATACTTATGTCGCACCTCAAATTCCTTCTTGAATTTTCCTTCCTCGTTGTCACTTCCTTCCATATTTCTCCTAAATACTTCTTCTTTAACCTCTTCAGGAGCTAGCTCGGCTTTACGTCATAGATCTTGACAACCCGTCTTTTCTTCATTGGCTTCTCTACCTTTAAGCCTGCATCCATCAGGGATTTTTGACTCATCAGGTTTGTCACACATTCTTCGGTCTCTGCCTCCACAATCACACCATTCCTGATACTTACCAGCCTTCTTACCTTCAGCCCTATCTCTTGTGGTTTCACCAGCCTTTTAAGAGTGGTCTTAAATTCCACACTCTCCTTAGTGTCACTCCTGACTATCACCAGCTTTGGGGGTGGAAGCACTGGTCCTCTGACTCCCGTCACCTACGGTACACTCGGCACCCTCGGCAAGCCCTTTGTGACCGCATCGGCATACCCTACTATTCTTTTAGGCACTTCTTCCTCCTTGTCGGTAAAAACAACCCCCTAACTACCCCCTAATCAAAATTGATCTTTACCCTCGTGCAATTCTCTTTGTATAAGTATGATTAATATGACCAAGAAGTTTGACCAACTTAAAATTTATAGTTTTCGAAAAATCAAGGCTTAAAGTCAAAAGTGATTTTTCACATTTTGGTATTTTTTACCTTTTCATTCAAAATAACTCCGAAAATATTAGAGGTACAAGCAAAGTTAAAAAACTAAATTGTAGCTTTTTTTATTACAAAAACGTTCCTGTAAGTAAATTTTTTGTACAGTGAAAATTTGGCAAGATATAGCCATTTAAAACGTGTATTTACGCACGAGTACCGCCCATTTTTTTTACTATAAGCCTTGATTTTTCGAAAACTATAAATTTTAAGTTGGTCAAACTTCTTGGACATATTAATGATACTTATACAAAGAGAATTGCACGAGGGTAAAGATCAATTTTGATTAGGGGGTAGTTAGGGGGTTGTTTTTACCGATTTTTTAAATAAAAAAAACTTGGTATTGACCTTATTTTTGTCATAACTCAGTCAATTTTGATGCTACAGACCTTTTTTTTAAAAAAAGAAAGGTCTAAGTATGCTCTTCAAAAAACATTCTATCAATTTTCTACGAAAAAAGCACAATTTTTCCGGTATTTGACTTTGAATCTATCAGTCTTTGCATTTGAAAATAAAACCTAATTATGGATAGGTTGTATCTCGGTTCCTATTGGTCGTAGAAAAATTGTAAAATAAGTATTTTGTTTGTTTTTTTAATAGCTACAATTTTGTTTTCTACAATTTTTTTGATAAAATGTATAATTTTTGAGCTATCCGCAAAAAAACCGATCAAAAACGTAGATTTTTTCCTTTAAAAAGTGTTACTTTCAATTGCGAAGAACTTCGAGAATATTGATTTTACAAAAAAAATGTATAGAACATTTTTTGCTTAGAATCACTTTTTCAATCGATTCCTGTGGTTGAAATGTGACGAAAAATTCCCACCCCTGAGATGGGGTGGCAACCACCCCCAAGGCTTTAGCGCCCTTAGGTTCAATATAGATTTTGATCCTTGGGCTATCACCTATCTTCTGTTAAAATTTCAAGTCAATCCATGCAGGACGAAAAAATTGTGAGGTTTTACCTTTTTTCGAGCTTCATTTCCTGGACTACTCTGCGATTCTGCCATTTGACTTCTCGCACAACTCAGTCTCCTCGCTCGCTCATGCCTCTCCAAGAATTCCTTTTCCGCTGCAATGCGCTCCTCTTCTGCCCTCCGTGCGTCTTCCTTCTTCCTCTTCTCCTCCTCCGCCTTCATGGTCCTTGATGGCTGATTTGATGCCATCTTGCTTTTTTACCAACATACTAATAACAATAAACGGCTCAGAACTATAACTGCTTATAAACTGCTTTTCCACATAGATGGTCAGCCTGCAACCTAAAACAATACAATAATTTTCATATGTTGGGATTTTGTTTCCCCCCGGTCCATGGGAGCTTCATGCCAATTGCTCCAGTGCCTTCCACCATCATAGGCTAACATCCATAGACCCTAGCCAAGCCTCCTCAGGCACCCCTCAGCCCACCTAGCACAGTCACAGGCCGGGGTACCCTGCGGAGGACCCTGCCCTTGGCGAGGGAGGATTCAAATTGGGGCCATTTGCCTTGGCAAGCCAAGATGTACCCGGATTCCCAATTCGCCTTCGTTTTTTTCAAAGACGATCCCAGCAGCTGCCTCTTTTTGACGAACCGCCGCTGAATTTCCCTACTTTTTTGGTTTTTATGTTTTTTTTCTTTTCTAGAGGGGGCAGGCAAGCACATTCCTCCAAGCAGGAAAGAAAATACAGCCCTGATACCTTATGGGAGAAAGGGTTGAGGCTATTGCGACTCCAGGGAGCCGGGCTATGCATTCGCCAACTCGCCAGGCCGGTTATTTGTGTGTGTGTGTGTGTCTGTGTGTCTGGATGTGTACAGCGCCACAGCCTACCCCGTTGGTCTTTTAGAAATATAATTATATAATATTTTATAAAAAAAATGAGTGAAATTAATATGAAACTAAATAAGTTTTTTTTTTAATTAGTGTTCTATTTCTTACCTAAAACGAATATAAAAGTACTGCTTTCTTTTTCCTAACGTTTTTATCATTTGTTTGTTATCTTTTCATCAAATTAAAAACTTGTTAACACGTTAAACCCCTGCAATATTTTTCGGTTATTCACTATACGTTTTTCATATGCAGTTTGCAGGACTAACATTGCAGGAACGATTCACAATCCTTTCTATGTGATGGGGTGTTTATATAACAATATATTTTCAGATTATCTGGATCTTCGGCCATCCGGATTCAGACTCCACCACATTAATCCCGATAAACCAGACTTTTAGAGTATATTGATAGAACTTGATACAGTGGAACTTGGTTATAACGTCATTGAAGGGACCACACAATTAATGACGCTATATCAGAGTGACGCTATAAAAGAGGTTACATAATTTTAATTTAAAACCGAGGAAAAATAGGGAAATATATTTTTTATATGAAATTACGACATTTATTGAAGCTAATTTGAAATACACCATAAGTTTATGTTTATGACTGACTGACTACTCTACTATATAAAAAATCAAATTTGAAAATATTGCAATGAAGTTCGGCTTGGTGAATTCAACTGTTGGTTCGATTTTAAAAAAACAAGCCCGAACACACGTCTGCTATCTTACGTCCCTCCTCACACGCTCTTATAACTCACACCTATTCTTCAGCAAAACCTTTCTCTCAACACTTGCCATTATTTTTCAATACTGTATTCGTAAATTAAAATAATGAAAAACAAGCTGTAAAAGACATACACTGAACTAACGATATCTACACAAACTGTAGGTACGTACGAACGGCATCAGAGTGCTTTGATGCGATGTGAGTCACTGACACTGACCTTAATGACCGACGACAGCAGATATAGGGTAGGGAAGGGGGTTGGGGTGGTTAGCGGTAAGACAGCAATAAAATGCCGTTTCTAAAAATAGAATGTAGCTAAACTATAGCCGCAGCCCTCATGTTGCACCACCAACCGAACTTTCTCTATTTAGCTATATGTTGCCTTCATCTCGGCCCGATTTTCTTGACGTTATATACGAGGTTTGAGAATTTACTGATGATATATCCGAGGTTTTTTCCTATGTAAATACAATATAGTTTGGCGGGACCTAAAAATAAATGACGTTATGGCCGAGGCCGCAATAACCGAGTTGCACTGTATAAACATACACAGTACTGTTATAATTTCATTTGTTATTTTTGTTTATGTGTGATGAAGCTTTGTATCATCAGAATTAATTCTTAAATCAATGAAAACATGCTAAGTACAATACAATACTTCATTTATTGTTCATTCATTAAGAATTACAATAGAGTCAAATAGTAGGCTAGGCTGCTGCAATGGGAGTATTTTTTATTGATACCATTGGAACCAGGCAAAGAACAAATTTAGAATCTTTCCTCTGTATCAATCTGTTACTGAGGTATATAAATTATTGGTAAACAGATTACATTTGTTAAGCCCCAATTTTAATCTTATGAGAAAAGGTAAAAAGTAACATACCATTATTTTAAACGTGGTGAAAGAAGTGGTAAACTGCTTCATCTTGTAAAAACACATTATACTAATATTTAAAAAATCCCATTTTTTCATTTTACTCACTGCACCAAACCTTCTCATACCTCATATTATTTTAAGCGAAAATGAAAAAGTTAATTGAATTACCTTATTTTTAAACATACATGTTATGCCATCATTGAATCTAATATCACCTCACATTATTTCAATAACCAAGACAAGTAGTCGAGGTATAGAATTTTTATCTTGTAAATTTTCAACAGGAATGTGATGAGTCATGGGCCGAAAAAATAAAGACAGAGCAGTTTGAATGGCACAATTCCCACTGGCTGTCTATGGTAGAGAACAAGGCACTGGAATCTGCATTGGGAGACGATAGTGACATGCTACCCCAATATGACCTCCTACAACAGTCTCTGCTGCTACACACAGGCAAATATCCTTTAAACATATAAGGCTTTCACAATTCTTAGTAGCTGCCTATGGTAGAATACAAGGCACTGGAATCTGCATTGGAAGACAATGGTTACATGCTACCCCAATATGACCTCCTATAACAGTTTCTGCTGTTACAGACACACGGGACTTTAGTCCCTGAGATCCTGGGTTCAAATCCTGCCAATCACCAATGGCTTTTAGCTATGTGATAATGTCTACTTGGTCTAGCTTGAAGTAATGTGTAAAATGGTTCTGTACGAAGCTTAGACAGTGTCGGCTTATGCGGCTGAATACACCAAAGTCCCATTAATCCAAACTAATTGGAACCGAACCCTATTCGGATTACCGAGTTGTTCGGATTATCCGGAGGTTTAGTTTAAAGGTCATTCAAAGTACTAATAAAGTCCATTATTTTAGACCTGAACAGTGTATTTAGAGCAATTAACTTTCATCTTATCAAAGTCACATATAGAGCAATTAACTTCCATCTTATCAAAGTTCACTTATAGGTTTGTCCACTATATATTTTGCCCCACAAGCATCAAGTCTTCCTGCTGAGACGTTCCATCCTTTATGTACTCATCATTAGAAATAAAAACAAAAACACCACACACACACATTGACACATAAAAATGAACAATGATTAAACATTGTAGCCTGTAGGCACACCTTTTTACGAGATCGCGGTCATTGCTTGAGATGAACTCGAATGTTTGAAAAGTACTTCTCTGAAAATGGATAATAAAGATTCAGACTGTGAGAATCGAATCCATTGTGATGCACTGTGAATGTAGCTAGACTTCGCCCTACGTTATCTCGAGCAACAGTGTACTGCTACATCCGAATGCTTGATATTTATGTTACGAGACGATGCGCAGCTTTGTAATGGCTAACAGGATATCTTTGTTACGTAAAAATATGATAATTGAATTCTTATGTTCAGAAAAGTAAGTTATTGTGTACGCGGTAATGTAAAATTAATGTAACTGTGCTGTAGATTAAAATGTTATAATTGAGATTACACTTCTTCGTTTTTAATTTAAACTTGTTGGGACAACTTGTTTTAAGTTAAACTTGTTGTTGGAAAAGTTTAAATTTAAACTTAATTTAATCATTTCCCCATCAGGTTGGTCGGATTATCTCTACTCTGGTGTATAATCAATGATCGATGGTATAGGCATACAACTAACTTGAGATGAAGAGTTTAGTATGCAATCTGACAGTTGGGCTATTGGGCTATTGGGCAGTTGACAGTCGCCACACGAATCAACAATCTGAGAAGCATGCTCATGAGATCGCTAATTTTCTTATTTGTTATTGGAGAACTGTCATGGACACTCTCGTAAAATTTCCAATTTGGATAAAGGGAGCATTCTGAAGCCCATGCTAAAAATGTCCATATCGGCAATCTATAGGTGCCGCGACCTGACAAAACTTAAAAAAAAACTCATGTTTTAAAACATTATTGTAAAACATCCATAACTCTTGTTTTCAGTTCAAAAAGATCTTTCATTGAGTTCTGATCATTAATCTTCAGTTTTAGAACATGAAAAAATTTAGAAAATACATAATTTATTTGACTGATTAGCTGTTGGCATTATCCAAAAAATCTGACGAATTGGGTTTGGATTAACGGTCTTCTGGTGAAGCTATATACTTATGTTAGTTTTATAATGATAGTTGAAATATTGATTTATTGTAAAATTCAGATCTTTAATTCTAGTAGTATTCATTAAACTCATCTTGTCACAGGTTCCCACTCATCTTTGAATGGTGATGATATTGAGATAATCTCAAATAATCCTCAATCTGACGAAGGCAGCCGTCCAATCAGCGGGTGAGTTTCCAAATGATCAAACTTACCACCTTTTACATATATATATACATTTGTTTCTTGGTTTGTAATTATATGACTTTTTTATAATATGACCAAAAATATTGTTCGATGCTCATCCTTAAAGCCCTTGCCTGGTGCTTGATCTTGAAAAAACTACTGCCTATTGTCAGGGCCTGGTGTTATCTTTTGATAATAAACATGTACATCCAATACTATAATACAAACAAGGTTTGTGTGTGTGTATATATATATATATATATATATCCCTTTCAGTGCCAATGTCCGTATATACGGACTTCGGCAAAACGTGCAAGAAGAGCCAGCGTCCGTATATACGGACGTCCAAAATTTAAAAAAATTAAGTTTTTTCAAAAAGATTTTTTTATTTTTTTTCCAAATTTTTTTTATTTGTGTTTAGAATATAAAGAGCACATTAAATATAATTATTTAAGTTAAAATGTTTTTATAAGTATTTTTGACTGCAGTCCACATCAACTTATGTTGTTTGTTTACTTGTTTAGGTTGCAGTGAGACTTAAGAAGTTTGAGGTTATTATTATTGTTTGTTTAGTTTATTTTGTAAATTAAATGTATTGATTCACCTGTCAATGATAAAACAATTCTTAGAGTGTTAAAAAGGTGATAGTAATTTTTCCATGAGTAATTTGAGTGGGAGTGATAAGTTGTCATGTTTAGGCTTTGACAACACGGACAGTGATCCAGATTTTGATCCTGATAATCAGAAACTCTTAAAAGTAATAATCAGAATAGTTTGAATCATTTTATTCATTTACTCAGCTATAGAACAAGTTCAAATTCCATGTCTAATGTAAAATATTTTCAAGTGTGATTAATAGTTTCAGTAACTTATGAAAAAACCAAAACTCACGATATTTTTTAAAATAATCACAAAAACTTTATTTTTGAAGATAAATGTTCAAACTTTTTGCATTTATGTACAAAACTAAGTATAGTTCAACAAAAATACTCAATTTTAAGCATGAGGAATTTTTTACTGGCAATTTTTTACTTCAAACTGAAAAATTCACTATAAAATTAATTATTAATTAAGTAATCGTTTATCATAATTTATTTTATGAATAAAAATATTAAGTATATTTATTTCATCTGTTACATTTACCAAACTTATTTATGAACAAAACAAAACCAAAAGTATCCATGTTCATCAATAAATAATAAAACAATGACAGTTTTTCTCAAACAGCTAAAAACTGTTCATTTTAACCTGGCATTTCTTGCACACGCTATGGGAGTAACACCTGGCACTGAAAGGGTTAAATATATATTTGCACACAGATCTCGAAAACGGCTCTAAGGAATTTCTTTAAATTTTGGAAATAACTAATTTCCGAGTAGAAAATAAGTTCTAGATAGGTCTAATGTCCAGGAAAATTCTGGTTTTCTTGTCATATTCAGTTTAAAATCTAAAAAAATTAACATTACGCTTATGGATAATCAAATGTAAACAAAACAAATCAAAACATCTGTTTATAACCGTTTCACAGTTCTCGATTGAAGAGGGTGGGGAACAATTTGTGAGTTGAGGTTTTTCATAGATATTTATTTTATGTATGTAATAAATGCAAAATTATTAGGTTAATAAACGATTTGAAAAACTTAAGGGTAACATAACTGTGCGAAATAAAGGCAGAAAATGTATTTCCAAATTCTTCCGTGTTTTGATAGAAAACCTATTCATGGTATTGCTTGAAGCCACTGTAACAAACCAATTAACTGGTGTAAATTAAATTTCTCTTTTGATTTTCAATCCTCATTCCGTTTCTAACAAAATCAGTTGATCTCAGGCTAATAATAACCATATGGTTAATTAGTTATCCATGTTTAGTTATCCATATGGATAGCTAAAAAGTAAATGATCGGCTAAAAAAATTGAGGTTGGCTAAAAGACCTTAAACGGCGTTGATCATTTGGCAGACACTACAGCCTAGTGGTAGCGTATTGGCCCTATGAACCGAAGGTCGCGAGTTCCATCCCTGTCAGAGGTAATATTTTTGTTCAGTGCTATGTTAATTATGGTGTATTAAATCGGTTTTATTAAAAACCACATAAATGTTTACATTGAATAATAAATATGTTTTAATTTTTCTAATTAACTTGTATAATGCATGTCTTATTCTATACGAGCAAAGCTCGGTCACCAGGTAGTATTCAATATTCAAGATTTATATGTATATTCATTCCATCGTTTGAGACACTATATATAAAAAGTTTTGTATCATATTATTTTGACAAGAACTGTGAGTATTACATGCAGCAGTGCTTGAGGACAATCCTTAACCCTAGAACACAAAGGCACCCTGAGCCAAGCATTGTTACAAAGGCTTAGACTCACAGACTACCTTTTTTGAAAATAAATAAAAAATACTTTTATGACAGAAGACATTTTTAATTATAAAAACACTGAAAATGAACATTGAATAAATGTTTTATAAGACTTTAATGTCCAAATCTTATTTGTTCTGGCACTCGCAGCAGATTGTCCCTTGGTGTTCGCCAAACATAACATTTGCCTAATTGCGCATTGCGACAAAACATTATTTTGTGGACAATTATTTTTATTATTGTGGACAATAATGTTTTGTCATGCGCCATAATCCTGGAGGGTAGAATGTAGACACATTCCTTCTTTGTTGGACTTTTTGTGGAGCTTCATTTGGCACACTAAAATTTAAAATATAAGCAATAGATTGCCGGACAAGAGTTTGTGCCAACATTGTGGCCTGTAGCCACGACTTTAGGAGCTATCTGTGCATTTCTCTGAGACATTTTTGTCAACTTAGGGGCTTACAATTGGCTCAGAGACAATTTTCTACATGTATTTTTTAAAGTGATGTTTATCATGCTATAAAACATGCATAGGGGCCACCTCCTTGTTTTACGACTGCAGGAAGTGTTACTGCACATTTGGTCCAATGCAAATAAATATTTACACTATATACAACATATTTTTACAATATAATGTTTAACTAACACCATAATGCACGAAAAAGTGAAGGTATACTATACTCTGCAATAAGACACCATGATCCGCACTCTTTGCAAGTCAGCCGCAAACTGTGCGAGTTACAAAGACGTAGTCGACCTGACGACATGAACTTAAAAACTTGTTAAACAAAAGACGCAAGTGAACACCAACCAGACCCTTTCAATAGGAGGCCATGACCGACAGCTACACGGAGTTTTGTGAATTTTAGTGGAGTGGGAGGGGGTAAGGGGTAGAAATGACACCTTGCGTTTCGTCTCGCAGACGACACCTTTGTGTTCTAGGGTTAATCAACTTATAATACTGTGTTCTGTTGTGCTTTTTTAAAAGGTTTTTTCCTGAATTATGAAATTTTCATTTTTTCAGGTACGCATCATCAGATGGTGGAAAATACGGGTCAGACTTAGATGATGTTTTACTCCAAAGGACAGCAATGGACAAGAAACGCAGTGAGGAGAGCCAAGAAGATGTTGTCAACAATGCATTACGCAACTTGGTTATCACTGATGATAACGTTGATGATGATGCCAAGTACTTTCACATACAACAAACATGTTAAATTTGGAGTTGTACATGGGCAAACATTGATCATAATCATCTCATCACCCCAAATATATCATATAATTGATTTGAACTACAGGCGATTCTACTTTTGGTATATTTTACAAATCTGTTTAATCTCAAGTTTAAGCTTTAACGGCTTGTGAAGGCTATGTGTGAGGTCAAATATAAGTAGACGAGACTTCCATTTTGAACTGAAATGTTTGGTACTTTAACATTTTTGGGTTTGTTTAAATGCCATTAAGTAAATTATTCGCTAAAACAAATTTGAAGAAAGATTAAATTAAGGTAATTATTATAGTTTGAGAACAATTATTTTTATAATCATTTGAACTTATGAAATTTGTCCTTCAAGATTGATAAATATTTTATAATCTATACTCTTCGATCTTTTTTTCAATCACTATTTTTACCATGCATACTTGGTTGTAAATACAGTTTGGTTTATTTTTTGTGATATAAAATTCTCATTGTTATCATTAGTCTAGTCATTATTTTATTTTTTCAGTTATAAGAAAATATGATTTTATATGTTTTCTAATAAAGTTTCTTAATGCTAAGCTAGTTTACGTCTTAATCATTGTTTCGACGAGTCCTGGAAACCCTGGAATTTCAGGGGTGTCCTGGAAACCCTGGAAAACCCTTGAATTTTGCTTGATGTCCTTGAAATTAAGTTTTTGTCCTTGAATTCTATCAACTGTCCTAGAATTTAGCTTATTTTTATAAAATTATAAAGTTTTTATGGATTTATCAATAAATCTATAAAAATTTTCAAATTTATCTAGGTTTTAAGTGTTTTTTTCTCAAGACTTGTACGAATATTTTATTCATATATTTATTTTTTACAGTAAATTTATGAAATTCTTATTATAATTGTCTTTTTTAGCGAATTTTCCATGGGAAAGAAGCTATTACCGTGGGTCTCATTGTAAGACTTAAGCCCGGGACCATGTTATTTTTTCGTCTTTAGGTGCCCAGAGTCCAAAAACATATTCGTTAAAATTTATATATATATATACCGAGGTTACCGAGATATTGAAAAATCTAAATACAGTACGCTGTATTGTGGGGCTCCAATGTTAATCTTATGGAGGATAGGGAAAAGTTATTATTTCCCATATCATTCAATATTTTTGGATAACACTTGATATTGAGATTCTTGTGGTTGAGATCTATCCATTTATGCTTAAAAATCATAGTTTATGTGTTTATCATGGCAGCAAACCTGTATACTCTTTTCCCATATTAATCAAATATTGAATAGGCAAACTCCTTTATTTATGGACAGATGTTGATGAAAGTTGGTATGAATGTTAAGATAAAAATTATTTACGGTAGAAATGACTACTTTCAGTGTTCCTCACAGCAGCTAACCTGCATACTCTCATGTTTATGGACAGATTTCTATGGGAACGTTTCATAGGATCCAATGTCATTCGATCCAAAACCTTAAAATAGAGAAATAAACTCTGTTTCATAGGATCCAATGTCAATCGATCCAAAAGTATAGTCACGTTAGTAAGTAATAGTCAGTGATGTTTTTGAACAGAGTGTACCTATTCGAAATGCAAAACCCTAAAAGAGAGAAATAAATAAACGCTGTTCCATAGGATCCAATGTCAATCGATCCAAAAGTGCTGTATTTGCGTCAGAGAAATTGAAGGAGTTTAAACGTACTGGGGTTGCTTCTTCAAGTTGAAGGCGTTCAGAATTGTTCGTACCATTCACTGCTGAATTCGCTGGTGTTAATAAGTGCTTACCAGTAGGTCTACTTGAGTTTACATAGTTTTTAATTAGATAAATTATATGAAATTTGTATCATTATTAACATTTCTTACACTTTAAGGCACTGTGTGATATCAATATATTATAATTCTAAAATAGGTTTTTAATTTGTGATTTATGTATACGAACAAACATTGATTTTAATTTGACAGCAGCTGTTGGTTATTACTTTCTATTAAATTTAATACATAGATAAATCAAAGTAGTGTTAGTTATACACACACTATAAATCGAGAACGGCTGGACCGATTTTAATGATATTTGATTTTTTGGATTCGTCTCTGCTCCGGTCATGCTTTAGGCTAATCAGTTTCCATAAATTCAATTAGTTTCCATTTTATAGCGTTTTAAATTTCTAATGTTAACCTTATGGGAACTTAGATTGTTTTCAAATGTTCTACAATAAAAACATTTGATTTCTTAAGCTACAGCTGTTGTTTTACTTTCCATTAGCAATGTGCTTTACTATCCAATGCCATCTGAAGCATTCAATAATGTAAAACTATGAAGTAAATGGGTATTGTACAAAATGAGTAGATTTATTCTCCACGTTAATAGTTTACGATTTCTGGGAATTATATTATTTTGTGCATATATTTATTTTCTGTCTGATTAAAAGTCATGTGTTTATAATTATTTCGGCTAAACTAAAAATAATTACGGTGTTTATACATATTACGTTTGTTATAATAATCAGCTGTTGTATATCTTTCTTCCTTTCGGCAAGGAATCTTCAGAAAGTTTTTATACTGCAAAAGAGGGCTGTAAGAGCTTTAGCTGAGCTAAATTTCAGAGAAAGTTGTAGAGAAGCTTTCAAGACTCTGAAGATTATGACATTAATAAATCTCTATATAAAAGAAGTCATCCTGTATGCCAATGGGAAAACATTTACACAAAATAGACAGTTCCATGGATACAATACTCGACATGGTATAAGATACTGTCTCCCAGCTCACCATCTCACCCAATATGAAAAGAAACCATCCTACATGGGCACGAAGCTGCACAACCTACTCCCAGAAGAACTGAGATGCCACACCGGGAGAAGAATGAAGACTGCTCTAACAGAATGGCTGATCAACAATCCATTCTATACATTGACTGAGTTCATGGAACGAAGACGATAAACATTTTTAGCGAATTTCCCATAGGGAAGAAGCTATTACCGTAGGTCTCATGGCAAGAGTTAAGCTCGAGACCATGTTATTTTTTCTTCTTTAGGTGCCCAGAGACCAAAAACAATAGTCGTTAAAATTTATATATATATGTATATATATATATATATATATGTATATATATATATATATATATGTATATATATGTATATATATATGTGTCTGTGAACACGATAACTCTCGTAAAAATGGTCCGATCGAGACCAAATTTGGTAGAGACGTGTATTCCTACAAATGCTCAGACGAGTTCGTAAACCAGACATATCGGTCAATGGGAACAGGTAGTTTGGAGGGGTTTTGTACCCCAAAATGGGATTTTTTGCGTTTTTCACATGTAATTTTTAAAAATTTCTAAGTTTATATTTCGCCATTGGAATCAGCTTAAAAAACTACACAATTAAGTTCCTTAAAGTTTTTCTCTATCTTAAATGGTTACCGAGATATAAACAAATCTAAACACAGTACGTTGTATTTTGAGGCTCCAATGTTAATCTTATGGAGGATTAGGAAAAATTAATTTTTCACTTATTATCTTATATTTTTTGATGAAACTTGATATTTAGGTTCATGTGGTTTAGATCCATACATTTGTGCTAAAAAATCATAGTTTATGTGTTTATCATGGCAGCAAACCTGCATACTCTTTTCCCATGTTAATCATATGGAGATTAGGCAAACTCCTTTATTTATGGACAGATGTTGATAAAAGTTGGTATAAATGTTAAAAATAAAATTTTTGATGGTATACTTTCAGTGTTCCTCACAGCAGCAAACCTACTCACTCTTTCCCATTTTAATCTTATGGAGAATAGGCAAATAATTTCCATGTTTATCGACAGATTTTGACCAAACTTGTCATATATTATAATTATTATATTATTGATTTGGAAATTCGCTGAGTACGCAGGTCTGCTGCGACGGGGGTATTTTTTTTTTAACCATCCAGCTGACGCCATTTCAATACTTGATGTATTTTGAAAATAAAGCATATTTGTATTGTATTGTATTTCCTATAAAATCCGTATTACAGTTAGGTTCTGTTTGGTTTTAGGTTGGATAGGAAAAATTGTGAATCAATCCACTCAAATTTATTTGTTTTAGCGAATTTCCCATAGGGAAGTAGCTATTACCGTAGGTCTCATGGAAAGAGTTAAGCCCGGGACCATGTTATTTTTTCTTCTTTAGGTGCCCAGAGACCAAAAACAATAGTCGTTAAAATTTATATATATATATATATATATGTATATATATATATATGTATATATATATATATATATGTATATATATATATATGTATATATATATATATATATTATGTGTCTGTGAACACGATAACTCTCGTAAAAATGGTCCGATCGAGACCAAATTTGGTAGAGACGTGTATTCCTACAAATGCTCGGACGAGTTCTTAAACCAGACATATCGGTCAATGGGAACGGGTAGTTTGGGGGGGTTTTGTACCCCAAAATGGGGTTTTTGGCGTTTTTCACATGTAATTTTTAGAAATTTCTAATTTTATATTTTACCCTTAGAATCAGCTTAAAAAACTACACAATTAAGTTCCTTAATGTTTTTCTCTATCTCCAACCGTTACCGAGATATAAAAAAATCTAAACACAGTACGTTGTATTTTGAGGCTCCAATGTTAATCTTATGGAGGATAAGAAAAAATTAATATTTCACATATTAACCAATATTTTTGGATAAAACTTTATATTTAGCTTCATGCTTTAGAGGTTCATCAATTTATGCTTAAAAATCATAGTGTATGTGTTCATCATGGCAGCAAACCTGCATACTCTTTTCCCATGTTAATCATATGGAGAATAGCCAAACTCCTTTATTTATCGACAGATGTTGATGAAAGTTGATATAAATGTTAAAAATAAAAATTTTGATGGTATAAATTCCTACTCTCAGTGTTCCTCACAGCAGCAAACCTGCACACTCTTTTCCATGTTAATCTTATGGAGAATAGGAAAAAAATTCTAACGCTTATCGACAGATTTTGACCAAACTTGTCATATGTTATTATTATTATTACATTTTTGATTTGGAAATTCGCTGAGTACGCAGGTCTGCTGCGACGGGGGTATTTAAGGAATGTTATTAATATGTCTTATCGTTTCAGTATTGTTATTAACTAAGCCGCGACCCAGAATATCTAATTTTTCACAACGAAGTCGTAATGCTATTCGACTTCAGAACATGGCCAATCTGAAAGATAACACGTATTTACTGTTAAGCGTTACGAAGTTCGCCGGGTCAGCTAGTGAAATATAAATCAAATAAAAAAATAAACTTGAAATCTTAAACAAATAAATGAAATGAAATGAAAAATGAAATGAAATGAAAAATCGTTTATTTATACAGGCAAAGTTAGGGCCACTTGGCCCTTTCTTACACTTAACCTGTTGTAGACAAATAAAAAAAAAATTACAACAGGATGCAAAAAAAAACTATATACATTCAACTTATAAACTACTGTACATAACACTTATACAAAAAATGTAAATAAAAAATAATTAAAAATATATTTTTATACAACCACACATACAAGCACGCACGTACCAGCCGTCAGGCACACAGAAGCCCTAAGCCACACCAGCCGCGACCATACGCTCGAAAAAATGAATTTTCAGTGCCGCCACAAAAAGGGAACGTTTTTCTAAGGATCGGATGCGTAAGGGTAGACTATTCCATAAACGGCAAGCGGCCACAACAAAAGCCCTGCCATAAGCCGTGGTCATATGATGAGGCATACGCAACGTCGATGAGGCAGAACGCGAAATACGCGAACTATCTTGAGACACAAATTTAAAATTTGGTGCAAAGTATTTTGGTAAGCCAGTCTTTAAAATTGAAAAAGTTAATGTAAGAATTTTGATTGCTCTTTGATCATTTAGTTTTAAGATATTAGCTTCAAGAAAGTATGGCGTGATATGCTCGTCCCGTCTCAGACCATATACAAATCTTAAACAATAGTTTTGAGATCGCTGGAGCATACCCGCCTGAGTCACAGTCATGTCATTGATCACTGAGTTGCAGTAACTAAAGTGAGGTAGTACAAGTGATTTGATCAAGTGCAGTTTAATATGTTGTGGCAGAAAGTTCTGTAATTTCTTCAGTGAGTGTATCGAGGCGAAAACCTTTTTGCGTATGTCAGTAACTGCCTCATCCCATGTGAGTGTTGAATTGAAAGTCACACCAAGATTTTTAACTTTGTTATAGTACGGAAGGGCATTGCCACAAACAGTAATTGAATTGATGTGGTCAAAGTCAATTGAGTTACGAAGTCGAGCATGACAAGTCACCATTGGTTTAGTCTTGTCATGGTTTAGTCTCAGTCCATGTTTTTCAGTCCAAGCAACAATGTGATTTATGTCTTCGTTGATATTTCTGACACAGTCATTGACGTTGTTTGCATTAAAATGGTGATAGATTTGCAAGTCATCAGCATACATATGGTGCTTACAGTGAACTAGAGTTGAGTTTATGTCATTTGCGTACAGAACAAAGAGCAGGGGTCCAAGGATTGATCCTTGAGGCACACCGCAAGTAACAGTCTCCCAGCCTGATCTCATGTCACCAAACTCCACAAGTTGCCGCCTCTCTGAGAGATATGATCTCAGCCATGCAAGTGCTTTAAGGGAAAACCCTATGGCCCTTAATTTCTGAACTAATATCTCATGAATGACGCTGTCAAATGCTTTGGAGAAATCAAATAAGGTAAGAATCGTTCCCTGTCGACGATCCATGGATAGTCTTATGTCTTCAGTCACTCGGAGGAGTGCTGTTTCTGTACTGTGCGATGTTCTAAAACCGGATTGATAGTCAGACAAAATGTTGTTGTCAGTTATGTATTCAGTGATTTGACAGTGAACGATTCTTTCTAGGCCTTTAGATAGAGTGGGCAAAATACTTATCGGCCTGAAATCACGACATGTTGTCGGGGCTGAGACCTTGTTTAAGGGGCGGATGATGGCAGACTTCCACTGAGAAGGAAAATAACACAGTCTTAAAGATGCATTATAAATGTACGTAACAGTAGGGAGGATGGCAAATAGTATTTGTTTAATGAGGCGAATAGATATTCCATCAGAACCGACAGCATTGCTTCGAATTTTGCGGATAGCGCACAGAACGTCAGATTGTATAACAGGTTTGAAATGAAACTCAGGGTATCCCAAATCAGGGATTGGGGAGTTAACTAAATAATTTAAGTAGCTATCAACCTGATGCTGGTTGATATGTTGACTGCAGGAAGAGAAGTAAACGTTTAATTCATTTAACGGAATATGCACTTTCTGATGATCAGATTGTTTCCCAAGCCCAAGACTTTTAACTTTGCGCCATAGAATTTTTGAAGATTGTTTCTGATTTTCAAAAAGATTGCCTATGTATCTTAGCTTAGAATTTCGCAAGAGTTGTTTTACTCGATTCCGAAGATAACGATATTGTTGTTTCAGTTCAGGGTCTAGCGATCGCTTTGCTCTTCTAAATAAGCAATCACGCCTTGCCATCAAATTTTTTATTTCAGGCGTTATCCACGGAACAGGTTTTCGTTTTGTCAAGCGTTTGGTAACTATAGGGGCGTGCTTGTCAAATAGACCAAGAATGGTAGAATTAAGCGTATGAACCATTTCATCAACAGAATTTAAATTTTCAATAACGTGCCAAGAGGTTTGGTGAAGATCTTGCATAAATAGAATCTCATTCATGTTTTTGAAATCCCGATATTTTATATATTTAGTCTTGGGCTTGGGAGTTTTGATCGAGTAGACACAGTAGATAAGGTCGTGCTTGGATATTGCGGGAACTGGAAGCTGCCCATGGTGGATGATATCTCGAGGGTTGGACACTACAAGTAAGTCGATCAAGGTGCCAGAGTCAGCAGCATTATGTGTGGGACCAAGTGGAAGTACTGTCAGATTACAAGAGTCAAACATGGTAGTCAACTGTCTGTATTCGTAATTTTGAGTGGTTGACAGTAAGTCAGTATTGAAGTCACCCATGATCAAGACATGACTGTACCTAAACATTTCATTGAGTAATGAATTTTCGAAATGGAACAGATGCCCCGATCTCGGTGGACGGTAGCACACTCCTAGTAGCAGTGCATCGGCTCCGGGTAAACTGATTTCGATAAAAATGAATTCTGGCTCAGCCGAGTACTCAGAGGACGAAGAACAAAGCGTTTTGAACTTCAGATCCTCCCTTATATACACCGCAACGCCACCGCCCCGTCTACCAACCCTGTCATTCCGTTGCAGCACATATCCAGGGAGGGACACCTCACTAGAGTGAACGCTCGGCTTAAGCCAGGACTCTGAAATCCCAATTATATCTAAATTTCGAGAATAAAAAATTTCCCTAACCTCATCGATATGAGCAGGCAAGGACTGGGCGTTGATGTGCGCCGCCTTTAGTTGTTTGGGATAGGGAGACATAGACCGAGAGAGGCAATCAGCTGTGGACAAGGGCGAGGGGTGAGAGGGGGACGGGGGAGTGATAAGGAGATTGTCGTGGCGAGCACCGAGCTGCTGTGGACTCGCTATCCTGGGTCCACAGGTCGCGGCGTCACGACGGGCGAGCAACGGGCGACTACATACACTGCGGCGGCTGATACGTTTACACACACAGTCATACACACACTCACACTAAAAACCAAAAACAAAGTATGAAGCATTACGACAATTTACGCGCTTGCGTGACCCCACATATAAATATTTTAGACTATATACAACCATTTCCATTTGCATACTTAAATAAATAAATATCTCTGACAAAGCAAATAAATACTGTATGATAAATTAAAGTAAAGTAAACCTGCATTTTTGTATGCAGGCCTAATTGACTCCAAATTATTTTTTCAGAATTAAGTTAAGTATAAAAATTTACATAAACTAATAAAAAGAAAAAGAAGGTAACATCAATACGTTTAAAATAATAAAAAAAACTCTCTGGTAAATAACAAGTTAACATTACAATATAAATTAAAAAATACTCTCTTGTAACAATAATCTATATAAAGAAAAATAGAACATTTTATCAATAGATTTTGAGCATAGAATTTTCATGTTCTTTGAATTAAAAACACTCAAATACAAAAAAAATAAATTGTAAAAAAAATAATAATCATAAGAAACAGAAATAATAGCCTATAACAGAAAAATTACACTTACATACATATTTAAAAAAAAAGTAAAAAACTAAGTAAGATCCCTGTATTAATGTTAAAAAATGAAATAAAAATAATCAATCTTATCTGAGTACCGAAAGTCTTACTCTGTAGACTGCAGGTCCGCCATCCGGGTCGCCACCCCCTTCCTACCGGTCCCATCGACATACAGCACTCTGCCATCCTGTGTCCATACATTTCGGACGCCGAACCGCGTCACTGCTCGTCGGTACAACTCCTGTCGAAGCAACGTCAGGTCCTCCCTGATGGTAACACCCGTACCCTTCAACTTTTTCTTAGCTTCGAAGACTGTCCGACGGGCCTTGTAAGAAGCTAAAGGAGGAAGAGAAGGAAGCCAGAGGGAAAGCCTGGACTGTTCATTCAGGATGCCGACAGGCTAAGGAAATGCTTGGAGTGCATAATATAAGAAGGTCTGAGACCATGATCAGGCTTAAGAAAAACGATCTAAGGATACTGACGGGATTTCTAACCGGACACTGTAGGCTCAGGGGTCATCTGAGCAAGATGGGCATTGTCCAAGAGGGTGAATGCCGCTTCTGCCAATCTGGGGAGGAAACACCTAGACACCTATTGGCTGAGTGTGACGCGATAGGTCAGAAGAGAGCCAGAAGCTTGGGAACACACCAGGTGGCGGTGGAGGATTTTCCAAAGGTAGAACCCCTCGTTATACTAAACTTTATTAAGGCATTAGGACTAGAGGGGGTTCTCTAGGCAAGAACTAGAGACTAGTCTGGGGGGCACAATAGATCTCAGGTCGCAGTGCAATCTTTCCCCTAGATTTTTATCAAGTATCAAGTATCAAGTATTGGTGAGTGAGGATCTGGAGAGTGTAGTTGTGATTTTAGTGTACTCTATTGAAATGGAGCAGGTTAGGGAAATTGAAGGTTTGCGCGACAATACTTCGTACTACCATCGCGATGATGGGTTTTTTTATTTAGCCAGTGACAGTTCCTCGTCCGTGGTTTATTTAAAATGTAAAGACTGGAAGTTTCGGCAGTGTCCAGAACACAATTAAAAATACTATAATGGACTAAAAGTATACTATAATGGTTTAAATTTTATGGACTCAGTCCATAACTTTTACTTGGGAAAGACTTCAGAAAGTAAATAAATTCCACGAAAACAATAAAGGTATATTAGTTTTCATTTATAGTCTGAAAGTAGATTAGATTTATTGTGGGGAGAAATTACATTTACGCGCAAGGTGAAGCCGTGCGTCGAAAAAGCCGTTGAGCCCCACTATGACATTTAAGAAACGAGTATTGAACATTATGTTTCATTACGATATCGAAAAACTTGTAAACAACATGAATATTTAGTTTATTAACTTAGTATCAAGAAAAAAACTGAACTCAACGCTGAGTTTCCGTACTTATGTCAAACAGCACATGATCGCCTAATGTAACAGCTGATAAGACTCCACCGCAAAATCCAATAGCGGTTACTTTCCGTGCATCTCAAATGCACTAAAAGTAAACGTGTAATTTTGCCGTGGAGTGGCAGGAATAACCAATTTTCTTAGCCCAATTTACGTTTAGAAAGTGTTATTTTCGTGTTTAGAGTAATGAAATAATACAATATTATTACTACCATTGAAGTCAGCTTAAACATTTAAACAAACAAGTATTTTGAATCGTTTATCTACGACTACGGTTCCAGGGAAAGGTTAAATTTACTGTCCATGGTTAACGCAGTTCCTACATTGTCTGAGAGAGCGCAACATTATTCTTAGAGAGAATATTATAAAATCAATGTCTTCCTTATTTCCCAACTGTTTTTTCATGAAATTTGGTGTGCAGCGTAACAAGTATTAACTAATACTTTACGGAAAACATTCTAAAACCTGACATGCTAGGTGGATAACCATATGACCCAACAAAAGCCACTCAGAAAAGCTCAGCATTAGGGCCTACATGGGGTCCCATCAAATTCTAACAAATAATTGATCTTTGTTTCTCTTTTTATTTTCAGAAATTGGATGATTATTTTTGAAGCAATAACTTACTAAAAGAAATTTTGATAACTTAAAATATATATATATATATATATATATATATACACAAGGTATAAATGACATAGAAATTTCAAATTGTATAAAGAACACTATGTATTGTGATATACACTGGTGTAAATGTATACTCATTATAATAAGTGTATTAACATGAACATAAAACATTGTTATTCTTTTATGTTTTTTAATGATTACGTCCTTTATGTATCCAAACGTCCTCCGTATTAAAAAATGTCCTAAGTACTTACTCTGTTTACAGATTAACTCAATACTCGCACTCTGTCCTGAATATTTGGAAACATGTTTTAGTTTTAGTATTATGATAGTAAATTAAAGTCAAAATATACGATCTTATAGGCTATCTAAAAGATAAATAACCCAAACACTGACTGAGCAGTCTCTCACGGCGACACTACCTGTCTGCCAGGTTAGATTCCGATGATTCGTGATACATATTCAAGGTTATAAATGCATTTGACATTTTTATAATCCATTCTATTAATTTATAAGGTTAGACACATCTGGCGTCCATTGTCCTAATCAAAGATCCTATGTCGCACAAAAGAATTCTCTAATGTTATTACTTCGTCAATATTTTCTTGCTTCCAAATACTGGGTCATAAACCTGTATACAGTCCGACTTCAAACAAGAAATATTTTGTGATACAGACGAAAGTCTAATAACCGTACTTGCTTAGCATTTATTACAAATAATAAAATTTTATATATTATTAGAAAGACAATGACGTTATATTTTGTGCACATTATTGTTTAAAGTTATTATTTTGAAATACTTGACTGTGGTTTTCCAAAATAGAACACTTACTTATTATTTTTTTTTTTTACGAGGGTAAATGCTCATGCACCATCAGGGAGGAAATATCGGTACACTCCCCGGTGTGTGGGACTCTCACCCACTAAAACCCCCTCGCCTCAGGCTGAAATCCGCCTTGGAAGCACCTATTAAGGTATTACATCAAGGCGGAGCCTCGTATGTGAAGCCACATGGCTACAACACCTCCTTAGCCACCTGAGGAAGGATCAAAGCTGGTCCTGATCCTCTTCTGTCTTTTTTCTCTTGAGAACGTTCTTGACGAATACCGCAATACGTCGCCAGTTCTCAAGAGATGTCATCATGAGAGGGACAATGTTCTCAGGCGAGATGGCCCCCACTTCCAGTTCCACACTTCTTCTCTGGGCTGCCCACCGTTCACACTCAAAAAATGTGTGATAGGCATCATCCCGGGGAGCATCCCCGTATCGACAGGCTGCACTGTCGACCTTGCCCATCTTATGGAGGTAGTCGCGGAATAGCCCGTGCCCAGTGAGGAGCTGCGTGATAAGGAAGTTGACCTCACCGAACCCGCGCTCGACCCACACGGACAGTTCCGGGATTAATCGACGCGTCCAGGCACCTCTCGTCTCCCGGTTCCACCTCTCTTGCCATGATGTCATTGTGGCCTCTCTCGCCACTCGTGTTGCCTCCTGGATCCCAAGATCGGATTTGGTTTGAAAAACCTGCTTCCTTTCCTGGGCCAGAAGATCCACAGGTATAACCCCCGCAACCACCAACGATGCCGGCTCAGAGACGGTCCGATAAGCTGACGCTATCCTCAGGGCCGCCCTTCTCTGGACCGAACCCATCTGCTTTCGATAGCACTCCTTCTTCAGCGCATCTGCCCAGACCTCGCAACCGTAAAGGAGTATCGAGTTTGAGACAGACAAAAGGAGCTTGCGCTTGTCAGCTGTCGGGCCACCGACGTTCGCCATAAGTCGGCTGAGAGCAGCCGTTGTCGTCCCTGCTCTTTCCACGGCACATCGGATCTGGTCCCTGAATGTGAGCTTGGTATCCAGCCGCACTCCCAGGTACTTCACTACCGGCTTGGCTCGAATAGTCTCCGCATTGACACGAAAGTCGCATAACGTTGGAATTCGGCGTCCCGTCATCATGACTATTTCGGTCTTCTCAGTGGCGAGGCTCAGACCGTGGTCCCTCATCCATCTGGTGATATGCCTCATCACCTGATTCAGCTTCCATTGGACGAGCTGGACGTCGCGAGCAACAATGACCGCTGCAACGTCATCCGCATAACCCACGAGGAAGGAGTCTTCAGGGAGGGCCAGTCTCAATATCCCATCATAAGAGATGTTCCAGAGATCCGGCCCTAGAATGGAACCCTGAGCTGCACCGGCCGTTATAGCCCTTCTACGGGGGCCCTCAGTCGTCTGGAAAATAAGTTCCCTATCCCTAAGGTAACTCCGAAGGATCCGAAGAAGATACTCAGGGACATGGAACACGTGCTCGAGTGCATGGAGAATTACGCTCCAGCTCGCGGAGTTAAACGCATTCCTCACGTCAAGGGTGACAAGCAACGTGAGGCAGCGAGAATGGTGGTTTCCGCGCTGAGCGTTTCTTGCAGCCTCAACGACCTCCTGAATGGCTCCGATGGTGGAACGGCCTTTTGTGAACCCGTGTTGTCTCACCGACAGTCCACCAGCGTTCGCCACTGCTGCTACAAGACGTGGCTTTAGTAGACGCTCCAAGAGTTTCCCAGCTGTATCGAGCATACACAGAGGGCGGTAAGCCGATGGTGTTCCTGGGATTCCCTTACCCTTGCCAATCAGAGTCAGACGCTGGAGCTTCCATCGCCGACAAAAGACACCCTCGTGCAGACACCGATTGAACATATTCAGGAGGATTGAGGGGCAAGTGCTAGCAATAGACTTCAGCACCTCTGTTGGAACGCCGTCTGGTCCAGGAGCGCTGCCGCTCCTCATGGAACTGGCAGCCTCGCACAACTCTGCCGCAGTAAACAGGGGAACGTCACGGAGGTCCTCCACGTACCTTTCCTCTGCTCTGACTGGATGTGCCGGAAAGAGAGCATCGACGATGTTCTCCATTGTGAACGGGTCCAGCTCAGGACTGGGAACCCCGGCTCCGAGCTTGCGCATGACTAGTTTGTATCCGAGGCCCCAGGGGTTACAATTCACCTCCTCTCTGAGCTCTTCCCACTTCTCTCTCTTTCTCCGTCGGATGGCTCTTTTCAGAGCGTTCTTTGCTTCCCGATGTTCCAGAGCGGCGACGGCCCCAGTGATGGGGTTACCCCTCCTGACTCGAGTAAGACGCCTTCTGCATCGTAGACATGCCCTTCGGAGCATTGCAATTTCTTCCGTCCACCAGTAGGCTGGTTTTCTGCCTGGACGGGGAGCTCTTCTCCGAGGCATGGAAGAGTCACAGGCTTGGCTGATGAGCTGCATTGTGGCCTCGGCCACAACTTCAGCCTGGTCCTCGAGCAACAACACATCATCCTTATGGGCCTCGATCACCGTCGACAGAGTTAAAACATCGAGTCCAGCAACGTTCCACCGTAAAGGACGGGGGTAGCGCGCATGCGCGGGAAGTTGGCGTCCGCACGACCACATGAAGGTAATGTATTGGTGATCACTGCCCGTGAAATCCTCAATGACTCTCCAGCCTGAAATCGAGGGCATGAGATTTTCCGACGCGAAGGTGACGTCGGGAATAGTGCCCCTATAGCCTGGTCTTCTGAAAGTGGGGGTGTTGCCCTCATTCACGACGATGAGTCCGGTTCTGGCAGCAAACTCCAGAATCTTTCTTCCTCTGGTGTCAGTCTCCGGCATGCCCCATCCGACTGCCCTAGCGTTAAAGTCCCCGGCGACAATGAAACTGCCGCCGGCTCCTCCTACCAAGAAGTCTTCAAGGGCCTCCAGCTTTGCTTGGAACACCGCAACACGGTCGTTCGGAGTGAGATAGCAGCTCACAACAGTGAACCTATTGCCTCTCACCCACACAAAGCCTTCGCCGGCACCTTGATCCAGGATTTGAAAACTCCGGAGATCCGGAATCCAGATAGCTGCCGTTCCGAGAGTGTCACTAAACCACCCCGGGCTGTCTCGGTCGTGGTGCTGCTCGGAAAATGATGGCGATCTCAACACCCCACTCCCCGACAAACTGTGTCAAGAGATGGTCCGCCAATACACTCCTGTGGAGGTTCCCCTGCAGGATTTTCATCATTTATTTCTGCCGCTGCCGGGAGTCATCAAGAGCCTGTCGAAAAACACGACAGGCACGAGTTCCGGGGATGTGCTCTAGAGGAGAGTACTTCTGCTCCGCACAGAGACAGCACTTGGCCTTTGCTGTGCAGGCGGACTTGAAATGTCCCTGCTCTCCGCATTTGATGCAGAGTCCGCTTGCTCTACGATCAGGTCCTTTGCAGACGGACTGCTGGTGCCCGTACCCAAAGCATCGGAAGCAGCGGGTGACCACGGTCCGGAGCCGGACCTTTCCGATGACCCAGCCTACCTTCAGCTTTCCGGCCTTCAAGAGCTGAGTGGCCCCCCGTGACCCAAGGTCCACAACAGCCATTTTCAGCCCTCTGCTGTTCTCGGCTGTCAGGAATACTTTGGCACCCTCAGCGAGGTTTCCGAGGGTGTTTTTAACCGCCTCGGTCACCTCCTGATCGGAAGTACAGGAGTCCAGGTCCCGGACCTCGACCACCACCCTGTGTTCCAGCTGACGCACAGAACCCGCATCCCCCACTGCTGCCTTGACCGCGTCTTCGAAGGCGGCCTTATCTTTGGTTCCACTCCCGAGCTCCACCAGAACCGCGCCAGCCCTGGTTTTCCTCACGGAGCGAATGACTGCCCCGGATGTTTCAGGCTTTACCTTTTTCCGGATGCCTGCCAGAACCTCACTGAAGGAGCGACCCTGAGCCGGCCTGATAAGAACGGCATCAGGCCTCCCCTGAGGAAACCTCTTCCCCGGAGCCGGCTTGGAGGGTACCAGCTGCTTCGGGGTAAGACGCCTCTGAGAGGAGGGATCGGGGAGGAGCTTTCGCTTTTCCTCACGCGTCCGCCTCCGCTTCTCCTTACGGGACTCAACCTTTTTGAAGGGGGTCTCTGAGCTGGGCCTCGCCTTCGGCTGCAGTGGATTAGCCATTTCCCTCTGAGGCGCATCAGCACAGTCAGGAGACGCCTCCCTCAGTGGCAGGTGCTGGCGGGATAGGTTTCCCAAGTGAAGGGGACTAGCCTCCGACCCTGTCGACATCCTCCGTTGCCTCTTCCTCCCTTTGTGGCTCTTTTGCGGGGGGGAGAGTGGGGACAGGATCCTGTTTGCCGCCTCTCTTTCCTGAGCCCTCGCCCTTTCTGCCACATCCCGGCATGCCTGGATGTAACTAAGGTCTTCCTGTAGAGACAGAACGCCAGTCTTAACTGTTTGGTTCACGTTCTTTTGAACCTTAAATGTCTCCACCATGGACGCAAGAGTGACACCCATGGCCTTCAGACGAGCGTCAACATCGGTCTCAGCGTCATCGATCTGACGTCGCAGAACTTCCACGTCCACAAAGGGCTTCTCGGGACTTCTCGTTTTTGGAATACCCTTGAACGCTGGGAGAGTGGTTGGGGGTATCTCAATCCCAGGTAAGGGGTCCTCCGATCCACCTGTCTCCACGGACGCTTCTCCACCTGTTGGTGTCCTGAAAGGGGCTGAGGGTGGAGTGGTCCTAAGAACTCCTGACTTGGTTGTCGATTGAGGTGACCTTACTATCTTTAAGCTGCGGGAAAAAGGCAACAGCTCCTTCTCTTGAACTCCTGTTTCTGCAATGGAGTTCTTCGTTGATTTGTTTTTGAGGGGGTTTGGACAATCCATAATATGTTTGTACCAGTGCATCGTGCGGCAAGGGGCGGCCCAGAATAACCAGGAGCGGGTATACCCTCGGGGACCATGCCCCTACCCCAGTTCCTTGAGGCCTGGTCTCTGTTTGCCCAGCACCGGAACCCTGACGTGCTGGGGGTCGCCCGTTGCAATGCAGAGCCCGACCTCTGCATCCATGCCGCACTCCCTGACCAAGGACCGAGGTGACTGGCTCCTGTCAACCTACTGAAGGGATCCATCGGCAGTGCAGGCACACATCAGCCCCTAAAAAACATTAGGGGCACTCCCCTAAGTCAGTGCGTGACGGTCGAAAGAAGGAGGAAAAGACACCCAGAAAGCGGGGTCGAAGAGAGGAAGAGGTCGGGCAAGATTAGCCCAGGAAAGAACAAAGATTACGAGCTAGGGCCCAAAATAGAGAAGAAAGGCCGTCGCTCTGGAAGGAGGAAGAACTGCGATCTGGACAGACAGTCTCGCATTTTGGCTAGGGTACCTCGGAGTTGCCAGCCTCTCCAAAAGGGGAGGCCTCCCGTGTAGTCGAAAGCCGACTACCCCTGAGGGGACTTACTTATTATTACTTGTTGCAGTACTATACTTATTAACGCCGTTCACTTCTCAATTCACCAGCAAATTCAGCAGTGAATGGTACGAACAATTCTGAACGCCTTCAACTTGAAGAAGCAACCCCAGTACGTTTAAACTCCTTCAATTTCTCCGACGCAAATACAGCACTTTTGGATCGATTGACATTGGATCCTATGAAACAGCGTTTATTTATTTCTCTCTTTTAGGGTTTTGCATTTCGAATAGGTACACTCTGTTCAAAAACATCACTGACTATTACTTACTAACTTGACTATACTTTTGGATCGATTGACATTGGATCCTATGAAACAGAGTTTATTTCTCTATTTTAAGGTTTTGGATCGAATGACATTGGACCCTATGAAAGGGTTCTATAAAACTTGTCATATATTATTTTTATAATTATTATATTATTGATTTGGAAATTTGCTGATTTGGGGTATTTTTAATTATGTTAATTGACTTTGATGTCAATTGATGAAGATGAAGTTTTTTTGTCAAAGTATTTCTTAAAATAAATTAAAAACTCTCACTCCAAAAGCCTTTGACAACCAAACTCAGTATTAATTCTTTTGTATTAGTTCTGTTTTAAAGTCTGTCATCTGTTGTGGTAGTATTTATTTTGTGGTGTTTAAGCTAAAATTAATTGTTGTAGCTTGTTCAGCAACAGTAGTTCACTTTAAAATCCCAAATTTGTCATTAAGTGCCCCTAAAGAAATTATTATTTGTTTTTTATTTAGTACAAGGAGTCCCTAATATAACTTGTGGTTATTTTCCATTAATGCATATTACGTTCTCATGCAATGGAGACTTAAATGCTTCTACAGTAGATCATATACCTGACCATGGCCCATGGTGTCATGGTCGGAACGGCCAAAAATCAGATATGTGGAGAATCAAATAAAACCTTTTTATGATGTACTTTTCCTGATAATAACCAACTGTTTTTTATATTTTTTTTATTTTCTTCGTTAACTTGTTCTGCTAGGTTTTCTCTAGATTCAAATCTAATTATTGGTTCAATAATGTAAGCTGTTATTGTTTTTATCAATGACAATGATACCACTTCTTATTCGATTATCTTCCAGAGCAGTAACTTTTCGAAGATTTGGTATTTTCCTTTGCTTCTTAGTTGATCCAGTATTTTGTCCAAGGATATGACCAAGTGATTTAAAAACATACTTCTCGGTGCTGGAACAGTGTCAGCACTGGTTGCCCTCCTTGGATCTACCTCGCTGACTTCTAGCTGGTGCTCCATCCCCTATCATTTTAAAATAGAATTTAAATTCTCATTCTGTCAGTCCTTGACCTTTGTCAAAATTTTTATTAATTTTTGACAGTCTCTAAAACGTACTAGCCTATTCCTCTACCCTTAAATGGCAATCTAATTATGGAATTCAGCATCCCTTCATCTTTTTCTCAATATTTTTGTACTCGGAATAAAATCCACAAAGCCTTGTAGGTACTTGTTGTTTATACAACAGATACATCAAGATTTAAGTTCAGTGGCGGCAACAACGGGCCCACAGGGCCTGTGGTGCGGGGGGGGGTCGGCAAGACTTGGTCGCGGTTAAAAAAAAAATTTGTCCAGGCCCAGGCCTTTTAACTCATTTCTGTCTGGCAGAACGGTCGACGCCTGAGGCCACCCGGGCTGAACGAAAATCGAGTCTCGTTCACTACGACCGCGCGTCACTATTAGTGTGAAAGAATTAACAGTAACTTCATGAATTATATGTTTTGATTTCTTTGCTCTGTTCCTTATACTCTTTAACTGCGTATACAATCACTTTTAGCAAGAAAAAAATTATTACTGTACTTTTTCATTAGTTCCAAGCTGTAGACTTAGAAACAAGTAGGTATTTTTGTTTCGTTAAATTTTACTTTATTTTCAAAAGATTCCTTTATTTTACTTGGCAGATCTACTTCTAGTTACCTGCAGTAATAAACAGTTATTGATAAATCTTTAAATAATAATCATTATAACACTGTATTATCATCAATAAATACAATCGCTAAACGAATTGTGCGAACGAGAAAATAATTTACCGTCAATACGGAACATTTGACACTAAATAAGATGAAAGAAAAGGACGCCAACACCACCTATCGGATGAGAAATGAACTAGAACCCCTAACGGCGGAAAAAAGAACTACGTCGAAATATAAGCAGGCAACGTACATTGTTTGCTCATAACCACACCGCGGCCCGTGCCGCGGGACGCACGGCGCGCGTCTTTAGACATCTGTCTAGCGAAAGACGCTGACGTACAATGTACGTCATTAGACGGGAATGGGTTAAGAACATGTGACGGGCCCTGCCACATGAGCCATTCCGCTCCTAAAAATATCTTCTGATAGTAGGCCTATTGTCAAGAAATTAATAAACTAAGCTTTAAACATATTGTGCATAAAAATGTACTTACCATCATTATTAGAGAAACCTAAATTAAATATTTTTTACTCATGTCATGATAGGCCTACGAAGAATGTGTATCGTCATAGCCATCTAGTAAACTACTATATGTAGAGAAGGCTAAGGTATCGTTTGTAGTTGAGTAATACAACTCTCTCTCTACATCGCGTTGGCATCTTGCGGTATGGTTCATCAGCCAGACACATGACGAATATCCGTTCCTCTATGCTGGAGAAAAAAATAAATTTATATATTGGTGACCCTTTCTTTAGTTGTAGTCAAATTTCAGAACGGTACGGTCGATTTACTTATTGGAGTGGATAGTCATAAAACTAATAATTAAGGTATAAAGAGAAGAGTTTAGAAGTAGAATAGATTTTTGGTAAGTTAACAATGCATTTATTTATTTTCATGATTTATAAACCATTTACTTGAATTAATATTTATTATCTGTAATAATCATTACATATATCAGTATAGTAAGTGTTTGATTGTTCCTTGGAGCACGATTGTAATGATTCATTAAAAAGGATACAGTATTTTATTTTTTATAATGGGTATTGATTAGGTCGAAAACTATTTATCCTGGCATTCGTGTAGTAAAAGTTCTGTCATATGAGGTAATGAATGATTTTCCTGTTCAGTTCACCTGTTGGTTTAATAAAGATCCTTCTCCCGATCTTTGGCAAACGTCCGATACAGTAGAACTCCAATTATCCGAACTCCGACTATCCGAATCGCCGATTATCTGAATCACTTTCAGACAAAAATTTGTCCAAAAAAGTATTAAGTGCGCTTATATTCTTCCCACCGCGAAGCCAGTGTTTGTGTGTAAAATGTAAGTGCATTTTATTTATATGTAAAACAGTGAAAATATCATGTTTCTTACATTTAATTCAATAAAAAAATAGTGCAATATCAAAACGTAGCTTTTTTCTCTCTAATGGCAATTTTTTTTAAACTCCGATTATCCGAATATTTGATTATCCGAATGGGTCTCGGTCCCCATTAATTCGGATAATTGGAGTTCTACT
This sequence comes from Nephotettix cincticeps, assembly GCA_023375725.1. Lineage (NCBI taxonomy): Eukaryota > Metazoa > Arthropoda > Insecta > Hemiptera > Cicadellidae > Nephotettix > Nephotettix cincticeps. The sequence goes on along the minus strand of CM041786.1, from coordinate 75,391,242 downwards.
GTATATGGTGCTTCGAGTTTGCGAGGGTTGGGCTAGGGCCGAACGTTATTAATGAAAGTCTTATGTGGAGTATTGTACGAGGAGCATTTGTAAAATAAGTTTCCCTATGCCGCCGAGGTAGAATGTGTTGTGCTGTGAACTGGCTGCCGAGGTTTTGAGACACCCTGGCATTTTTATCATGAGCTCAATCAAGTCACTATTTTCAGAATTAAATCCATCATCATGCAACAAATCATTAACTGTGTGATCTAGAAGTTTCCTCCAAGAACGAATGAGGGTGGTCTCAAACTGGATTCAAGACTCAGAGACCCACTCAATGAAATCTAATAAATCAACCTACTTTAGATTAGCGTTAGCTCCTCACCCGATTTCTAAGGACAACACCAAAGATGATAAAAGCTTACGTTTGTATCTTCTCTTTAAAGCTGCCAAAGCTTTATACTCGGGCGGCCTATGTACTGCTTTACATTATGGGTGGTGTGAAAAAACTATTACGTTCACTGCGGCATGAGTCACCGGTGACTCACGAGTGTATGGCTCTGTGTGCGGCAACTCTTTCACCACGGCTGGCGCTTCTTGCAGCACGCATATTTTTCACACCTGTAATGCGATTTAAGTGTGGATTGCGCTGTTATTATTAGTTTTATAAGTAGTATATATTTATATACATATTTATATATGAGTCACCTGTGATTCACACCACACTGTGGTTAATTTTTACTACATATTATTCATTTACTGCGGCATGAGTCACATGGGTGACTCATTAAGTTTTTAAAGCGAGAAAAATAGTTTTCGACGTTTATTATTCGCGCAACTATTGTTGAGGTTATTTTACTGTCTGATGGTTTGAGTCTTCTGTTTGATGTCTCATAAGCAACTCAAGATTTTGGTCAAAATCAAAAGTCGTAAGTGATCAATGCACTGCGGCATGAGTCGCCAGTGGCTCATGACAGTTCATTGGCTGTACAATGCTGCGATCTGGTGGGAAATATCCAAAGTAACCTAAAAAATCCACCTGCTGCGCTCCTAGTGCAACTGCTATGAAACTAGAGCCTGCCAAAGTTTGAAGCAACTATGAGCCACTGGTGACTCATGCCGCAAGTAGCTATATACATGTTATGACTCACCGGTGACTCATGACGCAGCATGAAAAAGTTATTTTATTTTGGAGACGCAGTGAATGTGTTAATTCACTAGCCCTGTCGAGTTTTACGGAATGTCAAGTTTGATGGGTTCTACTGTAATAGTTTTGTCCTCATCTATGCCTAAATCTATGAAACACATGTACATTTTACTTTCTCCCCTTATACATAGTATATGGAGAAAGTATTGTTTTCGTCAAAATTTTAAATGTCAAAAAAATCAAATTTTTAAATTTTCAGCGAAAACAATAAAAGTAAAGTATAACTTGACTGGTACCATTAAAACCAGCTTAAAAAACTAAAAAAATTAATATTTTGAATTATTTATCTACGACTAACAGTTCCAGAGAAAAGTTAAATTTACTGTCCACGATAAACGCAGTACGTTGTCTGAAAGCGCCCAATGTTATTCTTATGGAGAATAAAAAAAAATCAATTTCTTTCTTACTTTCCAACCGTTTTCCATGAAACTTGGTATGAAGTGTAAGGTCAAATTACTGAACAAAACCAGCTCAAAAAAGCTTGGTATTACCGGGGGGGGGGGGAGGTTTCCCCCATGCAATTTGAACAATAAATTATTAAATGATATTTAGAATAACTTTGTAGAAGATGATAGTTTTATTACAGATTTTCTTTTTTAAATTTACTTAAGGGAGAAAGTATGTGTTAGTCCACTGGTACCGTTTATTTACATCTTTCTTCCAGAGGCAAAACTGAAAAGTGGTGGGGATAGAGTGAGAGAGTTTATCCATTAGACAGTGTTGCCATATTTCTCCCAGCATGACCACTTTCTGTCTCAGTGTTATAGGGAACCACATTTTACAAATGCTCATATAATAATATGGCTAAATATCTGTATCCATCTCAAACTGTTGAACTTGTTTTGGACTTATAATGCTGAGGATCCTGAAATTAGCAAAAAAATTAAATTATTTTAAATACATTACAATTGGCTGATAAAAAATAATCAATATGAGGAAATAAATGTTGTGTACTGTATTTTAACAGAACTAAATTTTACTATCTTTTTAACAGGAAAGTTATTCTAGAAATGGTTTGGTTAATTTGTTTTAAATAATATTATAATATTGAAATGAAATTAGCCTGTCCAAAAATGAAAGTTACTTCTAAAAAAATTTCACTCTCCAAATTAAAACTTGTTGGTTACTGATCTGGTTGTTAGATTTACAGTGGATTCTTAACACTTAAGCAACGCTTTCCCCAAATCCGGTGTAACTTAAACTCTTATGACTTTATAAATTATCTTTAACCCTAGAGTGGACAGGCGAAAAAAGTTACGTAGTTGGACGGGCTGGGTTTGATAGACCCAAAACTAAAAACCCCCAAAAAATACTAATTCAATTGATTTACACAAACAATTTTTTTTTAATCAAAGCTTCATATATAATACATCGTAAAATAAAAGTGTTGATTAAATGTAAAAATATACAGACAGATTTAGAAAATAATGTAAAATTCTTGTATGAGTTTAAAGAAAATGAAATGTTTTCCTAAAACTAATTAGTAAAAATATAAAAATTCTATAATTTAGATGTTAAATACAAGAATATTGTAGAAAATGAAATACTGTTTGTGTAAAAATACTTTTAAGTAGTTTTCAATTAAAATAATACATTTTTGAAAGAATTTCAAGTTTTTTAAAATTATTTGTTACAACAGTCGTTACACAACATCTTGTAATTACATTTTACACTTTGTTCACTCAAAGCATGTGTTCCTAAATTATTTTCAGGTTCATCGTTGATCCCTTCTTCAATCTTACTAATCATATTATTATCACATTCCAAAAGAAAGTCAGGATCATTGTCGAAATCACCAACTTCACTTTCCAATAGAACCCCCAACAAAATTCGGTCGATTTCATTGTTACTTTTCGGCTATCCATATTTGTTTAAAAATCACTATATTATGCAGGTACATAAAACTGTTCAAAATAGTAAATTTTTTTAAAATATGAATTAAAAATATTCGAAAAACATCAACTTGTCTCGGTCGAATAAAGTTACGTAAACGGACGGGCTGGGTCTGACAGACCCACCTCCATCAAAACCAGTTGATAAATGCAAACTAAGGGTTGCAATGGAAAACCCCACTGCACTATTGCTTTCTCTGGAGTATTTTAGGAAGCTACAAAGAACCTCGGCGTTTTTCTAGACCAATGACCTTGAATTAGAACAATAACAAATGCGCTTGGGTCTCACAGACCCAGCCCGTCCATTCTAGGGTTAATGTTTGTGATGTTAGTTTTTTTCCTTTATGATGAATGGTTTTTCAACATTTTTATTAGTTGGTGTAGCATTTCTAGAAGTATGCAGTATGCAAAGACTAAATGAAATCCCATAATTATTTGAACTTCAGTTTTTTTACTTTCTCCCCTTATACATAGTATATGGAGAAGTAAAGTAGAACCTCAGTTAATTGAAATCGGGTTAACCGAAACGGTTCCATAAATAATAATCAGTATGCAACATGTAAACAGTAATCTTCTATCTCCAGAAAGAATGTGTACGTGACTTTTTGGTGATGGCGGACGACCTAGAGTAACGGCCGACATTGAGTTGATTTCCGATTGTTTTGATCATTGAAAAAGCCACCCAGCGACGTTTGGCGTTTTCCAAGGTGGCAAGGGGAATTTTATAAACCAAAAAGAAAATTATATCAACTCTAAAAAAATTTTATTTTATAGCAAATTTCAACTCACTGAAAATGAGACATTTATAAACATATGAAAATGATTAGTACATTTTTTAACATATAAAAATTTGTGAAAATAATTATAATCCTGATAAACTTTTTTTGACACAGAAATATGTTTTGTATAACATATGTTGTAAAGATCAACATATGATAAGAGATATGCATATTTATCTAAGATATAAGATATATATCTTAGAAATTGGCCGAATAGGTTTTCTTCTGGACTATGGGCGGAGCTAACAGACCTCTTAAAAGTTTTTGAATTTTACTACCAATCTTAACAGTTCTATTATAGTCTTTATTTGACACGGATAGTTTTTTGAATTTTTACTGAACGTTTTTATTAGTTTTAAGTAAATGTTTCATTTTCTCTATTTTCAAGCTATATTGTGACAAAAACTAGGAAATTAACTCCATGCGCCCCCAACTTGTAACCTCTAACTCCGCCCATGTTCTGAACATGTATGTTTACAGTCAAACCTTGATATAACGAACCTTGATATAACGAATTCCTTGATATAACAAATTTTTTTAAATCCCCTACAACTTCCCATAAGACTCAATGCTAATTTCACCTCTATATAACGATTGAACCGTATTGTAAACCTCGATTTAACGAATTTTTGAAGATGCCAGAAAAAATAAATCAACCTCTATATAACGAATTTTTCTTAATAAAAACCTCTATATAGCGAATTTTACCTCTATATAACGAATGATCTCTATCCTCCCTTGATATAACGAACGGAAACAAACTTACAATCGTGTCTAAACATGAACGCCCGACCACGGATGTGTCCCACGGTCTTGACTGTCATGAATTTCATTCAGTTCATTGCGTCTGTCTGTGGTGTGTAGTCTGTGCAGTGCAGTGCAATAAACATGGACGAAAAAACCAAAAGAAGCGTAGCTCGTTAACCGTTGATACCAAACGCAAAATTATTAAGTTTGTTGAAGAAAATCCAACAAGAAAAAAAATTGAAATCGAAAAAGAATTTGGTGTACCGCCCAGTACTTTGGCGACGATTTTAAAACAGAAAGACAAATTCGAAGAAGGAAGTGTTTTATGTACGGATGTAAAAAAGTTGAAGTCATGTGAGCTGAAGGATGTTGAAGAATGTGTTCTGAAATGGTTTAAACAGTGTAGAGATTATTTTGTATCAAGTAGAATGTGACTATTTATTTTATTCTCCATTTACTTAACAACAGAGTATCCAAGCAATTACAGAGCGTTTTAATGAGGTTAAGCATTGCTAGATGTTGGCCTGCATTACGATGTCGGTGAACCTCGATATAGCGAAATTCCATCAAACCTAACCTCAATATAACGAAACTCGATGTAACGAAAACCTTGATATAACGAATATTCAGTCCGGTCCCTTGAGATTCGTTATATCAAGGTTTGACTGTATTTCAAAAATTTACCACTTTCATAGCTCTTGACTCCATTACTGTTTTCTCAAACTATATAATACAGCAAAGCTTCACTAATTCAACACTTGTGGACCCAGAAGTTATCGAGTTATCCAGAAAATTGTAACTTTTCATGGATTTTAATTAATTACTACATAACAGACTCGAGTTTCACATATAAAGTTATTTACAATACAATCCTTATTCGAGTATTGTTTACATACTGAGTAAACCTTTGATGAAATGTTAAATATTCAAGAATTAGAAATACTTGTTCTGAAGAAATGCTGAATTGATAGTTGTTTTTTTTCAAATGATATAACGTTCTTTTGCGAATAAGTAAACAATAGCGAAAGACCCACCCCAAATATGCCCGGGTGTTTGACCTTGAAACAGTATAAGTTCACCACCACACACCACAATCATCATACACCCGTTTCTCATTTATACTTGACCTAAAATACATACCTTGTGGTACAGCCGCCACAAGATTAGATGTCAAAAATCTGATCTAATCTATTGTAAGAAAAATTTGTTGTGTAAGCTGTTGACTGTCGAGTTAGTGAGGTTTTACTGTACGAATTTCTATTCTTTATTATATTATATTCCTTTATAAAATTATTTTAAAATTTAAAAATTAAGTTTTTGTCCAAACACTTGATGGATTTAGAGAGCTGGAGTTTAAATATACCAAGATGATCTCTAAACCATTTAGTCTACAGATCAGGTTAATGATTACAATTTAAATTAACTTAATTCCTTTCCCCTACAATACAATATAATGTTGTAGTTTATAACTACAACAGAGATCGTGTCAGCATACTCTCGACCAAAGAGAACTGCACAGGTTGCGGCTTTGTCTTGAATTGCTTTGGGACAGCTGCGAAGCAGTTCAGAGAGTCAATGGCCGCAGCAAACCCCAAGGACACATATTCCGGCTCTGACAACCCACACAACATGCCACTGATCACACCTGCTGCCAGACTGCAAACCAACAGTATAAGTCAAGAAATACACAATACTGTATTAGCGAAACTCCTATAGGAAATAGAGCTATAACCTTGGTCATCATGACGAGTCCTAGACCCAGGATAGAACAATTTTTTCTGTTTTGAGGTTTCCAGATAAAAAAAAACTATTTGTTCAAAAATGTATGTAATAATAATAATATATTTGTTGATGTTAACAAAGATTATACATTAAGTTGTATAGTAAGTGTAAAAGATACAATCTATATCTAAAAAAGGATGTTTGTATGTGTTTAGTATTTAAGCATAATTTTAGTTAAATAATCATTTTTTAACAATAAGAGACATTCCACATTTATCATGTATTTTTCAAAGAAATAATTCAATATAAAATACCCTTTGTATGTACAGAGTCAAAATAGAATAATCTGAGATTCAAATCAATTCAGATATTCTTAACAAAACGTTTACACAAACACCCATACATGGCAAGTGGAGGGACTGACGCTTCGATCTGATTGGCCATAAAAATATGGCGTGACTATTTCTATCTTCAATTTAATGTACCCCTATAGTGCAAAAATGTTCGGTTACCGACGCTATCCCCTCTACAAGCCGCTCAGTAGCCGTCCAACGCTCTCCGGGTGACGTGCGATTAAGCCGTCGTTCGTAATATTACACTCTTAACCACACTTAAACACTCTTAACCTCTCTCACTTATCTCGCGTAACAGTGCAATCCCTCTCTCAAGTTATTTGTCTCAAAGTAACTCAACTATTAATTAACGGTGCTTTTAATTGCCCACTCTCTCATATTTGTCTCGTCGCGAACAGTGCGTTACTCGCGCGTGTCGACTCTCAAGTGCCGCCACCGATTCTTCTTCAGTGCTGCATCATATCCAGCAATCCCCCTGGTGACCCTTCACCCCCTTGTGGTCAGTGACACCCCCTGGTGTGCGCACACCTCCCCCAGCGTCCCTCATCACTGCCGACATCCGGTCCAGCCGCCAACCCATAGACGTCCTGAGGCCTCCGTTGCTGGCAGCCCACATCCATCCAGGTCCATGGTCTACGCTGGGATTCTCTGTGCCAACCCCTAAACCCTCTGCAACAATGGTGAGTCACAACATCTTTAATTTGTGTGTTCAAATCAGTGCGTGTCCGCGTGACTCCCTCTCTCTCTCAGCACGCCTATAGCGCACTATTTCTCAAGATAAATTGTCCTGTACTCTCCATTTGCTAATTTTCCCCACTAAGCTATACCTCCAAAAAAACACTACATATCAATCAGTATGTGTATATACAGTATAGAAATATATATTCATATATATATTTGTATGTTTGAAGTTTATACACTCGGACACCTTTGGACGATTAGCCATGAAAATTGGTAAACAATTGGATTTCCCTAGAAGCACAAAAAGGATACCATACTATGGAACCATAACTTTGTTTACATTATAATTATTTTCTTCTCAACAGCTGATTGCTTTACTATATCTGTTAGTTGAAGCTATACAACAGATTGAAGCACTTGCATTTGTTTACGTTTTTATTTTGTTTACATTTTGGTTTAAGGTTATGCGAGTGACTAAAGAGTTTAAGTTGTTAACTGTGACCTCCTCTTGCACATTTTGATACAGAGTTAGGTTATTTTAGTTTATAATCGTATGAAATTTCACACGCACATTATTCCCTACACTGCCATTAACTGTATAATGACTGCCGACAACAACCACAGGGGCTTGGAGCGAAGCTAGTCTTACATAAAAATAAAGCATATTAATAGTAAAAATACTTAGCCAATAGCTATTGTATTGGGATAGGGCAATGAACTTGTCAGAGCAAAACACGTGTGCATTTGGGCTCTGCAATATATATTGATTTCTCGGAAACTTGAGTTGCAGCAGTTATTATTTTTGTTGGAACCAAGTAAGCTGTGCTAGGAATTCAACAGTGATTTCTGTGACAGGTAACATATTGAGATAGTTTTATAAACTTTCATAATACCATAACATACAAACTATACATGTTCTGGTCACCACCAAACTTGCATTCGGGAAACAGGGTCAAGTCAGTGCTGCTATCTGGGAGCACCAAACCGAACATCCAGCGCTCGTTATTAGCACCATCACCGACCTCTGCTGCCGCCACCATCGCTAGCGCCAGCCTGTCCTCTGCTGTAACAACAATGGCTTCGACCAATAATCCCATCGACCAAACCCGGCCCTGCTCACTGCTGTTGAAGCTGTTGTTCAGAGGGTGGTGAAGACAGCCGTCGAGTTAGCGTTGACCATGTTTAACGAGGTCATCTGCAAGCTGCAGGACAATGTGGTCAGCCTACAAAAAAACCGTCAACGAAGTAAATGATGGGCTGATACACAGGACGGACGAGCTGGAACAATATCAGCGGCGAGAAAATATCCGCATCTTTGGCGTTAAGGAAACAGCGTTAAAAAACACCAATCACTTGGTGACAAACATATGCAAGGAGAAGCTGAGGAGTGAGCTACCGAGGCACGCTATCTCCCATTCACACTGAGTCGGCAAGCGGCTGGGGCTGGGAGCCGACGGCAGGGAGAGGCACCGCTCCATCATCGTGCGGTTTGCCAGCTTGTCATTTTGTGTTCCGGCTTTCAACAGCAGAACTACGTCTTTGTTTGCGGTACCCTATTTGCGAATGTTGACCCATGCGACATCTCTTTTGCACCGGATGATGCGATTTTATAACCAATTGTTAGATTGCACTTATTTAAACAATATAGTTTTAGATCTTTTTAATACAAGTAAAATTAAATTCAAAACTATTATTTTGATGTTAATTATTCAGTGAAAATGATGTGAGTGATGTTGATGTGAGTGAGTCTTTTTGTTTGTAGACTTAAGAAAAGATTCTTTGTGTGATTTTGAACTACTACGATGGTTTTTTATGGCCAGAGATACAAGGCTCAGTTATTTTTTTCAATAATTTTATTTTTCAGTGGGCAAATGCTATGTTTATGTCATCACATAAACATAAATATATCTTTATATTTTATCTGAACTGTCAAATTGTAATTGGGCTTGTCCAGTATGTTTGACATGTAAATAAATAGATAAATGACCTCATCTACTGTGTGTTCTTGATTAATCACCCAAACTCAAGACAAAATTTGTTAAATACTGGGATTTAAAAAATATGAATTAAGTTCAGTTTATGTTAGACGTTCAGCAAACCTTGTGGCACCTTCTTCAAAATTTAAATTCTGTTGATGAAATGGTTGACGAGCTTAACTCTTCCATAGTAAATCTTTGACAAACACGCTCCACTCGTTACAAAACACCTGACTAAACGAAAACCTGTTCCGTGGATAACCCCAGAAATAAAAAGTTTGATGGCTAATGGTGTGATTGCTTATTTAGAAGAGCAAAGCGGTCACATAATGAGGAATTACAACAGCAATACTGTCATCTACGAAACCGAGTAAAACAGCTTTTATGCAATTCAAAACTCAAATACATTTGTAAACTTTTTGAAAATCAAAAGCCACCATCTAGAATTTTGTAGCATAAAGTAAAAAGTCTTGAGCTCGGGAAACAATCTGATCCTCAACAAGTACACATTGATCTCAATGAGTTAAATGTTTTCTTTTCATCTTGTAGTCAAAATATCAATCAACACAAAGTCAATAACTATTTAAATGATATAGTAAATGTCCAAACCCCTAATCTGGGATATTGAATTTCATTTTAAACCTGTCATACAGTCTGACTTACGTTTTGATGGTCATTCGCATAATCCGAAGTAATGCTGTCGGATCTAATGCAATATCAATCCGACTCATCAAAGACATAGTCTTTGCTATTCTTCCTATTATAAACATATATTTTAATGCATCTTTCAGACAGTGTTCATTCCTTTCTCTTTGGAAGTCTGCCCTCATCCGTCCCTTAAACAAGGTTTCAGCTCCGACAACATGTTGTGATTTCAGGCCAATAAGTATTTTGCCCGCTCTATCTAAAGGCCTAGAAAGTATTGTTTGCTGTCAAATGACGAATTCATCACTGATGACAACATTTTATCTGACTTTCAGTCAAGTTTCAGAACAGGAGACAGTACGGAAACAGCACACCTCCGAGTGGCTGAAGACATAAGACTCTCTATGGAATGTCGACAGGGAACGATTCTAACTTTTTTTTATTATTCTAAAGCATTTGATTGTGTCAATCATGATATTTTAATTCAGAAATTAAGGGCCATAAGGTTTTCCCAGAACGTCCTCAACTGGCTGAGATCTTATCTATCAGATAGGCAGATAGTGTGGAGGTTGGTGAGAAGAGATCCGATTAGGAGACTGTTACTTGTGGTATTCCACAAGGATCAATCCTTGGAACCTTACTTTTTGTACTGTAAGTAGATGCCATAAACTCAACTTTCAAACAATTTGAACGATTCTATCAGAAGAATCAATGAGGACATTACTAGAATTGTTGCATGGACTGAAAAACATGGACTGAGACTATATCACGAAATGACTAAACCAGCAATCTACCACAATTGCAATCTGCCGTACTCAACTTTGCAATTCAATTGGCTTTGACTCCATTGATTCAATTACAGTATGTGGGAATTCTCCACCATACTACGACAAAGTGAAGGATCTTGGAGTAATACTTAACACAACACTCACCTGGGACGGAGCAGTCACTGACACACGCAGAAAGGCTTTCGCCTTAATATATTTCGTCTAACTCACTCAAGAAATTACAGAATTTTTTGCCACTACAAACTAAATTGCACTTGGTCAAATCACTTGTACTTCTCCACTTTACTTACTGTAACTCACTGGTCAATGACATGACTGTAACACAGGCGGGTATGCTCCAGCGTTCTCAAAATTATTGCTTGAGATTTGTTTATTGTCTTAGACGTGTTGAGCATTTCACGCCATACTACATTGAGGCAAAGGTTTTGAAATCGAAAGATCAAAGAGCAATCAAAATTCTGTCATTACTTTTTTCAATATTAAAATAGGTATTCCAAATTATTTTAGAGATAACTTTAAATTCGTATCTCAAGGTAGTTCGCAAAATTCACGTTCTTCATCGATCACATTACGAATATATCATCATGTGACCACAGCTTATGACAAGGGCTTTTGTTGTGACTGCATGTCGTCTTTGGAATATCCTACCCCTACAAATAAGATCCCTTGAAAAACGTTCACAGTTTGTGGCGGCACTGAAAACTTTTTTTATCGGATGGTCTCGGCTGGCGTGTTCTAAAGCTTCTGTGGTGGGGCGGTTGCTGATGTGAGTGTATGTGCTTGAGTGTGAGTTTTGCAATAAAAACAATCTGTTTGTTTTCTAAGTATGCTTTGTAATCTATGATAAGTTCATTTTTATTTTCATATTTTTAAATAAATTGAAATGCAAGTGTAAGAAAGGGCTATGAGACCCTAACTTTGCCTGTTGAAATAAAGCATTTTTCATTTAATTGGAAACAATGTCATCCTCAGGGTCTATTATAAGAATCTATTATAAGAATCTATTATAAGCCACAATTTACATTATTTAATACCCCCCGTTTTAGTAGACCTGTGTGCTCAGCGAATTTCCAAATCAATATTAATATTATCTGTCATGTTTTATAAATATCTGTCTATAAATAAAGGATTTTTCCTATTCTCTATATAATAAACATGGAAAAGAGTATGCAGGTTAGCTGCCATAATACATACATAAACTATGATTTTTAAGCATAAATGGATGGATCTCAACCACATAAAGGTAAATAAAAAGTTTTATCCAAAAACATAGATTGATAAGTGAAATATTAATTTTCCTTATCCTCCATAAGATTAGCATTGGAGCCCCAAAATACAATGTATTGTGTTTAGATTTTTTAATATCTCTGTAACCATTGGAGATAGAGCAAAACTTTAACCCTAAAACTGGCAAAGTCGTAATTTACGACGCATTTACATATTCAATAAGAAGTGGCAGGTGGAGGCATCTGTCATCAGTTTAGTGAACTTGTTAGAAACTAGCGGCTACGTGACCATAACCGAACCTGTTCTCGTAGTGCACTCATCGTCGGGATTCGAACCCTAGCACTTCCGAATGGCTAGAACGTTACGCTCGTCAGCGTAGCGTGTTAGCCGGTTTGGCCACTCAGTGCATAGGAGTTGAAAGCGCTTACTTGGTTATAAGACCTGCCCGGTGGCAGTCTAGGTTACTACGAAAGCAGTTTCGGTTGTTTGCCCCCAGAGGGCAACACGGTCACGAAGGCGATAGTGTCTAACAAGTTCACAAAACTGACGACAGATGCCTCCACCTGCTACTTCTTATTGAATATGTAAATGCGTCTTAAATTACGACTTTGCCACTTCTAGGGTTAATAGTGAACACCATAGATCAAATATATATTTACATATAAATATAAAATTTTTAATGACCTTTGTTTTTGGCCTTTGACCACCTAGAAATGAGAAAATAACATGGTTCCGGGCTGAGGTCTTGCCATGAGCCTTACGGTAATAACTTTCTTCCTATAGGAAATTCGCAATAAGGAAGGTATACATATCTTCATCATATCTCTTCTAGAGATATCAAAATGTATTTCCCACAGCTTACGAATGCACTATTCCACTACTCGGCTGTTCTCCCAGCTTTCGGAGATTACTTCTCAATTGAGCTACTGTACTATTTTTAAAGGCCAGATATCACCAAAATCTAAAACAACCACCATCCTAACCTAAAGAGGTAATCTTACAAGATTTTTATTTATGGAATATCTCTAGTTATGTGATCAATGATCGCATTGAACTATTGCTGATCAAGAGTCACTCATTATTTTTAAATATGCTGGAAAGAGCGTCTGTATTATTTGCATTCAACCACAACACAGATTTTTTTCACCAAAAAATCAAACTCCTTTATATATGTTATTAGTTCATAAAAGTTCTTTCCTCATAAACACAGAACCATTTTTTGGGTTAAGTTTACTTGTTCACGTAAGCCCAATAGAGAGTAATAAGTTTTTATCTGAGTGACAATACTTGAGTAAACCTTCCTAAGAAATGGTTGATGACACATTGTATTGATTTTATAATCCTGAGTATTTTTCTAATAACAATCACAGAATATATTTAAACCCTCATAATAAGTATATTTATCAACTGCATTTATTATTAGGTAAAATTTTAAAAATAGGTTGGTTTATTTGGCCAAATCGTCATCCGGCCTAAGGCTCGGTCCCGAGGTGGTCGGATATGAGGACTGAGGAGTCCTACTACCAACTGTAGATTACAAATAAATCCTATTCATATAAAACGGGTTTATCCACTATCAACCTAAATTCCATCATAAATGAAATTTTCTACATGTATAATGTTGTACCAAGGAGAAATTAAAAATCATCCCTAATGTCTTTGAGATATACTGTATTATTTCCTATGTTCATTGAAATTATCTCTTTTACTTTTAAACAATATAAATACTTAAGCTAGACTCACCAGTCACCCGCTCCTGATACACTGAGTACTTGGTCAATGGGAGTACAAGCATAATGCCTAGCTGTAACCGGAGCTCCAGGCGCAGGCCTACCAACCATCTGAAACACAAACAATATAAGAATACAAATTAGACCCGCTAGTGAACTGCTTCTGAGCAAGTGGTCTATCAGGGAACAACCACAATGTTTAGCTTTGACTGGGGCTCCGGGTATCTACAGGCCTGCCAACAATCAGCAACACAAAAACATAAGAACACAAGTTATACCTACCAGTCATCTGCTCCTGTTATACTGAGCATATGGTCTATTGGGGAACAACCACAATGTTTAGCTTTGACTGGGGGTCCGGGTATCTACAGGCCTGCCAACAATCAGCAACACAAAAACATAAGAATACAAGTTATACCTACCAGTCATCTGCTCCTGTCATACTGAGCATGTGGTCAATCAAAGCACAAGTATAATATTTAGCTGGAACCGGAGCTCTGGATGTCTCATTTGATAAAATAGAACCTAAATGACAGAATGAAATGAACTCTAAATTTATAATTGGAGTTTGATATAGACCTCATAAAATAGGATTTATGTAGATATTAGAAAGCACTCTGGTGACTTTTACCTTAATATGAAAATGTAATAGTAGTTGGAGACTTTAACAAAGATTATCTGACCCATAGGGACTTGTCTGACAATACTTACTTAATTAATATGATTTTTGCAAGTAATAAGACTACCTGTATACTGCCACTTAACGCCACTCATCATACAGCTGACTCCCATACTCTTCTTGATTTTTCTAGTGACCTAGATTTTGTTGTTACTTTTGGTCAAATGCCGGTGCTTAGAATATCTAGGCATGGAAAATAAAATTATTTTATAAGAGATTTTAAAAGAATAAATATCCCACATCTTCTAAAAGATGCTTCTCTTATATCTTTGATGGAAGTTAGACATAAAATCAATATAAATGGTATAATAAAATATTTTAATGAAACATCACTCAACTTATATGACAAGCATGCCCCGGTTCGTAACATAAAAATTAAGAGTCATCCTGCCCTTGGATCAACCCAGAAATTCTTGCTCTAATGAAAGAGCGTGACAGTTTGTAGAAAATTTATGAAACTTGGAGAAATACCTTGGAGACAAAGTTATTGTTGTCTGAGGAATAAAGTTTTTGGAAATTCTAATAAAACATCTGATTTATGGAAAAACACTAAATCATTGGGAAAATATAAAGTGCATCAAAATCTACCTTAGCCAAATTTTACCTTTAAATGATCTAGTCACTCGACACATTACTGATTTATCAAACGGCCCCAAGTTGCATAACAATTAATTTACTTTTAGAGTAGTCAAACAAGATGAGGTAAAAAAATACCCCCGTCGCAACAGACCTGCGTACTCAGCGAATTTCCAAATCAATAATATAATAATAATATATGACAAGTTTTATAAAAATCTGTCCATAAACATGAGAATTATTTGCCTATTCTCCATAAGATTAACATGGGAAAGAGTGTGCAGGTTTGCTGCTATGAGGAACACTGAAAGTAGGCATTTCTACCATAATCAATTTTTATTTTTAACATTTGGTATAAATGTTAAAGATAGAGAAAAACTTTAAGGAACTTAATTGTGTAGTTTTTTAAGCTGATAATATATATATATAATGGTTTTGAAATCGAAAGTTCCTCATGGCCTAAATTTAACATAAAAAAGTAATAACCAGCTGGAGCAAAATTATTATTGTTCATATCTACATTTTAGCGAATTTCCCATAGGGAAGAAGCTATTACCGCAGGTCTCCTGGTAAGACTTAAGCCCGGGACCATGTTATTTTTTCTTCTTTAGGTGCTTAGAAACCAAAAACAATAGTTGTCAAAATTTATATATATGTCTGTGAACACGATAACTCACGTAAAAATGGTCCGATTGAGACCAAATTTGGTAGAGACGTGTATTCCTGCATTTGCTCTGACAAGTTCGTAAACCAGACATATCGATCAATGGGAACGGGTAGTGTGGGGGTTTGTACTAAAAATTTGGTTTTTCATATGTAGGTAATTTAAAAAATTTTTAATTTTATCTCTAACAATTACAATCAGCTTAAAAACTACACAATTTAGTTCCTTAAAGTTTTTCTCTATTTCCAACAGTTACCGAGATATAAAAAAATCTAAACACAGTACACTGTATTTTGGGGCTCCAATGCTAATCTTATGGAGGATAAGGAAAATTAATATTTCACTTATCAATCAATAATTTTGGATTCAACTTGGTATTTGCCTTCATGTGGTTGAGATCTTATGCTTCAAATGCTTAAAAATCATAGTTCATGTGTTTATTATGGCAGCTAACCTGCATACTTTTTTCCCATGTTAATCATATATAGAATAGGCAAACTCCTTTATTTTATGGACAGATGTTTATGGAACTTGGTATAAATGCCTACTTTCAATTTTCCTCACAGCAGCAAACCTGCATACTCTTTCTTATGTTAATCTTAAGGAAAATAGGCAAATAACTCTCATATTTATCAACAGCTATTGATAAAAATTTGTCATTATTATATATCATTATCATATTACTAGGTTGGAAATTCGCTGAGTGCACAGGTCTGCTGCGACGGGGGTATTTATTAACATTAGTTTCAAGTTTGGTTTTCGTAACAGATTTTTGATAAAATTTTAATTGATTGTATCGCTGCTTAAGATCTGAGTTGTTGATATTGCCTGGACAACTGACTATTTTATGCAAGCATAGTAATCTCTTTTCCCTTATATACCACTTTTGATAGTACACTTTTTTCTCAGGGTGAAACTTTTTCCCGGTTTTAAAAGAAGTTTTATAATAATTAAAAGTGTTTAACATCACATTATACACCAGAGAAAATATTAAACTTCTTCAGAACTTTTGCGGTACAGCTATGGAAAAGAGATGGCCAGTCAAAGGATTTAAGATGTAATGTTTTACAAAGGCAAGATATGTTTACATTCATTATACAATATATTGCAAGTTATACTGTAAATAATATAATATCACTCTGTACTCTCTGTCGTACAATATATAAAGTATATTTTTATTTTATTTTATTATTATTTATTCTAACCATTCATTGTCCTTAATGTAGGTACCAGATCTTCTCAGCCAGTCATTTCCAGCTATGGCTGGGGCACAATAGCAAAGCTTTGTCCACTGGGTTTTGGTTTTTGGTGGTTCTTCTCCAGCCCTGGGTTATTCTGTCTTGTGGCTTAGCTAAGGCGCATATTGAGCTGTGCCGCGCAGAGCAGGGCACAGCAGGAAAACGTGACGTGCAGTTTTATACGCCAGACAACGCATAATAGAAAGCAGCCTCATACGGTATTCTATCGCGGGTGGATGTGTTTTTCTCATAAATTCAAAATGTAAAACATGTTTTCAAAACTATTCGATTTAAGCTCAGAATCAGATTCGGATACCGAGCTACTATTAATATCTCAAAGGTTACTTACTTGAAAAAAGACACACTCATGGGGCATTCATGATGACAAAGGAACCTTCACATGAACAGTTTAAAAATTATTGTCTCCTTACGAGGGATGAGTTTGAAGAAGAACACAGATTGGTTCAACCATTAATTACCTCAGAGGGATGTAATGCATCAAGACCCATTGGAAGCAAAGAAAAACTAACTGACTAACTGATGAGAACCCTGTGCGATGCAGTATTCTGTGTAGGCCGAAATTGTGACGCGCGTGGCTGATCTACGTTGCACAGGCGAGGCCCACAATGTGCACGCTCTCGTTCTAGACGTGGTCCACAAAAACTGCTCTGCCCTGCTCTGCGTCTAAACTCTACCTGTGTCTCAATATGTGGCAGGCCTTACTGTCGCTCCATGCTTTGCTTTAACTGACATTCAATTTCAAGCTGCATTCAATTTAGGACTAATCTTCCTGAAGCGGATGGATTTCCTGCAAGATCCTCTTGATGGCTTTCTACAAAGCAGGTCTTTGAACACAGTTGCCAAGGTTGAGAGGCAGGATGACTTCCTTCAACCTTATTACGTACTCATAGATTCATCTCTCTGTTGAGAGCAGGCTTGTATCTTAACAGAACATGTTCTGGGCTGTCCTCATCACTGCAGTGGATGTATTCAGGAAAGGCAATTTTCCCTCTTTTGAACAAGTAAGTTCTAAATGTCCCATGACCAGTTGTAATCTGAATAGTTCAGAAATCAAGACTCATAAACAAGAAAACGTAAACACATCCTAAAAGACATAGGGACATCGTCATGTGTTCGTCATTGTACTGATTTTCATGTAGTGTGTTAAATTTTGAATATGTATTAAATGATTTTAATGTAGTGTGATGATTTTGGCAAGGATATGTATGTTTTAGCTGTCGTCAATACGTCAGACCAAAATTTGAAACAGAAGTGACATCTTTGGTTATAAGGGCAGCTTTTTAGAGGAACTGAAAACATTCCCTTTAGACATATCCATGTTCTAAGCTATTTCCCAAAGGGTAGTAAATACAATTTTGTTTAAACTGTGATGCGACAAACATGGATCAACATCAGTTTTGAACAGCCTGAAGATGATGATTTATCATCAAAATAGGCTATAAATAGGCTACAAAGATCATGAGGTCATTTGATTAGATTATTGAAATGGCGACCATACCACAAGATAGGCATTTTAAGCCAAGAATGAATGAGGATTGAGTGTAAGATGATTGTGGCGCGATCTTGTAATATTGTTACTGGCTAAGGCTGACATGTTCCTTGGACAAGACTGTTAATTAATAGCCCAACAGCCAATGGCAACTAAGGGACCTACAGTTTAACGGCGAATCCGAAACACAGCCTCTGAATTATGGTCTTTGCAGATTAACCTTGTATTCAATAATGCGGACGTTAATCTACACAATGAAATACTACACCCACCGACCATCGCTCACAACTATCCACAATAATTCATGACCTGCAAGTAGCTGGATTACAGGAAGTCGCCACCGTCCCAGTCACATTAACATATTTAAGTGTATTCATACATAACAAAATAGACTAATTTCAGAAATGTATAAATTCATAAGTAAGACTATGAATAACATCTGTTAATAGACTCCAATAACATAATTAATTCTATCATTATTTAAGATAGTATGGGGGAGATATTTCACACTTTACTCACCAAGACACCCAGGGCCCCCAAGGTGACCATGACCGTCCGTATATGGTGAGCCAAGGGGGAAGCCATGCTAGCTACTTCTTCCAGACTGGTCTTGTCTTGGTCCTCACAAGATCCCACATCCAACCCTAAAAAAGTACTTTACTTTTACTTTAAAAAAGTAACAGGGTTCTGAGAGTAGCATAATAAGTATGAAATATAAAAATGTGTATTTAAAAAAATACTTGACAGATAATATAGAGCTTTATTTAGTGTTAAAGCTTTAATTTAGTTATGTAATGAGTTGTGTATTCCTAAGTGTTACAGATGCCAATTTGAATCAATATGACCTTGTAATGCTGAAATGGAAAGGTAAGGAGAACTGTTCATACTGTAGGTAACAGTTTTTAACTGGTATGTGGAAGCCGGTTGATCAGGTTGATTTCGCCATAAGATCAGTTGGAAATTCCTATCATCAGGATAAACTAAAATCTGACAGTATATTTGGCGAATATCAGAGCAAAATACGATATTGTATTGGATTCGAAACTGTATAAGTAGGTCATAGATGTTATTAGCGAATTTCCCATAGGGAAGAAGCTATTACCGTAGGTCTCATGGTAAGACTTAAGCCCGGGACCATGTCATTTTTCGTCTTTAGGTGCCCAGAGTCCAAAAACAATAGTCGTTAAAATTTTTACATATATATATATATATGTATATATACATATAGTACAAATTTTACTACAAATGCTCAGACGAGTTTATAAACCAGACATGTCGATCAAAGGGAACGGGTAGTTTTTTCAAATGTAATTTTTAAAAACTTCTAATTTTGTATTTCACCATTGGAATCAGCTTAAAAAACTACACTACAGTATTAAGTTCCTTAAAGTTTTTCTCTATCTCCAACGGTTACCGAGATATTAAAAAATCTAAACACAGTATGTTTTATTTTGGGGCTCCAATGTTAATCTTATGGAGGATAAGGAAAAATTAAAATTTCACTTATTAACCAATATTTTTGGATAAAACTTGATATTTAGCTTCATGTGGTTGAGATCCATCCATTTATACTTAAAAATCATAGTTTATGTGTTTATCACGGCAACAAACCTGCATACTCTTTTCCCATGTTAATCCTATGTAGAATATAATCCTTTATTTTATGGACAGATGTTTATGGAACTTGTTATGAATGGTCAAAATAAATATATATTTTATTTATATATATATATATATATATATATATATATATATATATATAAACCTGCGTACTCAGTGAATTTCCAAATCAATAATATGACAATAATAGTACAAGTATGTGACAAGATTGATCAGTCAATACCTGTTGATAAATTAGAGTACTGTATTTGCCTATTCTTCGTAACATTAACATGGGAAAGATGCAGGTTTGCTGCTTTGAGGAATAGTAAAAGTAGGCATTTTTTACCATAAACTATTTTTATTCTGACCATATACCAAGTTTTATCATTATCTGGACATAAATAAAGGTGTTTGCCTATTCTTCATAATATTAACATGGGAAAGAGTATGCAGGTTTGCTGCTGAGAGGAACAAATGAACTATGATTTTTTACCATAAACGTATGGATCCCAACCACATGAAGCTAAATACAAAGTTTCATCCAAAATTGTTGATTAGTAAGGGAAATATTAATTTTTATTATCCTCCGTAAGATTAGAATTGGAGCCCCTAAATACAATGTACTGTGTTTAGCTTTTTAAATATATCAGTAACCGTTGGAGGTAGAGAAAAACTTTAGGATACTAAATTGTGTAGTTTTTTAAGCTAATTCTAATGGTAAAAGATAAAATTTAAAACTTTTTAAGTTTAGTAGTTTTTTAAAAACACAAAAAACCCATTTTTGGGGTACAAAACCCCCCCAAACTACCTAATCCGATTGACCGATATGTCTGGATTATGAACTAGTCCGAGCAAATGTAGGAATACACGTTTCTACCAAATTTGGTCTCGATCTAGTTCATATTATTAATTACGTTCTGGGGGATTATTTCATTAGACTAAACTTTAAGTGGGGGGAGTTGCTATTTATCTTAAAAACACGACTGAATTTTTATCTGTGCCAATCAAATTGTCAGCAGATAAACATTTTGAAGTCGCGGGCGTCAAGATTTATACATCTGACAATGAATCATTGTTTATTTATGGTCTGTACCGATCCCCTGACAGTGATGAATTCATTTTCTTTGACAAATTAGAACAATTTTTGCAACACATCACCACAAAAGAACAGACATTCTTATTAGCGGGGGACAACATCGATGTATTGAACGCCCGCGACAATAAAACTAAGAATTTCAGAGAGTTAATAGAGGGCTTTGGGTTAAAATGGTCTGTGAACTCGCCCACCAGGGTGACACAAACGTCGCAAATGGCCATTGATAATGTTGTCTCAAACATCGCAGACGTGACGGTTTCTGTGGTTGCGACCGCTGTATCTGATCACCATGCTCAGGTTGCTACTGTCGGAGGCTGGCCGCCACTCCATCTCCAGCCTACCATCTCCCCCAGGAGGGATACCAGACCCTCCAACATCTTACTTCTAAACACTAATCTGCAAAAAGAGAATTGGGACTGCCTCTCGGGAATCAATTGCTCTAATAATTTTTATGACACTTTCAATTCCTGCCTAACTTTTTACGTTGACTCCTTTTGTCCAAAAAAGTATTTGAGCCAAAGAAAAACCTGAATCATAACAATTGGGTCACCAAAGGAATTTTAATCTCGAGAAAGAAGTTAAAAATGTATTGGAGACAGTTGCAACTAAACAATGAAGCATCATTTAAACGTTTTTATATCTCTTACAAAAAAATATATCGAAAAGTAATAAGAGCTGCCAAGAGCTATGAGATAAATTTAAAGTTAAGAAATTCTGAACATTTTTCCAAACAAGCTTGGTCAATTGTAAACAGTAACAAATTAAATAGTCAAAAACACAAAATCACGGAACTGGAGGTGGAGGGGAAGATCGTCCGGGAGCCGGTGGAGGTGGCGGATGCTTTCAACTCTTTCTTTGCCAACGTCGGGGACACTGGTATTGCGCTCGCCCCTCTAGTTGTTCCTGGTCGGTTGGTACCGGCCGAATCGATGTACCTTAGTGACGCTACTGAGCGGGAGGTTTCGAAGGCAATCTGCGACCTTAAGTCAAAAAAGTCTGCCAATGTCAACAGCTTATCAACTTGACTCTTGAAAAAATGCCACAATGGCATCGTGGGTCCCCTAACACAATCAATCAATCTTTCTTTTCATACAGGCACCTTTCCAAATTCCCTGAAAGTTGCTAAAGTGATCCCCATTTTTAAAAAAGGGGAATCCATTCAACCTAACAATTACACGCCTATTTCAATCCTACCGGTGTTTAGTAAGGTGTTTGAAAAAAATGTGTAGATTGCTGAATTTTTTTGAGCGTTTTAAGATTTTGTGTCACGAACAGTTCGGTTTCAGAAAAGGTAAATCAACTGTTGATGCAATTATCTGCTTAGTAGAAAGTATTGTTATTGGCTTGGATAAGCGCAAAACGACATTAAGTGTCTTTCTCGACCTATCCAAAGCTTTTGATTGTGTCGAACATAATATCCTCCTTGACCGGCTGTAGCACTGTGGAGTTCGTGGCTTACCACACAAGTGGTTAAGGTCATACCTCTCTGACAGGTCGCAGCAGGTTCATGTGAATAGAGTGATTTCACATACAACCACTTTGAGATATGGTGTCCCACAGGGATGGATTCTCGGACTCCTTTTATTCTTGGTGTATGTGAACGATTTGAATTCTGTCATTCCAAGAGGACAAATTGTCCAATACGCGGACGATACGACTCTCTGTTTCAGTTCAAATGATATTGGCCAAATTGAACAAATTTCTTTTGAAGAAATCAATGCTTGTATTCAATACTTTGAGGGCAAAAATCTCAAAGTTAATCCCTCTAAATCTAATTGTGTGATATTTGGAGGCAGCACCGCTCTAAATTCATACCGCCCGACTGCTATGATAGATGACACAGTCGTCGAAGAAGTCGGAGTTACCAAATTCCTCGGAATGCTCGTTGATAACGAGTTGACGTGGTCCAATCATGTGGACAGTGTTTGCAAAAGGCTATCTTCAGCAATATATTTGCTCAGACGGCTGTCGCAACACTGTCCTACCAAATTGTTACTGATGGCTTATCATGGATTGATTCAATGTCATCTCTCTTATGGCATCGCTCTGTGGGGTGGCTGTTCACAGAGAAACTTCAACCACGAAACTTCAGGGGCGAGACATTCATAATTATAACACAAGATCTAGAAACGTATTTAGGACTGCACAGCATAGGTTGGCGGTCATGGTGCGCCTTCCATCAATAGCGGGCATTTCTATACTAAACAGGATCCCGGAGAGCATCAGAGTTGAAAATTCAGAACCAAAATTCAAATCTAAATTAAGACGATTTTTAGTGTCGCATGTGTTTTACTCGGTGGACGAGTTCATGATGCATTTTTGGGGGGAAACACCGGCTTGAGATCTCAGTTTTTTATCAGTTTTCTTTCATTTAATGAAACCCAGCTGGAAATAATTTATTGATTTATTTTATATATTTTTTTGCTTTTATTGTTTTTACTTTAAAATGTTTAATTATTATATGTATAAAATGTTTATTTATTATATGTTTGAAATTGTAGCTACAGTATTATATTATGACGATTGCTATGCAGATGTTATTTTTGTCAACGGCAGTAAAGATTATTATTATTATTATTATTCGTTTCGAAATTCACTGAGTACGCAGGTCTGCTGCGACATGGTTTTTTCCATAAAACGAACTGTTTTAGAGATAATCATGTTCAAACTTGTCCATTTTACAAAAATTTAAAAGAGGTTTGGCAGGTACTGTGGGATACATTACTACCCCGTGAGGGGTCGCGTTGCTGTCTTTTCCAAAGGGTCGTCTGTTTTTGTTTAATATCTCTGGAGTGTCAAAGTCACGAGTTTTCTCCCTTTCTATGCCTTCAAATGTACTTGTACACTGACCACTTGACAATACTTTACCTCTTTTCTGTGCATCAGTATTTGTCTGAAGTCCGTTTTTGGCGTATACCGGTGGATTCCACCATGCGCGACTCATGACGTTAATGGAATTTTGTTGTTTTATGCAGTGATATTCAAGTGCTTTCGTGACTTTTACATGCCAATATATATTGGAGAGGAGGAAATACTCCACAATTTATTTAATAATAAATTGAGGACACTATATAATTATAGTGTTAACAAAGAAGTAAACCTTGAAGAAGCAAACCTATGAAATCCAGGAGCGATTGGACGAGAATGTTTTGTTGACGAATCTCCTATGCCGTCCGCTGACGGGAATTCGGACACAGCTATTTTTGTTAAAAAACTATTGAAAGAGTAATAAAATGAGCAAAACCTGTGACATGCAGGAAGCGATCAATTTTCGTTGTCTTGAACTGTGCAGAAGACCAATCCCACCAGAAAGGACGACGAAGACTAAACGACTTTGATGACTTGAGATTTTGCTACGTTATAATTCTACTAATTTATTGTTATTTATTTATTTGCATTAACCTAAAAATGTGTAAAAATAATAATGTTGACCATTCTAAATTTTTATTTATAAAAATAGCAAGCTCTTAACATGATAAATTTTTCTAAAAATTTATTTCCTATATTTTCAACCAGATATACTACACTACAATAGTATAATGTTTGAATATACTTCATCCGTTGTATTTCTTTAGTAAAAACATATGTTTACAATACTTTTGTAAGCTTTTATCAAGCCCGGTGGGTGTGCGACCCCTGACGTAACTTTTTTGATGAGACGACCACTCACGAGTTAATAGTAATAATAATACATTATTTTTAATAATCTATAGTAAATTATTAAAAATAGCCTTAATAAAAGTTTCTCCCATTTTTTTTACTTTTACTGTTAAAATAATGTATTTTATGTGTTCATGGTACTTAAGAGGTTAATATAAAATGAGTGCAAGGGACTGAAAAATTAATAGATTAACATTGGCTCTAATGGAGCGTTCAACTTCCCATTTCTCTCCCATTCATTATAAAACCACTGAACTACATTATAAAATCATCATTGAAAAGCCTGCTTTAAGCTAATGAATAATAAATGAGTGTCAGATAATCATATTTTTAGTTACTTGCTAATATCCCTGTACACGACATTAGTGTGGGGTCAACTGAATTAACAAACAAAAAAATCAATATTTCAAAAAATACTCAATTTAAAATAATAATTTAAAAGCTTACTAAAAAATTGAAATAAATCAATCCTGTTCAAAATAAAGTAAACTCTTTACTAACCTATAAATGAAGCTATCTTCCGCAACTCTTTCACGTTAGGTGTTAAAAGATCAATGCTTTTCCAGGCATTGCTAATAAATGGAATTGTTGCTTTCGCTACATCTGTGGGTTCAAAAATCACTGGAACAAAAAATGTTTATACTTACTTCCTTGTGGGAAATAGGTTACATTCATGGATATATCTGAAGGGAATGTTTTCAGTTAATCTAAACAGCTGTTCTTATTGTTGCTCTGTATGCTCTGTATGCTCAGAGCTCGTAAAAACTCTGTTCTTATTCTTATACATTAGAAATTTTCCATCTTACAAATTGCCACCACCCCCTTTCACAGAGCTAAGACATATCCATGTCAATTACAGAAACTCATTATTTATAACATTCTTATCTATAAATTCAGTACCACAATAATTAAATAAACTAATCTTTGATGATGCATGAAACATTATTTTTAGTGAATTTTCCATAGGGAAGAAGCTATTACCGTAGGTCTCATGGCGAGACTTAAGCCCAGGACCATGTTATTTTTTTTTTTTTAGGTTCCCAGAGACCAAAAACAAGAGTCGTTAAAATTTATATCTATATATACACGTGTCTGTGAACACGATAACTCTCGTAAAAATGGTCTGATCGAGACCAAATTTGGTAGAAACGTGTATTCTTACATTTGATCGAACGAGTTCGTAATCCAGATATATCGGTCAATCGGAAGGGATAGTTTGGGGGGGTTTTGTACCCTAAAAATGGGTTTTTTGAATTTTTCCCATCTAATTTTTAAAAATTTCTAATTTTATCTTATCTCACCATTAGAATCAGATTAAAAAACTGCACAGTTAAGTTTCTTAAAGTTTTGCTCTATCTCCAATGGTTACCGAGATATTAAAAAATCTAAACACAGTACGTTGTATTTTGGGGCTCCTATGTTAAGGTGGGTTTTCCTAGCCCCGCATTTTGTGCGGTGCGCACTGCGTGATGCGCAGTCCGCATTGCGGAGCCTACTCAACAACACTGAATCAGATGGCGCCATTTTCCTACATCCCTCCGCGGTGCGCAGTGCGCTCTGCGCAACAGGCCGACTCCTCTGAGAGCAGTCAACTACGGACCGCGCTGCGCATTGGACACTAGTTTTGGTGGTTTTCCATGTGAATTAGTTGACAGTTTTCTCGTAGAGGTACAAAATGGCTAGATTTACGGCCAGTGAGGACGAACAACTTATCGAGCTAGTTGGTGGTCATCCAATTTTGTGGAATATGGCCGATAATGAGTTTAAAAACATTGTCAAGAAGGATTTGGTGTGGATGGAAGGGTGATGTGGTGGAAGGGATTGGCATTTTGATCAATAAAAAAAGTAGTGAATGTAAGCAATGTAAAAATGTTTTATCATTCTGCACGATAACCACCTATTTTTAGTTCTCTAAATAGTACGCAAAACATAACTGTTTAGTGTCAGGACCTAAAAAAATCAGCTTTTACAGTCGATATAACTTCCAAACTGGAGAAGTATGGTGGTCAGGCAGAACTCCCTTCTACGCCGATTCTGATGTTGTATTCATTCCTATAATTTCTTGGAATAAAAAAAACAATTGGTTGATAAGTATTGTTAAGCTGCGTTTACACCAGAGTTTTTTTTATGCAGAAGAGTAACAATTATAATTAAGACACAACTTAATAAAAAGTGTTGTTTGTAAATATATCAGAAATCTTAACACTGCATTACTTATATCTAAACATAGACTCTAACCTCAAAGATAAAACTTTATAGTTAACATTTCCAACGATTAAGTCTAATTTAGCATTACGATAAAAAATGTTTAATTATTTTTAATCCAGCAATAGTTTGTTGATTACATCGATGTCCTTTAAAAAATTGGAAGATTTTTTAATTTGAGGTGTAAATAAAATTTGGCTATTATATTTAAAATATTTTTTATTATTTAAAATAATTATATAAATGATAAAAAGGCAATAATATCCAGGTTGTGGAATTTTCAGGGTTTCCTAGGTTCATTGTTTACTTTTTGCATATTTGCCATCAAAGTATTCGGAAAACCTTCTGCTTTAGCAAAGCCCCCAGTACCAAAATCAAAAATTCAATGGATCAAAATTTTAAACACTCCCTCTTTGTCTCTGGATGTGTACATGGTGACGACAGATTTTCGTACTTTACAAGGACGCCCAACAATAAAGTCAACTTCATCTTCAATCTCTTCTTCCTCTTCTAATAATGCCATCAATAATGCTAATTTTTTCTTACTCACAGGACAAGCGCTCATGTTCACAAGCAATCAACTACTGACAACAACTTACAGCGCACTGCTGAGGGCTAGGAAAACACAACCGCGCAGCGCATTGCGTTTTGTTTTG